>VYXD01016862.1:1843240-1890056 GCA_013397195.1 Hylia prasina | reverse complement strand
ACCCCGAACCCCGCCACGAAGCTCCCTCCTGTTCCCAACCCTCCCCAGCCGGGAGTCTCCTGGTTTTAGCGGCTTTTTCAGGGCCGTGAAGGTAAAGAACAGTCTCTCCCCAGCCCAGGACTGGTTCGGGAATCCCGCATCTCCCTGGCTATAATGGTGTGGAAATGCTCATGAGCTGGAGGTTCACAGCAGCCAGAGCAGCCCCATCCCGGCGGTGGCTGGGCAGGGAGACAGCATCCCTAAGGCTCCGGGAGGAGGCAGAGAGCAAAAACTCCGGTGGAGCAACCTGCAGCCTGCCCCGGCCAAGGAGCAGCAGGAGGATGGAGACGTGCTCCCTGCAGGTACAGTGCTGGGAGGAAAACCAGAAAAAGTGGGTCAGCTCCTACACCAATGGCTCTGGAAGCCCCCCTGTGAGAGATGAACGTGCTGCCTTCCCCAGGGGCTGGAGCTGTGTCCAGGCAAACACACACAGGGTGTCCAAGCCAGCTCTGACCATGTCCATGCTGGTGGCAGAAGTGTCCTTGCAGCCTGGTGGCTCACGGGGCTCCCCTGTCAGACCTGTCTCCACTGGTGTCAGTGCCTCTCATGACAGACAGGAGTCAGACAAATCTTGAAGGGATTTGGCCCTTTCCCCCCACCCTGAGCTCTACAAATACACAAAATTTTAGAGCAGAAGAGAACAGAAACCCCTTTGGTGTAGAAAAAAATCAAAATTAGTCTGTGTCTTCCTGCATGGAGAGCAATGCTTTCTGGGGATCAGCCCTCTCTCTTCATCACCTCCATGGCTGGGCTGTGTGTTACCCCTGTCTGTATCAAGCAAACAGAAAACTCCCTGCTCTGTGTCCTCCCTTATACAATTTATAGGAGTATAACAGGGGCACTAACAATTCCCTATGAAAAGACCATAAATCTCCTGTCATATCTTTGCTTCACCTCAGCACAAATTCAGCCTGATGGTGACTTGTCACTCTGAATTTTTAAAGCCTTCTGAGAATCTCTGGAGTTTTCTAACTTTTCTAAAACTTTTCGAATGTTTACATGTGAAAGTGGAGTCTTTCAAGGACTTTGTAGGAAAAACAATCTTTGTTTACATTCCTCTCCCAAGGAGAGACCTTTGATGGACTTTTGTCTCTGCCAGTGTGGATGGAGAGGTGGCAACTTCTCCCTCCAATCCAGAGACAATCCCTGGAAAACTATAAAAACCCTACTTGTAAATAAACTCTCTTTTCCTGCCTGAGGAGCTCACTTTGTGTGCTGTGCCTTCATTCCATGTCCTGTTGTGACAGTGACTGAGTCCCCTCACCAGTGTAAGCAGTTTCCTGCGTTTGCTGCTGCTTTGAAAGCACCTAGTTCTCAGATGTTTGTATTTCCCATGGTAGCAAACCCAGCTGCTTTCTTTCCCCACTTTGGCACTGAGCTGAACCAATCTATTGTCCAAACAGCTGAAGTCAGCATTGCTGTCCCCCTGTTTAAGGGGCAGCCACTTCTTGCCAACTGCTCAGAGCAGCTCAGCACTTCCAGGCTCATTCCCACTTGATGTGCAACAGCAGCAACACTGAAAGTCCCCTATCTGCCCCTCAGAATTGAGGTGGCTTGGAAAACTTGAGATTGCTACACTGGGTGTGATTCAAAGATACATTTAAGTTCTTTTAAGTTTCATTTAAATAAAAATGAAGCTTCTGCATCTAAGATCTGATATTTTAAGGAAACAGTGACTATTAAAATCACTAGCAACGCTGTCATTATTAACAGCCATTTTCTGAGAACACCAAATGCCTGGGCAGCCAAAGGCCAGGTTATGAGATCTGTGTAGCAAAGGCGTCACCCTACTCACAAAAACATGCCTTTCATAATTCCCTTTTGTGTGCCAGTTGGAAGAATGCTCTTGTAAGGAAAATACCTGGATTGCTCTACAGCTCAGGATTTGATTTCCAGCTCTGCTGTGGTTTTTATCCTTGGGCTCAAAGAACTGATGTTCAAACACTCTCTGCTTCAGTTTCCCTATTTGAAAACTAAGGAAGCCACTGACCTCTCAAAGCAGCCAAGATTCTAAAGCTTCCTTTTCTTTTATTCAAGTTTCCAAAGAACTTAGAAAAGTCACATAGACAGAACTGTAACTGATGAAGCATTATTTTTTTATATGAACTTTGTCTTGAACCAAACTCTCCTCTTTGACTCACAGTCCTTAATTGACACTGGTACGCTCTTTCCTTCATGCCTTTAATTGCTTCAATATAAATTAATTAAAATGTAAATTAAAAGATAGCTTGTGGGGAAATTGCAATTACCATGATTTCATCTTTCACTGCTACATCCCAAGGTCCCAACAGGTCTGTGCAACAGGTATGCCAATTAATAGCAGACGATAAAGATGTCTGCACTTACCTCTCTGCTGCAGGTTATTCAGTAAATAACCTGTCTTGCACAATTCATATATGAGTATCTATCCCAAATCTCCAGCTCCATCAGATTGAGAGATGAGAGGATGAGGTCTTCATTCAGCAAGAAAAAAAGAGAAAGACGCCCAAAACATTGGACAAACCTTTAAGAAACCTTACAAAGTATTTTTCATGTAGTAAACAGATGGTTGTTGAGATAGCTAAAAGAAGCAGAATATTTAAAATTTTCTTTTTTTACTGTGTCTTCACCAGGGTCTAACTGAGAATGGATCAGCCTCTCCACTACCCCTGTGTTCAGAGCCATTAAGTTCAGAATGTCTTTAGGCTGAAATTACCAAGTATTATAAAGAATGTCAGTAATTAACTTGATTATTCCAAATCTGAAGACAGAGATGGGAGAGTCATGTTTTTGCTTGCTTACCTAGAAAAGGAAAACAAATTATTTTTAACAGGGACATGAAGAAAAAAATCACCAGGGCTTCCAACAACCTTGAAATTTCCAACAACTCTGAAATAAGTGCAGTTTATCAACAACCATCATAAAATCCACCAGGTTTTTTGAGGAAAAAAGGTAGTGGAAACTCAAGTTGTTTATTGTCAGAAAAACCCAGAGCTTATGATCTTCACTGTCTGATACGAGCAGTCAGAGATACTGAGCCTTCAACAGGGCAACAGCCACAGCCAGGGCACAGAAAGTGTGTAACTCAGGGGCATTCAGCTTCTGAGTATCTCCAAGGATGGAGACACCACCACCTCCCTCAGCAACCTCCTCTGGTTTTCAGTCACAGTCAAGGCTGAACACATGGGAGAGTGGGAAGAAACAGCTGCCTTGTGTTCAAGACATGAAGAATCATAGAATCACAGAACAGTTTGGGTTGGAAGAGGTCTTAGAGATCATCTTGTTTCAACCTCCTGCCATAGCCAGGGACATCTTCCAATAGGTCAGGTTGCTCCAAGCCCCATCCAGGTTGGCCTTGAATGTTTCCAGGGATGGGACATCCACATCTTCTCTGGGTACCCTGTGCCAGTGCCTCACCACGCTCACTGTAATGAATTTCATCCTGTTTCAATGTGGGAAGAGGGGCCTTGAAATCCTGGCATCCCCTGCAGCCATCCTTGCAGCCAGGGGAGTGTGGTGAGTTTTCCCTATGGGATGTGGGCTGCAGGCAGAGCTGCAGCCTTTAGTGCAGGGCATGCAGGGCATGCAGAGCATGCAGAGCATGCAGGGCATGCAGGGCATGCAGGCAGCTCCAGCCACATCTCCAACAGGCTGCCCAGAACAAGCCCTCGGTGTCTCTGGGTGCATGTGGAAAATCAGTTCTTGTGCCATGGTGCACATATGCTGCATTTTGTCCAGTTCCTGCAGTCCAACAAGCCTATTTTAGTAGGGCTGCTGAAAACATGGCCCTCTATTACTGCCTTCAGCAGGGAGTGGGATTATCCAGCAGATGAGAGAAGCAGCCTTGCTGCTTTCAGGGATGACACATTGGCCAGCTGAACTCCAGTCAAGAGTCCTGCTCTGAGTCACAATTTGTACCCTCTCCAAAAGTAATAGTGCTGTTTTTTAACTTTTTTGGAAGAGTTTATCCCTTGTACTTTTGTAATCAGTTCTTTCTTGGCTCTTTGCATGAAATGTTAAGGGGGAAAAAAAAAAAAAAGGAAGACTGGCTTTCATCCTGTGGCATGGTCACTGAAAATTCTAACTGCTGCTATGGCATGAAAATGATGTACCTAGTCCTACAGAGATGGGACAGAAAACTTCAGAGGCACTCAGACTTGTTTGTGTCACAGGCACCTCCATGAGAAGCAGAACCAGACTGAGGAGATACAGCCCATCAGAAGAACCTGCTCAGGACAAAGGAAGGCAAGAAGAAGGGAGATTATCAACCCTTTTCAAATGGTGAATGCATTTAGGCATTTCCAACTCAGAGCAGAACATCTCTCCTTTCCAGCTTTTTAATGCATTTTACTTTTGCAGTGCTTTCCCTTCTTCCCTGTTGCTTGCTCTTGGCCACTGAGTGACATAAATGTTAGTTTTTCTTAACTAGGACTCTCCTGCTTGTGTCCCTGCATAAGAGTGGCTCCACACATCCTAGAAAAATCAGCAATTTTTGTTTACACAGGTTTTTTTTTTCCATTCTTTAACTTTTCCAAATTGAAGTTTTGAAAGGTTAGACAGTGGAAAAAGGAAGATTTGGAAAAAAAAAAATCTGAACATTGTACATTCCCTGGCAAGCATATGGAGGAAAAGTTGAGAGGAGGTGGTGATGAGGGTAGGGAGTGGAAAAGAAATCTTGACTGAAAGAAAAAAAAAAAAAAAAGAATTTTTTATTTTGAAAATTGACAGGTGGAGACAAAAATCAATATTTTCAGATTTCCTGAAATTTCTCATGAAATTGCTGTTTTGCCAAAAATGAAACTTTCCAGTGAGTCCCCTCCCTTTTGTCACAGTTAAGTATATTTCCATTGGAAAATATATGTGTATCAAATCCAGGATGAAGAACAAACTACTGCTGGAGTGCCATATCCAGGGCACAGGGTGGGAGTAGTGGGGAGCTGGGATAGAAAAAATGCTTATTACATTTGCAAATAGCTCCAGCATGGGACAGGCAAATCTGTGCTGGATCATAAGTGAGTGTAAAATTACCCCCCAAAATTCAGAGAAATATTCTCAAAAAATGTAGGATGAAATTCAATTAGGACAAATTTGAACTCTCAGCTACAGGAAGGAACAGGCTTTCCTGTTTATGGGAGATAAGAAGCTACTTTGGTATCAAATGGGTAGGAAAGGAGCTGAAGGTTTTAGTAGGTCTTTTTTTAAAGAAAAAAATCAACATTGCTGTTGTAAAAAGTCAGATACTGTACTGTGACATACAAACAGGATTGTGGCTGATAAGATTCATGAAGTAATTCAAGTCTTTTTAACATCATTTTAGCTAAATAAAATTTTAGCTTCAACTACTGCATTCAGCTGGGAGGCATTTTAAGTTCTTGAATTCGCTGGAGGCAGTTCAGAGGAGACAACAGCTGGGGTGAGCAAGGACCCAAAACCACAACTTGACCTTGGGAAGGTCAGAAGAGGTGGGTATGTTCTTCCTGGAGAAGAGAGGAGGAATTCAAAGGATGTAAAGAAAAGAAACAAATATAATTTTCCCCATTACAGCTGTGGGTAGTACAAAAATAATGAGCTCAAGTTACAGCAAGGCAGATTCAGACAAAACCCAGCAGAGCTCTGGGCTGGTGCAGCTGGAGCTGCTGAGCACAGGCACATGGGGTCTCTGGCTATTTAACAAGAGATTGGACAAGTACTTAGAAATGGCTCAGCTATGGAATCCAAGATGGCATCTTGTCAGTGCCCTTCCACCCAGTTTTCTGTGATTTCTAACAGTCCAGCAAGTAATGATTTTTAAAACAGCTCCCAAAAGACTTGGAGCTTCCTGAAGACGCCCAAACCTTCTCTCTTTCTGCAGCCTTTCCCCACTGCCTTGTATTTCCACTGGGTTCAGTGCAATGAGGGTTTGCTGGCTGCAGCTCTTGGACCACATCAATGACTGCTCACAGTCAAACATTTAATTTACCTCCCAGCCACGCTCAGAGCCTTGGGAGTGAACAGCTATTTTTAAAGCCATCAGCCTGCCACACTGGAACGTTTGTTTGTCAGTAGAGAGTGTGCTCGAAGAAATAATGACTGCTTTTTTATCCAGTGACTATTATAACTTAGGTTTAAAGGACACTAAAAAGCACGTTTCTGTGTATTTGTATGGAAGGTATATTTAAAGGCAAATGTCCCTCCAACTCTACTCAATAAGCAAAGAGCACACAGCAATACTCCGCTCCTGACATTTTAAAAGCTCTCTGATGTTCTTTTCTTTCTTTAACAATAGGGCCAATTTTCCTTTCCTGGCTGCCAGCCTGCCCTCACTTTTTCTTTTAGCATCTCTTGAAATTACCTTGACCTCACCTTTAAGCACTCCCTTCTCCAGGACACTGAGCTCAGGTGGTGTGGGAGGTGCTGCTGATGGAGGAATGAAAGAACAGACATCACCATAAGGATGAGAATATTATCAGCACTTGCTCTAATGAGGACCCAGCAACCCCCTGGGGCCACCATTAATATTGATCCTGGGTCTCTCCTCTGTCCTGCCCCTTCACAGGACTGCAAATCTGTGATGCTTTCTGGCCGTACTTCTCCACAAAGGACTGACTGACTGCCCCTGTCTTTGGGAGGGGACAGAGCACAGACCACATTCCATCTAAGCACCTTTCCAGCCATCATCTTCATGGCATGGCTCAGTCTCTTGATGCTTTGCTGCTGACCTGACAGAGATAGATACAGATTGCTGCTGCCACACACTCATCCTCACCAAAGAGAAGGCACTCCTTTTCTCCCAGCTGAAAAATAAGCAGTCTTCTCCTCTCACCTAGAGGTTTAAACACACCTACAAAAAATAATTAAGAGCCTCCCCTTCATAAATAATAGAAAAGTCATCTACCAGCCCAAAACTCTGAGTGTGTCTGTGCCAGGGGAATTGCATTCCCAGTTTGTAGGCACAGGACCAGAGCAGCTCTCCAGCTGCATCAGTTTCGTTTCAGGCCAGGTCTAACACAAGTTTGTCACTGCCCAGGGACACCTGGGTGATGGACTTTGAGACCAGGAGAAGCCAGCCATGCTCCACCCATAACTGCTTCAGTAAATCACTGCACTGAGCTCATCTCTACATCAGTAAGCCCTGACAGAGCTAAAGAAAAAAAATTGGCTTCTGAAAAAAAATGGCACAGCCCTGAAGCTGGTGAAAGACTTCTCTTTTACCATCGCTGTGAATGAAAACCTCTATTTCACCCTCTGACAGCAAATACCACTGATCCAACCCCATCAGCACAGCTCAGTCCTGCTACAGCAAAGGCTTCCCTCTGGGGCAACCATCCCCATGGACTCCTGGCTTGATTTTTGGGACGTGCCTATACTTGAAAGACAAATCAGATTAGAAGTAGTTACTTCTAAGTGCAATCCCCCCACTTAAATACCTCAATTCATCTCAAGTTATGTTAAAACAGAACAGGACATTCAGCACAGAACAAAATGTCTCATGCATAAAAACAGGTAACTCTTATGGAAAAAGCTATTCCTGGGTAATTCCAGACCAGCTCTGAGCATACCAGTGGCCTTGGAAAATGGCACATTTGTGAGGCGTCAGGAGACCCAGCCCATATCCATGAGACTGAAGAAACTTTGTAGGCCTGGAGCAGAAAGGTGCTGCACCCTGTTAGCTCACAGCCAGTGCACTTCTGAAGGCTCTCTCCTCACAGGTATTAGCAACCCCCACCTTGTCAAGGCTCAGACAGTATTCAATTATTTTGACATCCTAGCCCTTCTGAGTTACAGCCTAGGGACATTGTCTACAGGCAACTCCTGTAGCAGGTTCACCTTCCAGCTGGTTCAAAAGAGCAAGGAGAGCTGGAAAAGCAGCAAAGCCACTTTGCTTCAGCTGGTTCTGCAGCTGTGGTGTGCCAGCAGCAGGACCAGGGCTCTCCTTTCTAGTGGGAAATCCCTGCACATGTGGCTGCCACTGATTTGGGGGCAACTTCTAGAGCCAAGTCAGCTCCAGAGGGTTCATAACTTTGCTCCCAGGAGATGTGTGCCAGCAGTTAGCACAGCCATGAAACCACAGATGTTGATGGAAGAGGAGAGAGGAGAGACCCAGAGACCCAGACAGGACTTTCACACCAGCACGATCACCCTGCCATGCCCTCAGGTCTCACAAGGTGCTTGAGATGCAAACAGAAATGCTGTCCCACATGCACAGGGACAGAAGTCCCACAGATAGGAAGAAGGCAGAAGACCTCAAGAGACTGGCAGATCCACATAGGATGCGTGGTGTGGGGTAACGTTACACCGTGGGTGACAGCAGAGACATGTTTTGAGGAGATTCGAGCAATGAGACTTCTGTAGGTTGATGAATCATCTCTCTTCCCAGTAGACAGAGGCAACACCCCACTCCTGAGAGCTCAAATTAGGGCTGTGAAAATAGCTGAGGTTTTTTGGCTTTAATCCCAAATCAAAATATTTTAAGAAATCAGAACAACCTGAAAATAATTGTTATTCTTTTGGGCTCAGTAGGCTGGTTTGAGCCACCCATCCCTCTCCTTCTGTATGGTGATACTGCAGAAATATTTGTGAATAGAAGCACTTATTTTAGTTCACTTGAAGAAAAAGAAAAAAAAATTAAAAGAAATAAAGAGAGGGCTGTCTTTCCCCCTGCTGCAAATATCTTCAGGAGACTTCCCTCCCTGAGCTCTTCACAGCAGGTGCTTGGTGTCCTGGAGCTCTTGGCCCTGTCAAGATGTTACCACGGTGCAGATCAGTGTCAGGAGCACTCAAGGCAGGGCTAAACTCACAAGTACACAGAAAGTAATGGCAACCTTGTAGGGCACCCAGAGAGGGGGAGAAATCAAGACTGAGCCCATGCCTTAAAGGAGTCCCTTCTCACTCTTCCAAAGACCAACAGGGTTTGTCCTGCTGTGACCAGGAGCCATCACAAGGGGATTATACAGGAGCACTGCTGTGGAAAAGTCAGAATTGAGCCATCTGAGGAGGAGAGCTTGTCAGTACTGGGCAGGAAAACAAAATTCTGCTTTATAGCAAACATCCTATTTAAAAATCTCAAACAAAGACCAGGTTTCAATCAAACATTTGAGTCAAAATCTTAACAAAGAATTTTAGGGCATCTGTTTTGATATAAAAGCCAAATTTGAGAACAAAGCCTTTCTGATCTGCTCTCCATCCTCAGCAATTTCATTCAAGTAATATCAGTTAGATTACCAAAATACAGTCATTAAAAAACCTGTTCCTGCAAAAAAATTCATTTTTCTGGTGGAAAATCATCTATTAATACTTTTCCCAGCTTGGTCTACAGCTAGGAGTTATTTGGTGCTCTCTGTGATGAACTGGGAACTCATGACAAATGCATGCATATGACCAAGTCCACAGGAAAATATTACTAGGAAGAGGGAAAAACAGTTACAAATTTTATTTGTTTCATCATGAGTTCTGGATATTTTTATGGAGTAATAGGATGCTGGCAACATGATTTTTTTAAAACATTATTAAAGTAAAATTCAGAAAGCAGTCCTTAACTGGTATTTATTAAAACCTGTTTTAAGCTTCTCCTTTAAAATGGAATTGAGATTTCAATTTGAGGTCTCTCAAAGAGGAAAAAAAACCTCTTTAAAAGCTATTTACATTGTTTTCAGAGAGGTGTGAGTTCTACCTTGTCAGCAGGCCCTTTTGCTCTCAGGCAAGGTCTGCTCCAGTTGGAGCTTTGCAGTCCTGTCACTTCAAGATTGAAAAAGGGCAGTTTCTTCCCTTCTCACCATTCCAGTTGTGGTAATGGATGGTTAAAACTAGGGCAACAAAATAATTTTTCTTCTAAAACCCATCATATTCTGGTGCAGGAGAATGGTGTGAGGAGCACAAACAACTTCATGCCTTCCCCTAAAGCAGTGTCCCTCTGCACTGGTTAAATTTATTGACCCCTCAGGGCCCTTTTTAACTGCATATCCATCACCTCCTCTTCTCCCAAGCATTGCTGTTCCCCACAGATATCTTGAAAGGTCCATGCACCTCCTCCCTGGGCACCAAGACTCCTTCCTGGCCCTCAATTTCCTCACCTGGAACTCAGATCCACACTCTGCCCGACCTGGCCTCATTGGTGTTGCTGTGTCTGGGACTTCCCATGGATGCCACAATCATCTGTCCCTCTTTTTGGTCCCCCAAGGACCACCTTGGGGAAGGCACATCCCACTTGGGGCTACCTTGGCTCCTGGCTCCCCTCCCCTCACAGGCAGGCTGGCCCTGGCTGCTCCCTAACACAGGGAGCACATTAGGAATGCCTTTCTCTCAGGAGACTGCCATACAGAGCACCAGTACAGTCTGAGTTACAGATAGTTTTGAATTGGAGGAGAAAGGAAAAATATTTAGCAAAATTATGTAACTGAAGTTCAAAAATAGCCTATTGCCATCTGGTTGTGCTATTTTGACAACCAAAAAAACCCTTAAGTCTTTATAGAGCTAGATATACTGTTTGCAAACTCAGCCAAATTTTTTATGAAATCTCGAATTTCACATGCTTGATTTACCTCTGGAGTTTTTTGAACCAGCCTTGCCTGTGCACGAGCCATACCCAGTCACACATCTCCATTCCAAGTCTGCCATTTAAATGCTCTGTCATATTCCTGTAAAAGCAAGTACACAGTGTCAGGAGACTGCAGAAAAAAACCCTTTAAATAGAGTAAAATATAAAATAAAACAATAAAACCCCATAAAATGCAACCGTCTCAAACACTGTGGATTAATCCCCGACCTGCTGCCCTGCCTCCATTGGCCATCAGGGCACAGCTCTTTTAGCAGCCCAAGTTGTAATGGAAACATCATTCCCAAGCTGTTCCATTTGCTAAAGCAACTGGGAATTGCAGAGAGCCTGAAACAGTGCCCAGGCATGACCTTCCCTATTAAACAGAGGACAACTTCATGCCATCTGCACCCAGCTGAAATGTCAGCATGGAAGGGCTGACAGGAATGGCCCTTAAACTCCTGCAGGCCAGCAGGGTGGGGACAGAGCCAGGCACAGGACAGTGTGACAGAGGTGTGGTTACCCAGCCTGGCCTCCTTCAGCCACACAGCAGCACTGCTCAGGGCTACTGCTCCAGTGACACTAACTGCACCTGCAAATCCCAGGAAACTGCCTCCCTACAACTGCAATGGAATCTCAAAAGTTGTGCCTTGGTGAGAGCGACTTGTGTGGAAACCTTTGGAGTTCAACACCAGTTATGTGTTCTCCAGTATAAGGAGGAAAATAAAAGTGCTTTCAAATGGATTCCCCTGTCATCTAGCCTGAACCTGCAGCAGGGATGAGGGGCAGCAGCCTACCTGCTCAGCTCTCAAACTTGCCCCCACAGTGTTGAGATAATGATTTCCCCAGCCCATACACCAGGGAGTTTTCCCTTCAGCAGTTTCATGAGCATTGCCTTTCAGCCTCATTGCATAAGGTTAATTATCCCTGAGTTGCTTCCTCTGTGCCACCTGGCATTACACACCTACTACCTGCCCTGGTGCTTTGCAGTCCTGAGCCCTTTTCACACTTGCCTTAACTAGGGACATGGGGTGGTCGCAGCATAGACCTCTGTCACTTCTGGGGACATGATCCACCTCCACTGATGCTCACAGGTGCCCAAACCTGGCCTGAGGCAAAGCCTGGGACCCACCCATTTGACACCAGGAGCCTGACTGAGGTGGCAAGTTCAAGGGAACAAATCCAGCTGACAAGAAGTTTTAAAAAAGAACAAGGTTTTATGCTGCTGTTTCAGACAAAAAGCACTAAGCAGCATTTTTTTTTTAAATTGATTTTTTTTTTCTTGAAAAGAGAAAGTCAAGAGGTGAAGAACCACACAGTCAGACAAAAGTTTTCCTCCCTCCATCTGTCTCCATATCATGCAGCCTTCACAGTACATCACCCTAAAGGCAGAAGATGGGAGAATCTGAGTTACCCAATAAAATGTTAAAGTTTTACAACCAAGAACTGACAAAGCACATAATGTGCTCACAGTACACCATCTTCCCAGCAAATGCTCCACAGCTGGTGGGGATTATTAAAATTCTTGATGAAGTTTCTCCTTTGGTCCAGGACAAAATCTTCCATCAAAGCTAGATAGCTTGGTTACTCTCAGAGCTTTCTAGTGCCCTCTGCTTTTAAAGGGCTTGACTTTGTTTCAGAAGGGAATCACCTTTTCCCTCTAGTTTCAGGCCAGATGCAGTGCACATCAGCCCCGTGCTCTGTCACCAGTGTGTACAGTTTTGTAAGGCACCATCATCTCTTGTGTGTGTAATTAAGACAAACGAGCAGCAGTTAACAGTGCAGAGGTTAATGGCAATTCAATTCACAGCACACCACGGGCAGCACAGTGGCAGTGCAGAAATGCAGTCACACACTCATCCATCAGCTCCAGCCTGCTCCCAGGGAAGGTGGGTGTGCAGAGAGATGCTTTGAGTGCTTTGGGGTGGGCGCTGAGCAGGGCACCACAGCCACAGTTATGCCCTGGGGCTGAGCAGAGGGGGATCCCTCTCTCTCGACCAACTATACAGAGAACTCTGCTCTACCTTCAAGACCACACTTTGGTGCCCAGTATTAAGCAGGATGATCTCAGGCCATGCACAAGGCTTAGTCTCCTATCTCTCCCTCTATTTCCCAGCAGGCAGGATGGATCAGGAAACATAACACTTAACTTGCAAGCTGTCAAGTTTTACTCTACAAGCTACTCAGAAAGGACAGGTCTCCAGGACTGTCATTCTACAGCAGTCACCGATGTGATTTCCAGAGAACAATCAGCTCAGGAAGGCAGCAGCCACCACCTCCAACCTGCAAACTCACAGAAAGCATTTCTGGAGAGGGCCTCTTTATACAGCCTTTGTAATGGGGAAGAGAGGTCCTACCACTGGTTAAGCTATCAGTGATGGGGGGATTTTTCATCTATGCTTCCCAAAGTAATGAAATTCCTGTACAGATTTGTGTATTTAGCCTGGAGGCATTAGAGTGGCATCTGAGCTGTCCTGGGACAGGTCTGGGTGATGTGGCATGTTTGACAAGTTGCACTATTGCTTGTGGAAAGGTTGCAAAAGAAGTCAAGCTTGAAGCAGGTTTCACATAGTGGGATCAAAGGGAATTTGAGGAGAAACTGGAAGAACAGGGGGTGCTGACATTTCATTTACCAAAGAATTGGACTGTGCTGAATTCAGAGATGCACCAGGACTCTGCACTCCTCTGCTTACCAGATACTGAAGATTTCATTGTACTTTTCAGCCCCTGATGAGCGTCTCATGAGAGAATTCACAACATTTTTTTTAAGGAAATATTGGTATTTCTTGACCATCAGTCAAACTATGGTTGCAGCTGCCCTTTGAGGCAACAGTAGCAAGACAATGCGTTTGTAAAGCCAGTTCAGAGGAGTTTGTCAGAGATTTTTTTTCCATGCAAGAAGGCATCCTTGCATGACATTCAGGATGTCTAGAGACTGGAAACAAGGTAGGGGTGAGCCCACCTCCCAGGCAAATCTGCTTTGAGCTGTCCCAGACTGTACCTGCAGCTTTGGCTGAGCAGAGAGCAGTTGTGCAATGTGAGACACCAGAGCTGTTGCTCACCTGTGGCAGGTAAAGTCTGGGAAGAGGTAACAGCCTTCCTGGAAGCTGTGGTCTTATAGGTAAAGAAACTTCTGGATTAAAAAATAAATAAATAAATAAATAAATAAATAAATAAATTTGAAGGTCTTCTCATGTGTGGAGAACAGGCAGCTTGGCTGCTGTTAGGGGTTAGGAACCTGCAGTGAAGTTTCCCAACTGATCAGCAGGTTTGAAGGAAAAGGAGCCTCTTTAAAGAAGACAACTATTCCAGTGTGCTGCTGCTGGCTCTGGCCTGGCACGTGCAGGCTGCTGCCCTGCAGGCTGCCCAGTGACCCTGGCAGGGGCATTGCCCCACAGCAGCCAGGGACATTACACAGGGCTCCTTCAATTGTCCCAGCTGGGACCTGGGCTGGGAGCCTCTTCCATTTCCTTCACACAGACTTCACCCACAGTGGAACAGGAGGCCTGTTCCCAAGCCCTGGGCACAGCTCACTTCACTCCAGCACAGCCTCTCCCAGATCCTCTCAGGAGACTGTGGGGCAATGCTCCCTGCCTGCCACCTCCTGGGAAAGCCTTGGGAAGCCTGTCCTTGCTCTACTTCAAAAAACCCTCTTACACCCACAAATTGCATGAGAAATAGTCAATGCCTGTAGAAACAATGCCTACAAGGAAGAACCAGAATCTTCACTGTAGGCTGGTGTCATCACTGAGGAGTTTGTCTTAGACTGACAAAGACAGTATCTCCTTTGTGCCAAACATTCAGAAGCCTGGGAAAGTTTCTATTTTGATGCCCACCCTAAAGAATAGGGTCACACTGGAGATAGCTTGATGAAGAGAGCTGCAGCAAGGCTGGTGGATAGAGCTGTAGCAGAGAGCCTTGGTTGCCTCTGGGAGAGTACACATTCAGGAAATATAGGAAGCGAAACAAGTTGGACTCATGCCCTGTTCTGATTCTTTGTGTATGGGAAGCTGGAAGTATTTTGTTTTCTGCTTTTCATACTTTAAAAAAAAAAGAATCCAACATCAAGTTTGTGTTTTGGCAGAGGTCTCCTCGGAAGATCTAGAGAAGTAGAGTGGGAGGTTTTGCAGCTTCTAGTGAAATGGGGAGAGGAGGAGGTGTTGAACTGCAAAGATTTTTTTTTCTTCCAACTGTTGGTTGGGAGTGGAGTTAGATAAATGTTAGCTAAATACAGATTGCTTAAAGCATTTTGTAGGAAAAGCAATTTGAGTTGAAATTCATCAGCTTTTACTTGCACTGTCATAATACTATTAATTCTCTACTGAAGAAAAAACAAACAGGATAGACAAGACCCGAATTGCTAATGTAAAAACAAGAAACAAAACAATTTTTGTACCATCTTCACACGAAGAAGATGACTGAGTGCCCATTTCGCCCTTGCACATTCTTTGCTATTTCTCTTACTGTAAGCATAAGAGAAAGGAGCGCATGAAACTTAAACTTCAACCCATTGCAGTACAAGATGTCTCACTCTCTTCTCAGTGTGCTCACAGTGCACAGGGCCAGGGAGATTTCTGACCTGACAGTGGCAGGGGTTTAGGAAGTACAAATATACAAGCTGGGCAAAACTGATTTCTCAGACCTAGAAATGCAGATGAGGATTGGAGGCTCTAGGTGAAGGACAAAGCTGACAACTCAGCCTGTCAGAAGGGATCTCTTAGATGAAGAAAAAAGCATTCTGATGGCTATTTATGATGCCTGAACCAGTTAGTGGTCCCCTACTGACTGATCCTAAACACAAGTCGGTATGATGAAGAGCAAGCCTGGAGAAACAGACTGATTGCAGATTGGTTTCCACTATGAACCTTCAGGAACACCAGCTGGAAATTCAGCTTGAATCACCAGCAAGGTGGAGAGAGCAGTGACCTGCTCAGCACCAGGGAACACAGCCAGGAACAGGTTGCACCACACTGAGGAACACGGGAGTGATGAACCTCTGAGACTGGAGGAAGAGGGGACACTGCCCTCCTCTGAGTGACACCGAGACACAAAGACCAGCAATAGGTGCAAGACCCTGGACATGGACAATGCTCTTGGAATCATCCATAAACAAGAAGGGTGCAGACAGAAAATGGAGACGAGTGCTGTCACGTCATCAAAGACTCTGTTACAGTGAGGTTCCAATACCAAACCTTCCACAGACAAGGTGATGGCACAAGTAAGGACAGATAACAATGAAATAAGCAACATCAATGGGCATCAACAACAGGGAACTGTTTCATACATTAGAAATACAGGAACTTTGCCAGTCACTCACTGGAAACTTCTCATTTTTCTCCCCAACAAAAATTAAAAGTGAAATATGTATTATCAGAAAAATTTTCTTGTCATTACAAGGAGCTTGTGTGAGTTTACAAGGAGCTTGTGTGAGTGCACAAGGCAGTTCTGGACAGTATTACCAGGACCCTGAATGCTTCTCCTGCCCCCCAAGGAATTGTCAAAAAGCAAATATATAAAACCCCTAAGACGCCCAAGAAGACTTGAATTCCAGCCCTCAGACAACTTACCCACATGGGATCCAGTTCTCAACAATGTATGCCAGGCACATGCATGTGAATATTGAAGAGTTTTGTGATTTCCCGAGGACAGGAGATAAAAGGCAAAAATTACGTCAAAATACCATAGGAGAAGTCCTCATGAAAATAAACAGGCTGCTCTGAATTCAATCACTATTAATAGAGAGAAGAAAAAGACTGATGAAAATAATGTTCCAGATTGAAGCTGCAAAAGATCAGCTAGAGAAAAAGCTAAATGTTATTGACATCTTTGCCCAGGAACACGAGATGGCAAGCACAAAGGAGTGTGTGATATCCCTCCCAAACCTCAAGTTGCAACCACAGTGACTCAATCACCATTGACATGTAAATACTCTCTCTATCTATGAAGGACAAAGAATACTTTAAGTAGACCTTTTAATACATTCTGTTGAATAGACATTACTTGAATCAAAATTCATTTTTATCATCATAAATGTAGACTTTTATATTAATCATGAGCAAGTATCACCTTAGAGGATTTCAAAGTGATTGCCAACAAAGTACAGACCTAGAGAGCAACACACCATTATACTCCTGCCATTTTCTCTCAGCAGCTCTGTAAAGAAATCTTTGAAACAAAGATAGATCTCCTCAGCTGAACCTGGGAAAGGAATCTGCCCCAAGGATGGGGAAATTCAAAATCTCCTCAGCAGGTTTAAACTGCAGCAACAATCAAAATGAAAGCATTCTGTTGCCTGTTCCAAGGCAATCCTTCTGGCAAACCAGCACTAAGCAAAGCCCACAACACTGTCAAGAACAGGCTTCCAATGCAACTTGGGTTTTGCCATATTTTCCACATCCTTTAAACAAGTGGAAGAACAGCAGCTTTCATGTGACCATTTCATATTGGCTCTCAAAAAGTCTTCGACAGGGCAGACAGAAACTTCACATGTCATGACTGACACCAGAGCAGTCATGACAGGTCACATGGAAGGTCCATCCACCCCAATGTCCTGGCTCCAACAGCAGCCAACAAGAGATGTTTAGGGAAAGAACACAGGTATGGAGCATGCATACAGTGATTTATTTTCTCCCCAGGGTGTCCTACTCTCATTTCCCACCCCAAACACCTGTGAGTCAGGTGTTTCACTGAGCCAGAAAACCACCCTCTCATTTAATTTCCTTCAGTGGATTTTAATTTTCCTTGACTACCTACTCACTTTGTGAGTCCCCGTAAAATTCTGTCATCTACATCCCTTGGCAACACAATTCACAGATCAACTGTGCGGAAAAAATTAACCTCTTTTACATTTTGAGGCAACCTCCTGTTAATTACACTTGATGGTCTTAATTTCTTACACTGACAAGAGAAAGGGTATGACCCTCACCTCTCCCATTGCCTCCTGTAATTTCATAGACCTCTCCTATATTCCCCATTTCTCTCTTTCAGGCCGAAGATTTGTGATAAGCTAGAAATATTTAGTTATCTAAATCTAGAGGAACCATCCACACACCTAGAAATGTTCAGTGCTAGTACTGTGTAAGAAGACCAAATGCTTCTCCTCCCCTGTGCTGGAACCAATACTCACTCCTTGGAAGGAATTGGCCTTTCTCATGGCAACTGCAGTTCCAGGTTTGGAACAGTGATCTGGGCTTATCTAACAACATTTATGTCCTGAGTGATAAACAGGATGCAACAGCATACCAACAGCCTAGTTTGAACCAGCCAGCAGCAAACAAAATCTTAAAATTAGAGGGAAAAAAAGTCAGTTTGTCCTCAAAGGACCTCCTAGAAACAGGATTCTTGAGATTTTCTGATGCATTTACTTAGCTTTGCAGCAGTCTTCCTAAATCTGGTAGCTTCATCCACCGTGAATAGCACTTTTGGGGTTTTTTTTTCCCACTATCAGTAGTGGAATTCCAGCACTGAAGTGCAGCTCTTTAGCAGTAGTGCATTAAGCAGAGATCAGTGTTAGAGGAACCAGCCAACAGCAGCAAAATAGCTTTTATCACAAATGCCTGCTGCAGATGTTCAGAATGAAGTGGTTAGGCACAACAAAACCTGCTCAGATCTTACAGCACACAGGTCCACACGCAGCTGTAAGAGCAGCAGGGGAGGGAAGAACCGTTTTGGGTGTGTCCTACAAAACTTGGGCTAAAGTGTCTCTGAACAAGCCCTGCTATAGGCAAACCCCAAGTGAAAACCAGCCTAGTGTCCTCCCTGCAATACAAAAGCAAAGATATAAATGATTTTAGACTGGAAAAGGTTGAGAAAATAAAAAGCATTTGTCCATTGTAGGACTGCCTGCAGGGAGAAGCTCTGCATCCTACATCTGGCAGGTGAGGGGTATGTGTCAGGATGACCAAGGGGGGTGGACTGGAGCTCAGCAGGAACATCAGAACCAAACTGATCTCAAGTAAGATGATCCCTGCAGTACCAGCAAAGCTCTTACATGCTGCCTGAACTTTCTGGGTTGCTAGAACCTCCTTATTACAGCTTTTGGGTTTTGAGATGCCTCAATCCTGTGTACAATCTCATCACACTCAATGTTAATGACATTGTAATAAAAAGGGTCTCAGCTGTTCATATGGCCAAAATAAAGGCCTAATTTTATCTCTCTGTAAAGTGTTAAATATAATCCTAAAAACACCCACCTTTCTGCCTTTGAATTGGAGAATTGATGTTACTTTGACTTCTGTCTCCTGGTATAGCAGTAGGAAAGCAAAAAGAGCTAATTTTCAAAACATGTTCTATTGCAAACTTATATAACTTCATAAAACAATATTGCTAGACAACTTTGTGCAATAGTTTACAGATCTGTAAGCTTTTTAGTAGCAGTCCAAAATTATTGTCTCCCAATATTGCCTGATTTTGGGGGAACCTTGCCAACTTATATCAGCCAGGAAATCTGTTCCTTGGGCTCATTCACAGAACATTCTGAGCATCTTTGGCAAAACATTTGGCTGGAGGAAGAGAAGAAGTAGTCACTCTGAAATAAACTCCAAAGTAAGTATATAGGCAGCAGTAAGCAAAATTCTACGGTGAATTCATCTTCATGCGGATGAACAGGCAATAAAATGTCCACAACCTGACATTTCAACATCCTCATGCCCTTAACACAAGGCAAAATAGAAAGTCTTGTTTTCTCACCCCAAGGTGCTCTGTTCCAGCTGCCCTTTCACACCAGAGCTTTCAGCATCTTTATGCACACACCACGCAGCCAGCATTTAGCTTCAGTTCTCCTTCCCTTTGGCTCCTCCTGCTCTCACAGAGGGTCAGAGAAGAATCACTCTGGTCTCCAGAAGGTCAAAGGAGCATCACTCACAAGAAAACAAGGAGCATCACAGCTCAGCTCACCTCACTATAACACTAGCACAAAGCACAAAATAAAGTCATCAGAGATGCCTCTTTGTTGATTTGCTTTACTGATTACTGTGTACAGCTGTGGAGAAAACAGCAGTGCCACCATCCACCACAGTTAAGGAGTTTTGCTGGTTCACATATTTACATATTTCATCTGTAAACCATCAGCTGATCATCATTAGCATTAGCACAAACTAAATAATAACCTTAAGGAGCTCTTAGTGACACACCAAAAAAAAATTGTAAAGGGATTTCACCTGCACTATATCACTTCTCACCTTCCAAAAATAACGTGGTTTTAATGACTCCTCTGCAGTGGGGCTCTTTGCTGCCCACTGTTAGTTACAGTCTATATTTTTACAGATGGCCCATGCAAAGAGAAGGATGATCTCTTGCTCATAGAAAACGAGATGTAAAGCCCCTGGGCAGAGCTGTCTCACAGGTTACCTGCACAGCAGCAGTCCCTGCCAAAACACCCCATCAGCAGCCCTTCTCCATCTCCAAGGTCTGACACCTCCCTCACCCCCTCCCTCGGCAGTGGTGGGGCTTTGGGCACAGCCTCTGCCTGCAGCCTCTTTCCTGCCTTGTGGAAGGAAAAAAAATCACGGAATAGAGTCGAGCTTCCTTTTGTTTGCCTCCCCCAGCATCCCTGAGTCACCAGTGGAGGGTGACACACCGAGCCCCAGCGCCGCAGCCGGAGCACGGATTGCACACGAGCGGCGGGAGGAGGCCCCATACAAACAAGTCATGACTGCTTTCCTTGCTTTACAACGTGATCCTCACAAAAGTAACAGACAGCACGCTCTCCACCTCTCTGTTCCAAGCCCACGTTTTATTCCAGGTTACCTAATCAATGCCATCACCTATGAAGCATCATGAGTGCTGACACAGACACCCCATGGAGTCTGTCAGCAGTGTCCCAAGGCCGTCCCCACTTCTGCTCACCACTTCCCACAGGGATGCTGCTGGAGCCTTGCTCTGCTGTGTGTGTGTCACTGCTCCCCTGCAGGGTGATGCTGGGGAATCACAGGGCAGGACCACCTCACAGACACCTCTGGTGGGGAGTCAGGTACCAGAGGGTTTGCCACCCACTCAAGGATGAACACAGCCTCATCATCCTGCTTTTACAAAGCTCATCTGGAAACGCTGAAACAACTCTCAGAAAACCCTGTGCGCCTCAAGCTTTCTTTAGATACTATGAAAAATAAGTAAAATGTTTATGTGGTATCTGCTTTTGGCTTTTGATAGCCTGCTTCTCCAGCACAGATAGAAAAGATAAAGGGAGCTCTGTAGCTGATGAGATTGCACTGTGGAATATTTCTAAATCACTGATCAGTGAAGGAAATAAAGGGCCTTAGAGCTTGTTGCTCACTTAAAGCAAAAACAAACAAACAAACAAAAAAATCATTGATTTTATTGGGACTCCTCTAGGCAAGGCATTTACCTAAAGTACAATATATTTTTATTGTACCACTGGGAGCTGGATGTAAATATTTATAAATCTTCCTTTGAGGAGGTTAGCACTCAGCTATTTTAAATAGCTTTGCGTGCTATGAAAATCTTTAAACCAGACATCACTCACATTTAAAAGATGCCTGCAGAGAGGCATGGGCCTGCATTTGGAAAGCACCACGTGTCCTCATGGATGAAGCCACCCTCCCCAACAGGAGGCTGGATTACGCTGCAGCAGAGCCTCAGTGCCGGTGCATGGAACAGGACCCACTGGCTCTGGAGCAGCCCTGAAAGGGCAGAGCAGAGCTGGGCATCAGTGGAATCCCCCGGGGCAGGCTGGGGGAAGCAGCTCCCCAGCCCAGCGGCGCTGGATGCTGTTCCAGGCAGAAACACGGGCTCAAGGATAGTGCCGCCTGGTGGGGTTAGCTGCTGGCCGCTGCTAACAGGAACAGCGTTCTCTCGTTTAGAACTCATTCAGGTATCTGTGCACTCACCACGCTCTCTTTGGGACTGCTCAGGCAGCACACTGTTGGTAACACGCAGCTCTGCTAAGGCAGTGGCAGACCCAGGCTGTAAGTGAGGTAAGGAGTACAGGAAGGTGTTATCTTATTTTAACAGCTGATATGTTGGAAGAACTGGACAAACTCTGGCCCAGAAAGGGTTTGGATACCCTAGAACTTGTCTTTTTTGCAGCTGTGTTAATTTATCACCAAGGATGGAGTCTGGTGAGGCTGTGGAGAGCACACAGGGCTGGCATGTGCCCTGCTTGGTGCTGCTTAGCTGCACTGAACTGAACTGAGTGTTACTGGGGCAATACAACTTACTGTTCAGGCCACAAAGCAATTAAAAGCTGTCTTTTGAAACCATACATTGAGGGAAACATTTCTTTTCTGCCGTACATTGATGGAAATATTCTCTGTCTCTTCCAGTACAGGAATTAGGGGCAGAAATGCATCCTGCTTCACAGTGAAGCCCAGCTTCTAAACAAGCAAAAGCAAGTTGTTCTTCAGAGAGCAGATGGCCTTATGAGACCCCTTGCTGATGATGTTTTGCATGCTAAAAGTCTGCATGCATTCAGGAAGAAGTTGGAGAAGTTCCTGGGAAAGGAACCTACAGAATGTTGCTACATGCACACTGCAAACCATGTTTAGCTCAGGAAGCCCTGAGCCAAAAATGGTTGGAGGCTGGAGGAGTATCTGATGTGTCTGTTTTCTTCTTGCTTTTCTCTGCATGCCCATTTATGATGCCCTTCAGAGACAGGGTGCTGGGCTGGATGGACCTATGGCCAGGACTGGTATTCCCAGATTTGTGGTCTTTTAAAGCAAGGCACCCTGATCCAACTCATCTTTACACCAGGATGACAGTGTCTGTACATTGGGACAAAAATAAATTACGTGGGACCCATGAAAAGGAAGAGCTGAAGGATGCAGGAATCTAAAACAAGAAGTGAGAAGAGAAGCCAGCTCCCAGGAGCAGCCATGCCACAGAATGCAAAGTTTTCTCTGGATGATGCCCTGGCCCTTACCTTCCTTCCCTGGGCCCTGATGAGGATAGCTGCAGCTCACCGGGATGGTCACAGTCCCCTCACCAGCCCAGAAGGAAAGCCATCTGCAGGGACATAAAAATACAGAAAGAAAAGGAGCAATTCCATTTTGGTCCAGGGTCTCACCACTCCCACTCCTCACAGGCAACCCTTTTTCTTTGCACTGAGCATTTTGTATGTGTCTGGGACAATCTGCCCTGAGAGGAGGAGCAGAGGGGCACAGGTGTGTGGAGTCCAACCACACAGACATACAGATAATCCTCAGCCATAAACACGGGCAAAATAAAGTATCAGGCTGCTTTCTCTTTTTTATTTTCCCCCCCATTTTTTGAAACTGGCAACAAGAAGTATTCTCCACTTCTTCTGTTCCCTGTGTTGCTGCTGCTTCCACTGTGCCATCCACACCTCAGCTCTCCAGGGTAGCATTGCACATGCCCCATTTGGAGGCACTAATGGGAGAATTGTTTGGCCAGCATTGCTCTGAGGATATCTGTCCTGCCCAGGGAGGCTGGCAGGAGCACTGGAAGCTCCTGGCCTGTTCCTATGGGCAGGGAAGGCTCAGAAAGCAGGAGTTACTGGGAGTTACTGGTGGCCGTGTTCGGCAGCAGCCCAATGGTCCCAGCATGGGCACATTTGAAACACTTTGACCTTTCAGGGAGCTCTAAGAATAACAGTGATTAAATGTAAACCAGCATGTGGACATGTCCAAATACTGCTGGTCTGAAGGGTATAACGTAGGAGGCCAGCAAATGTGTGTCCTGGTGTCAGAGTAGCACAGGTGTGTCCCTGCACCACAGTGGGTCTCAGCAAGGCCACTGAGCATGAGTGAAGCATGAAATCCAGGTGACAACAGGCAGTCAGTCGCAAGGAATCATCTTCCTGGGGGCTGTTGACATTATTATTCTAGATCAAGAAGTAAATCCTACATGTTAGTTACTTAGCAGATGAAGTTACCATGCCAACTCATATGCTACCTTTTTTTAAAAATTATTATTATTGCAAGAGTAGGCAGCACTCCCTTGAGATTTCACAAAAGGGGAGGAAAAATGTCAAAGTGCCAAGAATATAATGGAATTTCTAGCCTCAGCCCTATTTTCCATAGATCTGTTTTTCAGCTTACATCCTGCTCCTTCTCATGGCAGCAGCGAGGCTAAGCCAAGAGACTCTCTGAATGGTAATTTAGTGGCCAGCCCACGATATTGTGGTGCTACACTCCAGTAATCTGCAGTTCTCTACCCCCGCTTCACACAATTTTCAGGGAACTAATGCAAGGAGCCGGTGCCAATGATTGCACAGCCTTCCCCCAACCTCTCCTTGACTTCTCTGCATTTCTTTCTTTGTTCCCTGTTTCTCTTTGCCTTCCCATCTGTCTTCATTCCTCTGCTGAACGGATTTTTATTTCTGACAGCTATTTTCATTTTTTTCCTCTGTTGTCTTTACTTGTTTTCCTTCACAAAATGTATTATATTCCTGGCTCTTCCCCCACTCAGTGCTGCCTCTTCTGCTCTCCATCATCTCTAGGGCCCCCTTGCAGAGTGTAGACCCTCCAGGGGAGCAGATGTGGAGGCCACCAGTGCTGCGAAGCAGGGAATCAGCTGTCCATACCACTAACAATTTCAAATATGCACTAGTTCAGCCCAAACACAAGAAAACCTTTGCCTAACAGACCTGGTATGTTAAATCTTCCTGGAGGTAGAGCGAAGTCTCCCTTAATTTAGTGCATTTTGCTTTCTGTCTTGGGGTTAAAAGCCACTCAACTCCAAGAAGCATGGGCGCTGTAAGCCTCTCCCAGGGAAAATCCAGAGATGGAGGATGTATGAAAGGAGAGGGGCTGCAGGGAGGAGGCTGGGGGCAGGATGTGACTGCCAACTTCCCACACCTCTTTGGGAACCTGCGTAGGATTGGTGTGTAGAGGCACAACATGACTCTTGAGTGTCTACATGAAGAAGTGGATTCAGCTGAGTGCAGCCTCTTCTGGCGGTGCCTGCTGGCACAGCCGGAGTCCTTGGCACGGCGCTGCGTTGGATCAGCGCGGGAGCCACTCGTGCCCGGCGGCTGCTTGTGTCAACATTGCCGTGTGTTTGCTCCACACGCGGCGGAGATGGGGAAGGATTCCTGGCAGGGGCTGTGCAGCCGCTGGGGGGGACGTGCGGGGGTCTGGGAACTCGCTATTCTTGTAGCAGAAGCGGGCAGGGTGACACCAATCAGCACTGTCAGATCTTGGTCCAGACCTTACATCTCTTGCAAAAAGACATTGAACCCAGGGTTCGCCTCCCCCAAGAGTCAGCCCCACCTCCTAAGAAGCAGAAGCACTATACCTGAGGTAGTTTCACACCTTATTTTCGTTAAGACCTCTATGTGAACCAAAAAACCAGGGCACAGACCTTTGTCCCAAGTAATGGGTCTTTCACGACTTGCCTTGCTTGGCTTTATCCTGCTTATCTGGCCACAGTCCGGGTCAATAAAGTTCAAGGGTGTGATATGGTTGTGATTCAGCAGCTGGCTTGTGACCAGAACCAAACAGGATGCATTAATTTGTCCTGGTCACCATCCACAGCCAAGTCCTGCTTTTTATCTTACTGAGAGATCTTGGCCATTGACCATTGTATTCCGATGCTGTCATGTGCACCAGCCATCCAGAGATGCTCCTCAATTGCTGACAGACACCACATCAGGTAAATATGAATAATTAATACAGTTCTAACTTTCGACAATGTATTCTGATGGTTGGCTTTTCAAGGTCAGGTTTTACACAACTGTTTGACCTTTTCTGTTGCCACTGGACTCCACAACATGGGGAAGCCTGACTCAGTGATCTGTAACAGTGCCTGACTCAGTGATCTGTAACAGGATTTCCCAAAAGTTCCCAGTGTCTGACACCTGTGCTCCCACCAAAGCTGGTGGGCATGAGGAAAAGGCGTACTAATTTCATGCCACCTGCTCCTCAAAGATATAAAAACTACTTTGGAAGTATCAAGCTGAAGCAGAAGCCTTTGGAAAGGCTGCTCACAGGGATGAGGACTATCCCCATGTATCAGTGCTGCTGAAGGCACGGAGAGATTGGACGCTGTGATTCAATAAATTACACCAGTGCAATTACTGGTTTGCACATAATGACCTGAGTCATGGCTTGTGGGGGAGATTATTGTCATCTCAGTGCAGTGCCATAGCACCGTGGGTTGTACAAGGTGATGTAGCCTGTAGTAAATCCGAAACCAAACTGCACTCAGAGCCCACAACTGCAGCTTGAGTGAAGTGTGAATTGCATGTCAGAATATGATGGTGAAAAAAACAACAAAAGCCTAATAGGAAAGGAACAGAGAAACTAAGCAGGGAAAATCAAAAAGTCTCATTGGTTGTATTCTTTCAATCTGATAAAAGTCAATAATAGACAAGTGTTTAATACTTGTCTATTATTGAAAGAAAGAGGAAGTCATCTCCTCTTCTTCTATCAAAGAAGAGGAGATGACTGACATCAGTGTGATACAGAGATAATCACCACGAGGCCAAATTTTCTAAACATCAGTCTAGCAGATGAGGCCAGAGAGGCAATTAAAATGTGGAAGACAAAATGTGCCATAGCCACAGAAGCAACACAAATTTGGCTTCATTTTTTAGCAGGCTGGGGAAGATATTTGTGCTACAACTTAAAATGTGATTTACTGCTCCCATTGCTATTTTACAATCATAGAGAGGGCAGATTTACACACCTTAATGTCATTTTCTCTCATCCTCATTCACACCTTCCAAGAAAATGTGTCTCAACTGATTAGAAAACAATGCAGAGGAGTCAATGCCCTTGGAGTCTGGTTAATTTAAACACATCTATGTTTGCTGTTCTGGAGAACTGCTAGATATGGACCAAAATCCAAATTCCTGCATGAGAGAGGACTGAAGCCTGACTCAGCTCTGTGGTTCCAGCATGCCTGCCAGGCACTGCCCTGGGAGGATGATGCCAGTATCCCTTTTGGAGCCAACAAAGCAGTCCCTGGTGCAAGGCCAGGCAGCCACCTCTGGCTGGGCAACTTTGCACATGATGTGGGTGAGGGTCTGGCTGCCAAGATGTGCCTGCATGATGGGGGACACCAAAGAGGACACCAGGCATCACCTGCCACCTCCTGCTGGCTAGTTCTAACCACAGAATGAAAGTAAAAAATGGTGGGAGGCAGGAAAAAATCAGGCAAGATTTTGTGTAAAACACTTAAAAAACTTGGAAGAAAACATTAAAACAACACAAAACATTGAAAAATTCAAAATTTAGTTGAATCATAAATTGATTCCTGTCTTTCCTCCATCAGATTGCTCAGGATGGCTGCTGGTCTGGGAAATCAGACAAGAGGGATGTCCTCCAGCATGGCACCAGCCTGCCATGGGTGCTGCAGCTCCCTCTGGGACTGCCCAGCTCCAAGGAGTCCATCTGCATGGCCAAGGCAGAGCTCTGCAGTGCTGCTCAGTGCGTGGGACAAGTGTTTGAAGCAGCTGGGTGCTCAGGAAGGAGCTGCTGCTTCCCTGCAGGGAGAAAGAAAAAGTCTCCCTCTGGGAAGGGGTGTTGCTGACAGACACCAGGAGCCAGGAACTCATGTGGGGCTCCATAAAAACAGTCAGAGAGCTCAACTCACCATCCTCTGATGAGCTCAGATTTATTTTTTAAATTATTCCTTCCTTCCTGTTGTGGCAATGGAAAAGCCATGTGACACTGGCAGCATTGAGAAGCAGCCAAGAGTCCCAGGCTCTGGGCTGGGGACCCCATCCCTGGGGTGGTGTGGGTGCTGTGCCCACAGCAACGTGCTCAGCAGGGACAGAGGCACCACTGCAAACTGCAGGGCTGGCTCCAGGACAGTGCCCAGGCAGTGGGAACAGGGCTCCCTGGAGAGCCCAGCTCTGTGGTGGCACAGCTGAGAGGGCTGCATTGACAAAGCACTGAGAGCTCCATCCATCTTCCAGCTTTCCAACTCACCCCAGACTTTCCAGCACACCCTCCTTGGCTCTACCAGAGGCAAGTTTGGCTCAGTTCTAGGAGGGATTCTGCATACCAAGGCTGTGCTGTGACTTGTAGAGCATGTTGTGTCCTCAAAACAGTGTCAGTAGCATCAGGTCAAATTAAACTACATCTGCTGGTAAAAGAGAGAGGTTGGCAAGGTTTGC
The DNA here is from genome assembly GCA_013397195.1 of Hylia prasina. NCBI lineage: Eukaryota > Metazoa > Chordata > Aves > Passeriformes > Sylviidae > Hylia > Hylia prasina. The sequence goes on along the minus strand of VYXD01016862.1, from coordinate 1,862,487 downwards.
CCAGCTAGGAGGTGGTGCAGATGATGCCAATTGCTCAATCTCATCTGTGCCACAACATGTTTGATGCCACAGGAACCTCACAAACATTGCCTGGAGGAATTTTCTGTGGGCTTGGGAATAAAGCCACGGCTGTGTTACCTTGAAGTTTCACCCCACCTCAGCAGAGGGGTACAGAGTGGTCCAAGGCTCTGTTGGGCATGAGGACTAGGAGAGCAGTAGGGTCTGGGCTGTCAGGTCCCTGAGGAATGTGAGTCTCTGAAATCTCTACCTTTTACTCTCATGCCTCTGCAAGCACTGGATTTCATCCTTTTTCCACAGAAAAAAAGTTGAGCCTTATGTCTGCATTGTGGTTTGCTTCCATTCCTGCAAGATTTGTTGGGCAGAGTCGGACTGACTTTCAGTGACTTTCAGACTCAGAAGCAGAAGATGTCTCATGAACACTATTGAGAGAGTAAAATAAAAAAATATTTTGTGCTTTAATCCTCACTCTGCTGGCACTAGAGCACTGCAGAAGGAAAGAAGCAGAGAAACACTACAGGAGGATGAAATGTTCACCGCAAGAGATGGAATGAGGGGAAATGGGATATCCTGGGGTCCTTTGCTGTCCCCTGCAGAGACACACGTGTGGGAACACAACCATCTCTCTGCAGGCACATGCAGACAGGTTACAACTACAGCATGCATTTGGGTGATGTACTGGCACGTGGAAGTAGGGAAACGCTAAATCTGAAGCCTTTGTTTCCCAAGTTGGAAGAAAGTCTGTTTTGTCTCCTCAGGTCCAACGCTGCCTCACTGATTTTTGATACTAGAGCAAATCGAGGCAATTAAGCAGATCTTTTACTTTCAGGTTCTGGCTCCAGCATTGCAAGGTTTTTGCAGGAGCACCCTGGGAGCCGGGACACCCACACATCCCAGTGGGAGCTCTGCCTCCCCAGCGGCACCAACCCCGCGGCGGAGGGAAGCGCGCCCCCAGGCAGCTTCTCCTTGTTTCACCCTGGATAAACCCCAGCTTCCCGCTGACATGCTCACGGCTGTCAGCCCAGCACTGCAGAATTACATCTGCTCCACTTGCCTCCTTGTTTTTCCCCCGGGGAAACGGGATGTATAGGCTTTCTTAAAGGGACACACGGCACACGCTAAACCCATCGGGGTGTGCGCCGGGCCCGGGTTGGTGTGACAGCCTGTGACACCCGCGGGGCTCATCGGCGGGGGAACCGCTGCCGCCGGCTCCCGGTGCCGGTGCCGGAGGAAGGGCAGGCACGGCCGGGGATGTGGAGACAGGGGTGGCCGAGCGGTTTGCAGGGTGTTTTCCAAGGCAGCGATGCCGGAGGGACCGGGCTGCTGCCGCCAGGGGGAACAGCCGTGTGGGGGCCCGCGGGCCAAGGGCGGCCCCGCAGCACGGCCGGGGAGCGCAGTGCCAGCGGCCACGCTCCCCTGTCTGGCAGCAGGTGGCCCATGGCCCCAAAAAGCCAGTCCCCACGGGGGTGCCTGCACAAGAGTGGGCTTCCCCTGCAGCTGGAAATCGATGGAGACACGGCATCCGGCTGTCACTGGCAGCCTCTCCAGTGGCACATGTGCTGCCGTACACTGCCCTTGCACCTATTTCTGCGGCAGCCACGAGGAGGGGGGACACAGTCCACCAGCACATACGAGCAATGCTCAGTGTTCCTGTTGCTGCTTTTTTGGTTAAAAGACCCTACAAAAAAGATGGCGTTTTTGCAGCAGCACCTGTTAGGCTGTTGCAATTAGGGATCCAGTATAGGCCCCGCACCAAAAGGTTTCACAACATGGCTATATAAATCCCCTTTGGCTGGGGAAGAAAATACTGCCAGTGAACTGGCCCACTTGAAAGGACAAGCAGGATTGACAGACACCTGTCAGGGCCGAGTGCTTTGGGGCTATTCAAATTATACACCTGCATCACTTGACTGCCACGATGACATGCAGTTTCCCACCTATCTCCTTGGCAGCTGCCCACACTCCTACTGCTCCAGGGGATTCTGGCACTGTTTTCTATTGGTCTCCAGTTTTCCATGGGGATTATGCATTTATTAAAATAAAGGACAAGCTCCTAGGACTGGTTTACAATAGCGTCATTAGACGCTAGATTCCAGTCAGCCAGAAGAGATGCCCAGTGTTTTGCAGCAGTAGGAGCAAGGGTTTGCAAACACTCTAATAATTGGTTAGGAGCTACTGCCTTTGTTGGCTTAATAACCAGCTATGGCTTAACCAGTTCACTCTGAACAAAATGACATCATGATTTCTGCACCAACTGGTTCCACCCACCCTACCATCACACAGAAATGATGCCCAGCTCTTTCCACAGGATGGGAAAGATTCCGAGGGTCAGACTGATGGGCTGCACATGAAATAGTGTGGAGCAAATCAAGCAAAAGTGACTGAGCTCTAATGCTTGCCTTGAGTGTGGCTCGGTTATACAACCTTCAGCTGCCTCACAGACATGAGGCCCCTCTGACACCAGCAACCACCCACCCTCATAGGGGCAGCTCCTTAAGTGAATTATCTCTGCAATGATGAGCCCCTGCATTGTTAGCACAATAGCACTCATTAGCACAATAGATTTGAGCAGTTTCAGCAGATTTATGGGTTTAGGGTTTATGGAGTCATTGATATGTGAATTAAGCATTGACTGACTGAGACTAACTCTTCAAAAGGAGTCATTATAATCTCTATAGAAATACAATGATTACAGTGACAACATCTTCAATGAAATTTCAAAACCACTCGTTTTTAAAAAATGGTACAGAAGTATATATTTAAATAAAGTACTAGTTCTCAGTTTTTACCATCCACCAAAGGTAAAGAAAATTCAGATTTCCAGAGGCCAGGCTTCATCCAGGGAGATGTTCAATAAAAGTTGCTTCCCACTTCCCTGAGGCATTGCTCACAGGGGTGTGGGCAATAAAAAGGTGTGATACAAGTACTCTTCAGCACTGGAAAAAAGCCAGGGACTCAAAGTGTTACACAGATTAGAACCAGCCTACACCTTTCCTCCCTCTATCATATCAACCCTGGGATTAACCTGGAGAAAGTTCAGCCAGGAAAAGGCCAAAGATGTTTTTTCTCAATGTTCCATTGGTTTTTCTCAAGGTCCTCGTGCTTTACATTGTCCTGCAGCAATGTGGCAAACAGATGTTAACGTGGCATTGGTAAAGATTTTGAGCACTGTAGAGTGGAAAATTTGGTGCAGTAAAGCAAAACCCCACAAAGGAGAAGCACAAGCTCCTGTTTTATGCAACCTGCTCATCATCTGCAGCAGAGGCAGTGCAGAGCTCCCAGCTCAGTCCTTGGCCTCAGTGACACATTTTCAACAGCAGGCATCTAGCTGTGGTGACAGGCACAGCAGGCAGGTGCCTTGGCTCCAGAAGTGGTCTGCTCTTACTCACCTAATTTAAATGACAGAATAGTCTAACTTTTCTTGAATTGCTCAGCAGGGCTTTATTCCTGCTCAGAGGCTGCTATCCACCGGGAACATTCAGCCCTAGCCAGCTCCAAGGGGAAACCTTCACTAAGTTAAATTTGATGCCCCATCTCCAGGAGATGGGGCTGGTTACCCCCTCCTCTTTTGGACATCAGACTCCATCCCACTGAAGCAGGTGGAGTCACACCACAGTGAATAGCTGTGGCAGCAGGCTGGTGTTTTGGCAAAGCTTAGGGTGAATTAAGAGTAGAAGCACAATCACATTAGATAATCCGCTGTCAATGTCATGCACAAAGAATTCTGCTCTTTGAGTTCTGGTTTGGCTGCTCCTGTGATGAGAGGGATGAGGGCACCCTGCTCAGTAGGACTTCCTGAAGCTTCCTTCTAAAGCCAGTGAGCTGTGACATTACAGTCTCCAGGCCAGGGTGATGGACTCCACCCTGGCCTTGCTGATGCTCACTGCAAACTGATGGGCTACGGAGAGCACAACCTACAAAAACAGCTTTTAGCAGTTACCATCCATCTACTCATCAGCTCACAGCAATCACAAACAAGCAGAAGGAGATGCTCAGCAGGCACCACCACAGTACATCCCTGATGCACCAGCTCGGCATCCCCAGGAGCAGCTGCAGCCAGGCTGGGGGAGCACCCGGGCACTGCCCTGGCCCCGGCTGCACCACGCAGCTCTGGGGCCAGTGGGGGCTGGTCTGTGCCTGCTGGCAAAATGTGCTTGTGGGGCTGTTGCAGCAAGAATCAGGAGAGTGGGGAAGCCTGTCTTCCAGCCCTGCCATTCCTGTTGGGCTCACATGAGTCCTGGCATGCTTCAGCACAGCTGGCATAGCACACGGGGCTGGTGGCTCGCTGAAAGTGTTAAAACAATTTCACTTCAAAAGAAGAAAACCAGTGTGAGAGATCCTGCTTGAACAGGCCTGTTCCAGACCTTTTCTAGGAGGAGAGAAAGGAAAACTTTGATGCTTATCCTTCAACAGCACCTAGGATGGAGTCCCACAGCAGTGGCAGGTCTCATGGAAAATCCTCCTGGGCCACCTTTCTGCAACAAAATGAACACTTGTGATTTTGTTCCCTGGTGTGATATATACTAGTTCAAGTGGTCTCCTCCCATGGCTACACAGGAACAGAGTAGGACACCATGCTTAGGTCTGGAGCACATACAGATTTGGAAATATAAGTGCAAAAACTCTTGTGTTTTGCAGAAATTCACCTTCCAAATTCTTCCAAATTCTGGGGCCCAGCATCCCTTCTGTAAAAGTCAGCCTCCCAATCACAACCTGCTTCTTTCCTGCAAATGGACTTTTCAGCTTAAGGCTTAAACCTCCCTCAACCTAAAAGCAGAAAGAAAAATATTTCAGGTGAAACAATATCTCTCATTTCCTTGCAAACCACCCCTCAGGAGGAAATGGCTGCATAGGCATGTGCAGCCTCTGAGCAAGCCTTTCCCTCATCCATCATCGCTGACGCTGTTAAAAATATCAAGTCTCTCTGCTGCAATAAATCACTGCAGCTCTGGGGTCTCTTCCACCCACACAGGCTGAGATTTCAAATGAAACCTGCAGAAAGGCAGTGGGTCACAGCATGCTCCACCAGGGCTGTGCCAGTTGGGCTGCTGAGGCTGTGAGGGGGCATCCAGTGCAGCTTTCTGAATATGAATCATAGCAGTATTCCCCTGAAGCCTCAGCAATATGCTTTTTCCCTGCCCTTTGGAGCTGCTGAAAACCTCGGTGCTGTGGGGGGAATTTCAGGACCCCCTCAAACCACTCTCCCTGCTCCTCACCTCTTCCAAGGAGCACTGCACCTCTGGAGCCTTACACTGCTCCACAGGTGTTATTGCAGGAAAAGAAATAAGAAAGAAGAAAACAAATATGAGCAAAAGACACAGAGAAGAGATGAGGGATCAAATAAACCCCAAACCAAATATTCCGAAGGGTCAGGAGGAAAAGCAGCAGTTGAAAGCCTCACAGAGGTTAGTGGGCACAGGGCATTAGGGAGCTGTTGGGCAGGAACATCCCTGCAGACTTTAATGTACCTACAACTTGACAGAACACTTTGCAAAAGCCATAATTGAAGAAAAATGGTAAACAACTGCAAAAGCTAGTACATATTTAAATTCCCATGACCTTCTGTGGACAGACACCTAGAAACAGCACAAAGAACTTCTGCTCTTTAAGTTCTGGTTTGGCTGCTCCTGTGATGAGAGGGGTGGCATTTCCAGGAACAGGAGCGTTCCTTGAGAGCTGCTGCTTGGACGGAGCGCCAGAAAGGCTTGTAGGGAGACAGGTGACCTAGACTGGGATTCAGAGCTCCCTCAAGATTGTTTTTATTAACATCCCTGCAAACTCTGGAGCTAGCTGTGTTTGGGGTAGTTGACAGCCCCCACAGAGGCCCAGATTAGACCCCACCCATGCTCTCAGACTTGCTGCCTGCTCTGGCAGCACCCCAGTCACAGAGAGCCTCTCTGTACAAACCAACACCATGTAAATATTTTGTGGATGAGGCAATTAAAACCTGGATGGAAAGAGGTTTAGTTGGACTTTGTGTCCAAAGGGGCTTTCCACTCCTCAACCTGTGCCTGAATTAAATAGCTCATTCCTTTGTTCACATTGTCAACCTGCCAGGTGGCAAAAGCATTATCAGTAATGGTTTTCCCCAGTACAGTCAGTCTCTGCCTTACACATGACTTTGAGGAGCCCAAGGACAGAAGGCTCAGCACTGCACTGCCTGGCTGAGGGAGGCTTCAGGCAGGACTTCCCCTGCACCGTGGGGCAGTCACAAATGATGCTCTGTCCAGTCCCATCTCACCATCAGGGCAATTTCACACCAAGTCCTTGCTGCCATGCTTCCCTGTTTAATAGGCTCATAATTATTCCCATCCCACACACGTTCCATCTCCTGGACACACGGTCTCTCCCAGAAGTAGAGGAGACTGTTATCCTCCATTCTCTCCCTCTGTTCTCCTAGCACAGCACAAAGTACAGATGTCATTTATTGCATCTATCCATCACTAACCCCTCTGATGTCTCTTATCACACTGATAGGTGACATGGTGACGTGCTTCTAAAGCAGAGAAGTGCACACTGCCCATGGCAAGGTGGCACTTCCTGGTTTACTCTTCCTGCTTTATACCAGGACCTTGGACACCTGGCAGCCTGACCTGCATCTGTCTGGGCACTAAAGGAGCTCCAAGGTTAAATCATTTTGCACAAGTCAGTGACAAACCAAGCGACTGTGTTTAATGTTGTTTAAACCTTCAAGGCTCCTTTTCCCATGCTCTTTTGCTTTGAGTTCCCTCCAAGGTTCCCAAATGCTCTGAGAATGGAGGGATCCAGGGCTAGCAGCCCCATGGAAATAAGTGCCCACAGGGCAAAGTGAGGATGTGAATATATAAATATATAAATATTTAACCAGGAGACACATTACTCTCTGTCCCTCACCCACGTCTGGCAATCATTACTGAGACCAAGTCACCCATGACCTGCAGAAACAGGGCAGAAGGGGGTGAAATGCAGCCACCCCACACAGCAGCTCTGGGGCTACTTTTGAACCCTCCCTACCCAGGTAAGTGTGGCTTCAGCCCATCGGGAGAGGACCTCATCCTGAAATCCTCCTTCCTCTCATTACTCCAGGCCATCTCAAGGCAGCAGCTCACCCGATTGTAGAACCTCTGGTTCAAGGCCTCGCCTCTACTTCTGGGTAATAATTAACCCGGAAATTTTTTTCCCCACCTCTTTTAAATGCTCAGACAATAGTGAAAGTGAAAGAGTGCCGAGGCTTTTCCAGAGATCAAACAGGTGAAGGTGCTGGATCTCTTGGGCAGGTGCAGACAGGCCTTTTTTTCCACTTTTAACAGCCCTTTTCAGAGGGAAAAGGAGGATGGAGAGCAGCACAGTTCCCAGAGGGAGCCCCTGGGCCAGCACAGGTGAGAGGGACAGTGCCCCAGTTAGCTGAGGTGGCTGAGCTGGCCTGGACCTCTGTCCTGCACAGCTGCTCACCTGCCACTGCATCTGCTAGATTTCCTGCAGCACAGAGTTGCTCTCAGTTTCTGTGGATCACACCTGTGCTATCCCAGCTTGCTGCAGAGGGGATCACTTCAATCACTACTGGGGTATGTATTCCTTTTCTTTCTCATGGGCTCACACATTTTATTCCTTTTCCCCTGACTCTCTCCACCATGTACGTCACTCCTTTAACCATTGCTGCTGCTCTGCTCTGACTGCAGAACCCTCAGGCAGAGTCTGAGCTGAGATCTCAGCCTCCTTTCACTGAAATCTCTGGGCAGTGGGGTGCCCTCCTCTCTCCCCCACCCTCTGTTTGGGCTGTGATGGGTGAGCTCCTGAGCAAGGCAGTGAATGGTTAAATACTCCTTCCCATGAGAGTGTGTGAGGCAGGGTCTGAGCCCCACTGGGTGAGCAGCTCAGCAAACCCATGGGAAGATGCTGTTCCTGCAGTTCAGCCTGTGAAATAACCATGCACAAGGAAGCAAAACTCTGGGTGAGGAAGGATGAGATCTATTTCCAGAGTCCCAACATGTCTATTGATGCAATCATTTTTCAATCTGTGGCTTCTGTGGGCTGGACAGACCCAAGACAGGCAGTTCCTTTGTCACCTCAAGCAGTAGCTGTTTCTAATAATTTGAACTGTTCACTCAGCTGCCTTAAGCCTGATCTGGAGAAATGTGGCATTTTCCATCCTCAGGGCACTGCAACGTACAGTGGCTCCATGAATGGGCTGTATCAGCTGGTGGTCTGGTGGGAGCCCTTTGCAAGGGAGGGAAGGCAAAACCTCTCTCCTCGCTCTTCCCAAACACGTGGGCCAGGATGTGCAAAGGGGAGTTTGTCTGCAGCAGGGCAGGAGCTGAGCAAGTGCAGGGACTGTGACTGCAGCCCAGCAGCACAGGGAGCACTTCTGCTGAAATCTGGAATCTCCTGCAGCATCTCCTGCAGCTTGTGCAGAGGTTTGTTTGACTTTGGAGATACCCATCCTTGGCATGTTGGGATGCAGTGCTCTGCACGATGAGTGATGTGAACCCTTCCTGCCTTGTACTGCCTGCTGTGCTGTAACCATGACAATTCAGAGTGCAGAGATATCTGTGGCTTTGGTGGAAGGGGCTAGAGCAGAGCTCAGCCACCTGCTGGCAACCACTCACCCCTGGGCCACCTCCAGCAGCAGCTCCTCAGGGTTTGAGCAGGGCAGAAGTAGCAACAAAACCCAAAGTTGCCATATTCACATCAGAAAGTGGAAACAACCCAGTGCGATTCAGGAAGATTATTATTCCTGCATGGCTGGAAATCCACCTAGAAGAATGGAAAGTAAACCCATATCTGGTTACCCACTGAAATGGTATTTTTACACAGATTTCAGCATCTCTGACATCTCATGATTTCTTGATGCTGGAGAAATAGTTGCCACTTGCCTGGTTTATGGAGTTAAGTGTAGCTTTCTAGAGCACCAGGTGGAGGCCAGCATCTGCTGTCTGTAGGGAGAGAGATTGTTTCAGCAGCTACAGGCTACAACATCTTGCTCTGTCCTTGTATTTAGGCACAGGAAAGGAATGGGCAAGATTTTCAGTCCAGGACTGACTTTGGAGACACAGTAATACCCTGTTAAGGACATCTCTAATTCTGCGGTTTTATGCATTTCAGTGACTGCCATCAACCTGTTTGGTAAATCTCCTGTTGAAAGATAAGATAAACAGAAATATGGAGCTAGACACAAGGAGTGTGACCTCAGAACCAGCCTCTCCAATGAACAGCCCAGGGGAGGAAAAGATGGAGGTTGCTTCTGAACTGAGCAACTCAGATTCACAAAGCAGGGACAGTGGGTTCTTTGAAAGAGGTATTAAAACAGTGCTCAGCATCCGGAAATCAAAACAAAGTCTGAAAAAAGAGAGAGGGAAGGAGGAAACTGGCACTTGGAATGCAAAAAGGCTTCTGCGAACACTCAGGAGCTATGAGGAGAACAAACCCACGACCTGTAATGGCATGGAGAAGGTTGGTGAACTATGTGAGCCCATTGAAGCAAAAGCTCTTTCAGGTAAGACACAAAACCACCAGTGCCATTTTCTTGCAGGATAAATGTAACATTAATTTACAGTGTGCAAGGCTTGGGCCCAACAGAGATGCTAAAGAACCAGGCATCCCTTCACAAGGGAGAGATAAGTGCACCCCTTGCATGGACTCATTGGGTGTTACCTGGCCCAGCCTGGACAAGGCTCTGTCATGAACATGCTGTTCTGTTCATGCTCACTGAACAGGCCTCCTCTGCTTTAGCGTAGCCATATCAGCAGCCTACCTGTCAACCTGTCAGTGTGACATTGCCCATCACACCTATCAGTCACCAAGCTGCTGAGCACAGTTTGGGAACTGCTGGTCTGACAGTACCTACAGGTGCAGTGTGCTATTGCCTGCATTGCTGTCCTGGACAATTTCTGGTCTTCAGCTCTCAGACTGATGGTCCTGCAATTGTGCTCTGTAGGGTGTATCAAGGCCTAGAGGGGAAGAAAAATGGTTTGGCTATGATCTGGTTTGGAAGGTCCACTTTGGTTCGTAATCTTAGAGACTGTCTTGCAAAAAGACTTCCGCAGATATTTTGCTCTCTTGCATTGACTTTCTGCTCGTCCTCACAACAGCAGTGCTGTGAGTATTTGCTTTTTGTCTTCCTCAGGCTGGTTTACTCTCATGTTTTGTCAGCATTTTATAGATAGGTTGACAAATTGTCTGACAAATTATAGCATTTCACTTTGGCATAGCTCTCACCTTTCACTGGGTGTGAGCAGACAGCAGTGACTTTGATCATGGTTTGAGCACTGCTGTCCTCCACCTTCTCAAGGGAGAGGTGCTACAATGCATTCACCTGGAGATAGACTGAGGTGAAACAACATGACTTGGCCTTTTCTCAGTCTAAATTTCTAGAAAGAAATTCTTGGTGCACTGCATAGGCTGCCATAGGGATCGGATGCATGGGCTGCATCCGTAATGTGCTCTACTGTGCTGGGAAGTGATTTACTGCTTTACATTGATACATTGTGAGCTTGGTGAACTGGACCTGAGCCCATGTCATAAACTTTGACAGTCTGATCTCCAAGGGTTATAGATGAGGAGGGGCAGAAAATGTTATCACAAGCTTTTTGATCTCCTGAAATAAATAAGCTGAGAAATTGCATGAATAAGATCCATTCTCTGCCCAATAGCTTGTGTTTGGCCTGGACTAGAGCAACTCTGTCAGAAACACATGCCATCCTGGGATAATATGGCAAGTGAAGGAGATTCCACCACGTCCACCATTAAGCTGTATAATAGTTAATTGCCTTTCAATTGTCTTCCTTCAACCACCAGCTGGCTGATCTTTTACTGCTGAATTAAAGATCCATTTAGCACCCAACTTCACCTCCCTGAATAATTATCCTAGATGGTGATTAAATTGTGTTTTCTCACTTTGATAAACAGAACAGAATGTATTCCTCTAGTCTCTCACTGCAAGCATTTGTGTAAACACAGGTTTTATATTAATTTATCAAGAAGAGACTAAGTTAATTGGTAGTATTTCCCTCCCTTCTGAGGGCAGAAGCAACTGTAGCACCATATACACACTCAAAGATTTATGTGTTCTGTGATGCATCAATAGTTTGGTTATTTGGCATATTTTTATCTTCATACAGATACTCTTATGCTACAGAGATTACTTGGTACATATGGTATAAAACCTGTGTGCAGACAAGCCTAAGGGCAGAAATTATGTGCTATGAACCAGTCCTTCTTTGACTGCTCTCCAATTTTTCCATACCATTTTGTATGTGTATGTCCCAGAAGCAGTGGCCACACATGCCTAAAGAATACCCTTTCCCTTCTCTTTAATATTTTTCTTATGCCCAGTGCCAGTGTGGGATCTGTTCAGAGCATCTGTTACAACGCTGGGGACGGCGAGAGTTTCCCGGGGTCTCTCAAAAGCTAACAGTGCTCTTGGATCTCCTCAGCACATGGCAAATACTTCTTATCTTACTGGCAAAAAGGCAGTGGTTCTTGCACAAGCCAGACTTTGCAAAACAAAGGGGAAACTCAGTAGACCTCAGCCACTTTGAGGGTAGCAGTATTGGGTGAATTCCCCCCAGCCAACACCAGCCAGTTCTGGCAGTGAGTGACAAAAGCAAAAGAGGTGGAGAAAGCCACGTGAGACTGAGCACCAGGAGCACCACAAATCCACAGGTTTAGATGCTCCTACAATGCCCACACCTCCCCACACCACTGAGGGACACCAGTGCTCAACACTTGGGAAAAAAGCATCACTGGTGCGAGGCTGTGCTTGGCACCTGACTGTGAGCTCACATACAGGATGCTCTCTCAGGGCCCTGGTGTTTCTGAGGACATGCTTGTGGGTAGGCTGGGACAGACATAACCATTGAGACAGATACCTGACCCAAGAGCTCAGGACAGCCAAAGGGGTCTGTCCTGCTGTGCTCCCTCTCACTACCCCAGAACCCTGGGCACTCTCCCTGCCCTCTTGGGCAGCACACTGAAATGCCCTTTCAGCCAGAGATACCTGAGCTGGGCTACACCACCATGGCCAACACAGCAGAAGAACTGTGCTGAGCACAGTGGTATGCAGGGAAACAAGGACATCCATGCTAAAGGAAATCCTGCTGGTAAGGTATATTCCTGCTGCCAGTTCCACCTCACCTCCACAGCAGCGGAGGGGCAGAGCCAGAGGCAGTTTTATGCAGCTTGAGTCTCCAGTGTCCCTCTGTTAAGCCTCACCAGCCATTGCTTAAGGCCTTCCTGCAAGGGCTATCAGCAGGTTTTTTGATATTTCCTGTCTCTGTAACCAGCTATTCAGGGATGTGGCTCAATTTGCAGTGATTGCTTTCCCACTGTTTTCCTCTCCTGTGTCAAACAGGAGGTGGAGAGATCAGGGAGGCCCAGGGGCAGTCTCAGAGGCACTGCTGGGACCTGACTACTCTGAACAGCCCCCTGCAAGACTCCCTGTCGGGCATCTTGTCCTGTTACCAACCTGTCAATGGCCTAATGCCTGCTTTGTCCCAACCCCTTCCCCCCTCTTTCTGCAGTAATGGAAATCAATGAACTTATCCAGAAAAGACAACTTTTGGAAGCATTTGCAAGTATCAAGTTAATGGAAGATGAGACTATCTCTGAACGGGATTCTGAGAAATACAGTGATAATCCCCAGGAGTTTGTACGGAAATCCAAGGATGTGGATTTGCTTTATAACTCCATTACAAATGCAATCCAGTCCATAGTGGAGGAAACACTGGAGGATCCCACTTTGCAGCATACCCTGCTGACCTCCATGGTGACTTTGATTGCCCGTGAAGAAGCAGCTCATCCCAACACAGACAATGCTGCTCATCCTGGGTCAGATTTGCTCGGCAGGCCCAGAAAGTGGAGGGAGCAATGGAGGGAAGCTATCAATGAGAGTGCAAGAAAAAGAGTCCTGAAGGCACCCATGGCATCCAGGGAAGAAGCTTCTTGGCTTGAACTCCATTTACATTTCCTCCAGGAACACCTGAGGGAAGATTTACTGAAAATCAAGTCATCAGTAAAAAAATGCTATCCAGAGGAGTACCAGGTGTGTGACACTTACGTGGAAGCTTTTCACAATGCCATTGCCTCACATTTGCAAGAACTCTCCCAGGGACCACTGGACTTCCACGAGCTCTACACCTTGCTTGACTGGGTGGCCAACACCTACCACAGGTGAGCTCCTGTGTTTGCCACAGTGCTTCTGCCTCCTCCAGGGAGCCATGGGGCTGTGGGGTACTCCAAAAGCAGCAAGCCTTTCTCAGTTTTTCAAGCAAGCAAGCAAGCAAGATACAGTGACTGCAGTGGAGCCAGACAGCAAATCTGTTAATAGGTGGGGACAGTGGTCTGTGGATAAAGCACTTGCTGCTTTTTACAGATCTACATCACTCCATTTTCCCCTCCCTCTCCCACTTGCTGTTCCCACGTGCCAGGCAGCTCCTCCCTGCATTTGACAAACCTGCTGTAATAAACATACTCCTTTCTGCATAGATTTTGCAAGATCCAACAGCTGTTTAGTGACTTTTCCAGGCATAGGCAGGGGCCTGTGGAGGAGGTCTTCCTCCTGTTTAATTGAAATTGTAATGCATTTGGAAATGGGCCACGTTAACCCCCATGCATGGGGTCAGAGTCCTGTTAAAGAGGAGTCAAGACATCATCGAGGGTAATTAGACACATGAAAACAAAGCTCTGCCTCAGATGTGTCAGCTGGTTGAATGGCAGGAGTTTAAGATGTAGCTCCTTGCAGTTCAGGGATCTGGAAAATAAGCATGTGAAAAGAGTTATGTCAAAGCAAAATTGTGTCTGTCCTGGGTACCTGGTCTCCAGGTATGGCCTGAACCAGATGTTCAAGGAAGGGACAAACACAAACTCATTGGCAGCCCTCAAATAAAACAAAGGAGTGAAGGCAGGAGTACCAGCACTGAGTCAAACAGAGGGTTAAAAAGGTCAGAATGGGGGCAGTGACAGAGCAGGGCAAGCAGCAGCACGCTGTTGCCCAGAACACCCCTAGCCTGAGGTAGCTTTTGGGTAAGAAACATTTGCAAGTGGTCTTTATTTTGAACAGCCCTCAACAGGTTTCTTCTGTGAACTTATCCAGTTGCTTTTAAAACCCCACCTAGAGTGTGGTGACCATAATGATGTATGTAACCCCCTCAGCATCACAAATCCCTGCAGATCCCATCTGAAGGGGAATTCCTGCATGGCCCTACCCCGGCATTGCAGGAGAGCAGGGAAAGAAAAGAGCTTCAGCAGCCAGGTTCTGTACCAAAGAAAAGTGACCCCACCATTTTTCTCTAAATTGCTGTGAAAGGGTTTATTGAGAGTTTGCAGTTGTTTTGGGCACTGCTTGCAATCACCTAGCTGTTCTGAGCTGATTCCATTTAATTTTCCCATTCAAAAAAACTTCATTGTCTCTTGGAATAAATAATCAAAAAAGAAGAAATTGACTGACCCAAACTCATTATTGATGTTACAATTCAAACAAATGGAAAAAAAAAAAAAAGGTGGGAATAAGCCCCATGAGTATACAATTGAGACTGTCCTTTCAGTTATGGTGGAGAGTCCATATTTAAACCTGTGTTGTCCTTTAGAATGAGCAGCAAGCTCTGACAGCAGCTGGGTTGTGCAATGCTCCTCATGTGGAGTTGTTCCTTTCTGGGAAATCTGAACCATGACCACAGAAGCATTGATTCCAGGACACTATCAGCAGGCTGATTTTCTGCTGAGCAGTCACTCTGCAGCAGCCTGACCTTCTACATTACAGTCTTCACTTGTATCTGAACCTAACTGTGGGCACAGTGCTGGCATGGCAGTGAGAACCCATTTTGGTGGCTGAGCAAATGTGCAGGCTGTGTGTAGGACATTGCAGCCCTGTTCCCAGATTAACAAGATGACAGCTCAAAACTTAGGCCCCACCTTCATCAAGTGCATGAATATTTTCTCCTTTCTCTTTTCCACCTTGCCCTGCAAGATGCGGTGCCTCCACAGCCTGTGGCAGGTTGCAGGAGTAGCACATTCAATTGTACAGGCTAATGACATTTTTCCTGCCCCAGAGAGAGGAACACAGACACTCCCTCCCTTCCCCTGCTTCTGTGCTAATCAGCTGGCCCGATTACATGTCAGTCCAGAGGAAAGCAAGCAGCAAAGTCATGTGTCAGCTGAGCCCTCTTCGGAGGCAGACTCTGAAGCTGCACGTCTCCCCATCACTTCCATCTGCAGAGGAACATGGCTGGTGTCCCAGGCATGGGAGTGCCTTCCAGGTCCTGCTCTGCCACCTCCCCTGGATCAGGATAATGCACAGAGACAAATCACAGGCTGACACGAGCTGTGATGTGACACCGCAGAGGAGGCAGGGACATGGGCTAACTCCAAAGCAACGCTCTACTACAGGAATTACCCTGAAAGGCATTTTGCAAGCTTCTAGTCAAATGAATCAGCTTCATGGTGTTTATTTTAAAAAGTAAATTCTCATAGCACTTTTCATGTCCAAACAACTCACAAGTCTCATGATTTCTGAAGTGGGCTGGAACTTTAGATCATTTTGGGTTTGAATAATTAGGATTTTGAATAGAAAGGAAAAATTTTCTTGTTAAACCTTGAAAACAAGCAGCACAATTTAAGCTTTAAGTATATTTCTCATGGCTTAATAATTATGTAGCTCATGCTGCATGAATATTCCATCAGTTTATTCACACTCTGAGGCATTATAATTTGTTCATTTGATTCTTTCCAGTGAACACTTTCTGGGTCATCCTGAGCTCAAACCAGAGGTTAAGACAGAAAACCTGTCCTTGCTGTTAACACCAGCTGATTGGGATAAACTGAAAAACGACTACATTGCTTCTGCAAAGGTGAGAGTTTTGACCTAGTCCCCACATGCCCCCCAGGGAAGGTACAGGAGCCCCAGCCTCCCAGACAGAGGTCTTGGATGACTGCATTGTGGTTTCCAGCCCCACCAGGTGCTGAGTCCTACTGACCTCACACAGAGTGGGCTGTACTCTAAAGCAAAAAACTCTGAGTGCCACCTTGGGGACTAACAGGAGTCGACAAGACTGTACCAGACCCATTCAGTATGGCAGACACTTATTGAAAGGTCATGATGAGCTTCAGCAGATTGTACACACTGCAAAGTTAGGGGTAAAGGCATTTTCTCAGCTACTGTCACTGCATGGGATCTCCTCCAGCACATCTGATGTTTGCTATTGGCAGACTTTGGGCACCCCCGCTAGAGGACCCAGTCATGGTCTGTGTTTTCTGATGAACCCACTTCCCAGTTGTCTTTCTGCAGTCCTTGTCTGGCACGCTGTGTAAGATTTTCCTGACTCTTTACTGGGCTCAGGCATTTTCTTGCAAATCATTTCTGAATCAGGGCACAGCTCAAGGTGAGCTCAAGGTACCCAGCTGAATGAAATCAGTATTGCTCCACCGTGCTGGTGAAAGATCACTTTGTTTCACCAGCAACAAGATTGATTTATTAGCCAAGACAGAACAGTGCTGCTGCTTACCTGACTGGCTGTACCAGGACTGGTTTGATCTTTAATCCTGACCCGGTGCATTCCATGTGCTGGAGGACTTTGCAATTGAACAAGCAGCTGACCCACTCTTTCCCTGCCAGGAGAATGACTCTCCTTTGATTTGAGAGTACCTTGCACACATAGCACAGCTCCTGATTTCTCCTGAGGTCTGGAGCAAGGCCTGTGACTCTGCTCACCTTTTCATGCGCGAGTGGTGGCCACACCCAGGTGCTGATGGAGCAAAATGCAGCGAGGTGCTGTACTCGTGTTTTCTTCATTATCCTGAGCTGCATGTTTCCTTCCTATGTTTAACATTTAGGGGAAAATCAAAAGTTATTTTGGAAACATCCTGAGACTAGAGGTCAAGGAGAAGTGGGAGAAGGAAGTTCATTCAGAAGAGGAGGAAAACCTCTACCACGCCTCACTCTCTTTTGATATTCAAACGGTATTTAATTAGCTGGGGGAAAGTGGGGTATGTGGGGGGGTGGTCTCTGTGGCTCCAGGGAAACTGGATCCTTCTGGGGTGGAGGTACCGCCTCCTGCGATAATTTATGTAAGTCACACACTGGCAGAATACATTAGAGCAGAAAATGCCATTTATTACAACTTTAAGCTCTCCCGCTTGCCTTCTAGCTGCAAATTAAACCTGCTGTCAATTGTGTCAGCAACATAATAGGCAACTGATTTTAAAGTCCCTAAACCTCTTTGATTAGGAAGAAGAAAGAGAATTGGAAAAAAGGTGGAAAGAAAAGGTTTCTTTGAAAAAACCTTTGGCTTAAAGAGCAACTTTGTCCCAGGGCTGTGGAAGCTGGGGCAAGGCTGTAGGCAGTGACAGCCACTCCAATTTAAACAGTACAAAAAACAAAAGCCCCTACTAGCTTTAGGAACTACAGGGTAATAAAGGCAGGATTAATTCTCATCACTCAATTGGTTGAGTCACTTCATTTAAATAATACTAACAGAAAAAGAGAGGGAGAAAGAAAAGAAGAAAGAAAATCAAAGAGTTGTGCCTGCTGATGTGACTCTTTTCCCATAGAGGAATATTACACATTATGTGATCACAGGGAAGGCAGGTCTGAATTGATTTAGCAGATGGATGGGATGCCATGGGAAGTACCAGTGTAGGACTGCAACACGCCTCTGTCCTGAAGTGTAGCTGGGGTTGTGGGAATGAGAATGTGGGAGGAGTTCCAGTGCAAACAAGAGTTCAGGGTGATGCCTGACCCTCTGTGCTGCCCCTGTATCACTCCTGAGAAGGGGGCTTGTGCGGGCCCTCAGGGAGGGGGCTTACAGTCACCCTTATCATGGGGTCATACACGGGGACAGCTCAGCTCCCCTTGGGCTTTGGGTTGGGAGCTCCAGCAATTCCCCCCAAAAGAGGAGGATGACACCAGGACACCTCGGAGTCCAGCCAACACCACCTCTAACTCGCACCCAGACAACAGAAGGGCATGAGGCTATTAGGGGTGAATGATTACATCACAAATCATTTGGTGCTCTTGGCCCATTCTGCATTATAATTTTTTTAACTGACAGACTAATGCAAACCTCCTGGCAACAAGTTGGCTGTTTGCCCCTTTGCCAGGTGAGCCAATCTTACTGACCACAGCTGCATGAGATCCTCGTGAAGGATGTTTCACCAGTGCTTGTCCCACTCACTGGAGTTTCTTCATTCCCTTTTCTAGATCTTCGGGCAGCATGTGAAGTTATCTAGAGATATCAGCAGAAGCCTGGAAACAAAAATGCTTGAGTTGTGCATGGCAGAGCTGCTTGAATTCATACCAAGGTCATCACTGCTCTGGGCAGCATTTTCTTTCTAAATGAGTCCCACACTGGTAAAAAACAGGGAAAGGGTCCAGGCACTGGACCAGACACTGGCAGTGAGCAGGCACAAGGCTGCTCCTGGGAGAATTAGAGATCACAATGAACCCTGTAATAAGCAAGCTGCAAAACAACTTGGAGGGAGTCATAAACAGACCCAGATGGGACTCTGTGAGTCCAAAAATCTAATGTCAGAGTTCTGGGAAGTAGCTGCCATCTGGAAAGGGATGGGACCACTGCAGTCCCATCCACCCAGGACTTTTGTGACATTGAATGCTGGTCACTTGCAGCTTCAGTCATGAGCAAGCAGTGGTTATGGACCCCTTGCACCAAAAGCCTGCTTCCCCAAAACAGCATCTAAGTATCCTGGGATGAGTCCTGCTGAGTGGTTTTCTCTGGCATCCCATGGCTATGGGCATATAAAATGGCTGATGAGACCCTCTCTGCTATACCCTGGCAAAACACACAGCTGGGCTGCCTCCTGAGTCCATTAAGACTTATCCAGTGTCCAAAGGAAATTGCTGAAATAATGCTTTTTCTTTTTTTTTCTTTGTTCTTATTATCCCTTTTCTTTGTTCTCTTTTTATTTTTTTTCTTATTTTTTTTTCCTTTCTTTTTTTTTATTTTATTTTTTTAAACTGCGTAAAATGCAAGCTGGAGCAGCCAGGGCTCTCAGATTAAGGGAACACTGAAACTTCAGGTTCTAGTTAAACAAACCTGAGATGCAAGTGGCTGGGGCCAGCTCAAGCAGGTTCCTTTACCCTGACAAAGGATGGGACCACCAGGAAAAGCCTGCCTGAGCACACAGCCTCCTGCCTTCAGCAGGGACCTGGCTGTGAAACAGCTGTCTACCCCATGAAATTGGTGCCACACAATAAACAACTACCTAACAACCACGTTGAGGGTTTGGGGGGGGGGGGGGGG
>VYXD01016862.1:1732392-1843201 GCA_013397195.1 Hylia prasina | reverse complement strand
GGTGTGCTGCCCTATTCCTATACATCTGCTGTAAATCAGCCCTGTGTGCTTAAAAGGCACATAACATTGCCCCCAAAGCCAGAGAAATGAAAGCTCAGACTTACAAGCCTGTGTGCCATACCTGCAATTAAACCCTCAGCATGAGGAAAAGTCAGAAATCTGGCCTCCCAACATCCCTGGCATCTCTCCAAAAGTGCTGTGTACCTGCTCAGGCAAGCGCATCCTAAACCCATCATTATCTTCCATCTATTCCCCTCCACTGCACACACATGTTATGGCAGCTGGAAAAAACTTGTCTGCATACAGAGAGGACAGGTTGGGCCAGCCACGGGTGTTTCCTGACACCACCATGTACACAGAAGATGAGGCATCTTCAGTGCCCCTACTGTTAGTGTTACCTGGGTGTATTTTCCTACAGGTTTGAGCAGGAGTTCGTGGAGTGGAGCACTGCCCAGGACAGCCCCATCTTTGTGCCCTGTCTTGTTGCCTACATCAACAACTTCCATGACCTGGTGTAAGTCTGCTCCCCACAAGCCGAACTGCCACGTTTCTGGGGTCTGGGAGGGTGGCAGGATCTGGAAAGGGAAGACCAAGCTCTCCTTGGGGTGTCCCTGTGGGTGCTCAGCCTCCAGCCCTTCTAATCTCATAGGAGGATTTCCCCCAAGGGATGCAAATAAAAGCCACAAGGGTGAAGAGACAGAAATATGGGTGGATGCAGTGCTTGCACGAGAGTTTTGAACTCATTTTCAGAGCATCTTTTTCATCCTCAGGGGAGTGTGTTTTTTTTGGTTTTTTTTTAGTTCTGGATATTAGCAGATTAAACTCAGAAACATGGCCTCAAGGCTGCCTCTGGCACTGGGCTAGAGGAATCAACTCAAAAATAAATGCCTGCCATTTCTGCTGGCATCTGGAACTTCCAGGTCTTTGCATGAATTAGTTACTTCAAGCCACCTGTTGGAAAGAGTCTCTGATGAACAGATGTCATCAGGCTGACTGTCAAAGATCTATCACTCACCCCATAAGTAGGATCGTGCCAGTGAGTGCATGTCCCAGGGTCTGGTCCATCAGCCCCGTGCTGAGGCCCAGGGGCTCATCAGCATCTGGGGACATCTTTGCCATGCGCATGGCATGCATTTTGTCTGTCAGCCGGGCAAAACACCACAGGACTAGTGCGTGGGCTCTGGCCATCAGAGAGATTGGGTTGTGATTTCCAGCCCCTGCTGCTGCTCCGCTCCGGCACGGATGCATATGCCAAGTATTATTCAGGGGATGGAGGGGATTTCGTGCTCGGTGTCTCACAGGAGCGGGCGGCTCCAGCCGCAGCGAGCACTACCGCCAGCAAGTCTCTAGATGGCACGGTCTCTCCAGCAATGCTCACCTCGCCGAGGAAATGGCTTTCCCTGCCTCCTGCTGCCCCTGCGGGATATTGCTGCCCCTTCCCTGCTGGGCAGTGAGAGGGGGTGAAGGGACACGTCAGCCCCAGGCAGGCAGCTGGCAGTGTTTGGGTGATGGGTTTATTCCTGAGTTAAACATTCATCAGCCTAGGGTGAGGAGTTCTGGGGCAGAGGTAGGTGTCCTGACAGCACGAGTTTTTGGATGCTGGACCCAGAGTTCAAGTGTTCAACCGGAGTTACAGTCCTGAGTTCCAGCCTGGGATGACAGGGATAATGTTGGGTGCTTTATAGCCCTGCCAGAGCAGCCTCAGACATATGAATCTGGGCAGTGACAGGAACCTGCTGGTCTCCGTGTTTACAGCAGTGGATGTGGCACATCCAGGGATGCTCAGGCATCACTGGTGATGCTGTTTTTTGTGGTGGTGCTGGCACGGTTCCCCCCTCACCAACACTGGGCATGTTACAGTGGGACAGGGATGGAAAGTGAGAAGAAAGCCAGGAGGTCACAATGCCCCTAAAGCACACACACATACACACACACACACACACTGGGAATTTCATTAACCTCTCAGAAGTTTTCTTTCTCATAAGGCAAAGCAGTGCAGAAGTATGCACTGTCCTTAGGAAATTCCATAGGTTTCCATCCCTGTAGTTACCATCCCAACTGCTGCTGGTAGACACTGTGTGGAGTGAATCAGATGGGCTCTGGGGGACACAAGGTCAGCAGCTTTCCCTTCTCCGGCTTTATTATTTGCTTTTCCCCCAGAGCCCTCAGTTCTCTCCCAGGTACCTGGAAGTCATTTAGCAGGTGTGTTGCTTGAGTAAGCAACTGGCCTACGCAACTGCTCCACATGGCTGCACTGTCCCACCTGATGAGGAAATCTGAGGGTTTTTTAAACCACAGTTACTCATCTATGATTAATTTTCAGTGTACAGGAATGTGCAAAAAGAGCCATTACTTTGACTCAGCAAGTGTTTCCAAGAGGAAGTAATAGAAACACAAGTTTATTTAAAAATAATATCCAACATGCCAATCCAGATAACATGCTTAGGGCTGTGTAATAGTTTACATTTTAACATTAACTCATTGGTCATCTCTGTCTCTCTGTAGGTCAGGGTTAGAAACAACATTTCAAGTCAATACTGAGCAACTGCAGAAGATTTTGGCAGCTCTGACAAGGAACTTCACAAATACATTTTTAACAAAATTAAGAACAAAAACAAAGGTAAGAGGATCTTGGCCACATTACTTCCTCAATATAAGGATTATGTGCAGCAGCTGAGGGTCATTGCCTGTCCCTTGTCTCACCACCTAAACGTCATTTTCATTTTGTAGCACATGACATTATGGTCCCTCCAAAATGTATTTAACACTTGTGGAAATCCCTCTTAAAAAGCAACACTTTTAACATCCTGAGAATTTTTTACTGTGAGCAATGATACACTTTTAAAGCTGTTAATAACAATCAAAAGAAAAGGATATTTAGCAGCTTCCAGTCTCTCCGGCAAAGTAGTGGGGAAAATCTTATCCAAAGTGAAGCACTGGAGTGGCCAGCTGAACACCAATAGGACACTTTTCCTTCTATCAAATCATTTTGATTTTTCAGGACTTTGACTAACTGATTCATAGACCTACCATCACAGTCTGTCAGAAACATCTTCAGATGGGACACAATTCATTCTGGTAGGGGTGGTTTTCCCAGGCTGTTCCCATGATGACAAAATTGGTTGCTCCAGAATGAGAATGCTAAAGGTCTTGTATCAACTGATAAAACTCTGATAAAATTTGACTTGTGTTAAGAGGCCTAAAGGCAATGTGCTGCAATGGAGTTTGTGCTTCTCAGGTGCTGTAGATGAGCCTTTGTGCTCTCAGCCAGTTGGGGTCACCTAGTTCCAGCTGGTATTATAGAAGAGATGGGGGAAATCAAGCCTTCAGTCCCATCCCTTTTCACTTATCCTAATTCACTTTCTAAATCCCCAAACATAAATTCCAGAAACCAAGACAGTCATGGAACTTCTCCAGCCTAAGCCAAGCCCTCCTGGCCAAGGGGACTTTCCAGTGACTGCAGATCTTGTCTTGGAGCCTAAGCAGCAGGCGAGGAAAGGCCCTGAGCCAAAGCATTGAGCAAGAGCGCTGAAATGTCGTGAGAACTGAGAGAGGCCGAGTCAAAGCATTTCTAAACAGCTCTCCAGCAGGCTGGGAGCACAGCAAGGGGGG
This sequence comes from Hylia prasina, assembly GCA_013397195.1. NCBI lineage: Eukaryota > Metazoa > Chordata > Aves > Passeriformes > Sylviidae > Hylia > Hylia prasina. The sequence continues at coordinate 1,839,589 of VYXD01016862.1, read as the reverse complement.
AGATAATTGGGAAAGAGAATGCCAGGAGTCTAAAGACAGATCATGAGAGCTAGAAAGAGAAAAGGGGACATGCCAGAGGAAGGATATTTTGCATTTGGCCTTTAGGGAAGTCTCTTCAATGTGCCAGAAGTCTTTAGAAGATATTGCTGTTTCTATATGAAGGTACATTAGCTCTAGGGAACAGCAAAGGAAAATAACCTATTGAGGACACTTGATCAGAGTACCTTTTACTCAGGACAGATGGGAAACACTGCCATCACTCCCATGTCATCACTAACCATGAGGAATAAAGCTGGAGATGTTCCCAGCTGCCACTCCCCCCCACCACATCAGAGCAAGGAGCAGAAGGGAAATCCCAGCAAGACTTCATACAGGTGTGCAGGAGTACAGACAGCCTCTTGGAAGGGCTGTGAACACAAGAGCTTGATTTCCTTATGGAGAAGGCTGTAGAGGTGATGGATTACTGGGTTAATTTCCAACAGATTCACTACCAAGCGACTTCTCGTTTCCATAGCTGGTGCAAACCCAAGTAGCACTGGCATCCCATGGTTGCCCACCACAGCCTGTTCTAGTCATGCCTGACTAGATGAGATGACTAGATGATTCTCATCTCTTTCTTCCCCAAAACATTAGAGAAACAAATTTATTTACCTAAAGAAATAGAGTTGGTGGATCAGAAAGTGGCACAGAGCAAGGAAATAAGGTATCCCAAATAAAGCTTTAATGCCAAAACATCTCCTGCTCAGGGCATGGTGGTTCTCCTCTCTGTACTGGGAGGCCTACCCAGGAAGGGGAGACATGGGTGTGAATTCCCTGGGGTGGAGAGAGAAACCCAGCCTGCTCCTTGTGTGTCTTCATGCAGAGGGGGTGTTCTGTGCTTTCCATTCAAGCCTGAGATCAGTTGTACAGCTGGGTGCCTTCAGCTAGGGCATCATCTGCTATTCTGAATATGCCTGTTCATCAGTGAGTTGCTCTTTTTTTCAGCCACTCCTTAAGAAAATCCTGACCAAGAAGTGGATTTTGGCAACAGAAAGGCCGGACTCGCTGGCGTCAGCAGTCTCGCAGTTCTCTGAGCACCTGCAGCACATGAGGGAGCCCCTGGGGCAGGTAGGCAGCTGGTCCCACACCTGGGCATAGGGATGCTGAGGGGTCACACCATCATTTTCAGGCTGTGCTAAGACTTGCAGACCCCTCTGCAACAGTGGTTGCTCTTTATACCTGTGGGGGCTGCAGATATGAGTGAGTGTGTGCTGATGGCGTGCTGCCTTCCTGTACCTCCTCTATGCCCTTAGTGCTGCCAAAGACCTGAGAGCTTTCCCTGCCCTCTCTCACTGCCTTGGACCTGAATGGACAAAAACCCCATGAGGTTTGCTTCTTTTTAACCAGAACCTTCTACATGAAGTTCATAAATACGTGGTGAAGGAATATGTCACACAGGTCATCAAACCCAGATGGAAAATGAACAGGGAGACACGTCAGCAAGTGAGCAGAAAGATGAGCCTGGAAGCTGAAATCATTCACAGTACACTCATTGATCAGGTACGTGAATTGTCTCCTGGCATCCCCTGGCTGCCCTACTCCAAGAGGTACACTATTCCCACTTGGCTTCACAGAGACCAGGCAGTGGGCTCCTGAGGAGGACAAGCCTCAAGAAATATAGAAGTGCTGAAAAGAGAGCAAGCAAGGTGGTTTCTGCAGGTTCATGGTGTGGGTTTCCAGCCTGGCAGCCTCTCTGCATTGGCAGCTTGTGCGTGTTCAGCCAGCAGCTCTCTGATGGCAGCACCTGGTGTTTTAACAAGTTCCCAGGGAGCTCTGCATAGGATGGTTCATGTGCGCTAGGATCACACTCATCCTGTGGCAGCTTCTTGCTGGGCCTCTTCCCTCAGGCCATGGGATGCACTTTGTCACCAAAGGATCCTTGCCCTGGGTACAGCTCATGGAGTGGAGTCCCATGAGAAGTTCCATCTGGGTACATAGTCTGTGTACAGCAGGGTGTGGGAAGAAAGTGGTGGCAGTCTGGGTGTTTTGTGACTGGACAACTGTTACAATCCACCCCTGAAGGTGGGGTAACTGAGGTTCCTGTTAATAAATCCCTTGGGTCAGATTAGAGCGGCACAATACTGAGTGACCAGTGAGAGACATATAGGTAGCTATCTAGCTAGCTAGCTAGATTAGATGTGTGTGTGTATGTGTGTGTGTGTGTGTGTGTGTGACAGGTTTATTTTAAAGCAATTTGATTACAATGGAAAGAAGCCGTGCAGCCATTTTGGTTATTACCTATAATAATATAACAATATAAAAGTACAAAAATATCACTTAAGAAAATATATAAGGAAAAGAAAGGATGAGAGCAGATAGCAGAAAGGAATGGTATCACCACCTGGGGATCCAGCAACAAGACTTGATTGTTGTAGTTTAGGTGTCTGTTGGTCAAAACAATGGTTGTATTTGGCTGAGTTGTTCACCTTGAACATTTCCGTCTCTCACAGCAACATCAGTCTTGGATTTTCAGGGAAGTCAAAGTTGAATTTACTGGATTTTGTAGAAAGTCAGGCATCCAGGGAACTAAATCCCATCTCAGAGATGGGGCACATGAAACTATCAGGCAGCAGGAGGTGAAGTCTCTGGCATCTGCTGCTGTGCTGGACCACAGCCACAATGCCCTGCTCAGGGTCTGGCTTGCTTGGGTGCTTATGTGCATCGGCAAAGTGCAGCACCAGGCCTGGGAGAGCTCCTGGGGGTGCCTTGCCATTGCCACCCAGCACCCTGCTCTCTGCCTGAGGCAACCTGTCCTGCCTGCACTCACTGGCTCACTCCAGTACATCCCACTGCTGTGCTCTCACCGTCAGAAAAAGGCATTTAGCAGCTGCTACTGTCCTTGATGTCCCCATGTCATTCTTTGTCCACAGGGCTCTCATGCTGACTGGCTCCTTCCTGCCATAGATCACATTGCCAGTATCATTGGGGAGAAGGAAAAAGACAAGATCAAGGCATATGTCAAGGAGCTGTGCCAGGATTATCCAGATATCAGGTATGTGAAGTGGCAGATGCCAGAACTATTGGGCTCCATCCCAAAAAGTTCCAGCTTGCCCTGTGCCTGGCCAAGCTCTTCAGCTTCTCTTTGCTGGTGGCCAGACATCAGAGATCAGAATGCCAGCAACAGCGGGAATCTCAACCAATTTTTCTCTTTATGGCTGCATACTTTTTCTTTTTTTCCCCTGTGTGCTGTATCTTCTAATGCACACAAATTACCTTCAAAGCCTTTTCATTTTGGAATGGAATGGAATGGAATGGAATGGAATGGAATGGAATGGAATGGAATGGAATGGAATGGAATGGAATGGAATGGAATGGAATGGAATGGAATGGAATGGAATGGAATGGAGGTATTTCAATCTATTAGGAAGGGACTTACAGTGATAATCCAGTCCAACTTCCTGATCACTTCAGGTCTGACCAAAAGTTAATGTAAATTATTAATGGCATTGTCCAAATGCCTGTTGAGCACTGACAGGCTTGGGACATCAGATACCTCTCTAGCAAGCGTGCTCCAGCACCTCATTAAAAAAATGCTTCCTAATGTGAAGTCTGGAGCTCCCCTGACACAGCTTTGAACCATTCCCATGCATTATATCACTGAATTCCATTTTATTGCTCTAAATTAACCTTATTTCACAGTAAAACTGCAGTTTGCTTTCCACTGCATCACCAGTATCAGCCCTGTTTGCCAATTTGCAGGCTCCAGATTTGGAGCAAATCGTTTGTCTCCTGTTCCCAGGCTCAGACCTCAAAGTATGGCAGCCATTGACACAACTCAGCTGCAGTTTCTGAAATGGCCTCAACAAAACCATTAAATTTTGGAATAAATTACAAGTTCTTTCTTTTGTACTTTCCGTTTGCTCTTCCAAGGCTGCATCTGGAAAATTCAAAACTCCTGGAAAAGTAAAGGAAGTGACTAGCTCAGCTACGCAGCTGCAAATCAGAAGTTACCTTCTCTTCTACAGCTCTTCTTTCAAGCACTGAGAATGAATATCAGTGGTATAGATTGCAATAAATTTCATCAGAGTCATTTCAGAAAAAAAAACCCAAAAGTTTCAGCACTGGATGACATATATGCAATCAAAATAATCCATAAGATTTAAAAAATTGCTAGAATACCAAAGTGGGCCCTCATATATTGAGAAAAAAGATCACATTAAATATATTCACCTCTCCCCAAGACTAAGGCTCAAAATTTTTCCTAACTAGATTTAGCTTGGGAGGTTCAGATATTCTTCAGGCTTATCTGTGTTGAGGAATTCAAGAGACACACATGTAAAGGAACAGTTCCTGAGTTGCTCCTGAGTAATTTCCTAGGTGAACATACATATCTTACAAAAGAAACCCCTACAAACAAAAAAAACCCCAAACAAATAAATAAACTCCAACAAGACTTTAATTCCAGTGGCCACACTAAGCTGAAAAAGAGGCAGTGCCTGTTCTGGGAAGGATGGGGGTGGTAAATGATGGCTAGTCATCAACAATGACTATTTGAAAACCATTTTCCAGGCAGAAAAGCCATTTACATGGCTGTGATTTGTGGTACTTTCTCATCATTAGCCTCAGACCCAAGCCAGGTTTTAAGGCTTGTCCTCTTGGTTTATTTAATTTCTGATTTTCCATTATTGAGTAACATTATTTTTAACAATGAAGTTTGGAAAATGAGGCGGAACCTGCTGGACCTGCATTGCTTCCTGTTCAGGTCCCTGTTAATTTTTCCCCTGAGCTCTCAGAGACGTCGCTGAATTTGTATACACTGAGATTACTGGAACAGGGTATGTTTCCAAGTTGGCTTCCCAACTCTAATCTAATTAGTGCCTATCAGCTTCCTAAATATTAGCACTTCCATTACTCATCTCAAAATAATCATTACACAAAAGGTCCACAGCCTCTCTGGAAAACATGCAAAGGGCATCACGGGTGTAGAGACAGGAGGAAATTCCCCGAAGCACCAGCAGCAGGAGGTTGTCCCACCAGTGTGGTGTGGCAGGAGCTGCTGCTCGTTGGTTTGGTACCTCCAGAGGCTGCAGACTCCCATCCTGGTGGCTCCTCCAGTGTGGTGAGGGCTCAGTCCCTGGCACTTTGCTGTAGCCTTGCTCTGTCTCCAGCACAGCTGTTGGTTGCTCACCTCTGGGCTGGCTTTGCTGGCCAGATCTGATCCAGGATTTGTTTGGTTCCTGCAGGAAGGAGCATGTCCTGGCCATCCTGGCGCTGCGGGGGCTGGGCCGCGCCAGGAGAGCGGCGATTTTTCGGCAAGTGCGCCACACACAGGAGAGCTCTGACAGAGGGGAGGGCTGCACACTCTTCTCTGAAATTGATGTTCCAGTAATCGTCAGCTGCTTCTAACACAGGACCAAAGTCTGCATCCTGCCTCCTCCTACACTGCCTCTACACATGATCCAAAATCTGCTGCTAACCCACCTTGCTCCTCTGCAAACCTGAATTTTTGACTGCCGTGGAGAAAGGAGTATTTTCCTGAACTTGCTACCCCAAGTTCAGAACCCAAAGGCAACAGATACACCAAGACACCAACCTCCTGTAAGAGCTCCTGGGCAGCAGCTCCAGCCCAGACACGGTGTCCACCTCATGTTCCATATGGATTCTATTCCTAGGAGGCTGCTCCACTGTTTGGTACAAGATTGAATGTATTTTCAAAGAACAGGAGAAAACCAAAAGCAGCTCACTGAGAGCTATATTAAGGCCTCAGTGCTATATTAAGGCTTGGACTGTGCTCTGCATAATTATACATCAGCAGAGCAAGAGCCTCCCTCATAATTAGTGCCCATGAGCAACCGAGGGGCAGAGCTTGGGCAGGGATGTGGTAGCACCCAAGTTTTATTTCCTCCCCCACAAACCAGCTGGCTGCGCTGGCATGACACAAGGTCATGACGTTGTGACCTGAGGCCACAAACCACTACCTGCCTGGGGAGGAAAACTCTGGGTAACCAAACCCCATGGCCAGGACACGCAGCACAGGGAACACTCTCCCCACCAGGGTGACCCCCATGGCCCCTCTGGCATTTCAGCAGATTTTCCTCAGTTGAGGGGTGCCTTGCAAAACTCCTGTTGGACTGAAGATCTGTTCATGCCATCACACCTCTGCAAGTAGAGACATGTCTGGATTGGATATGCCATGTGGAGGACGGCTCCAAGTTCCCCATGACCTGGCAAAAGTGCCATCATGCCTCTAGTCCATTCTCTTGTGTGTTTAAATGCATTTTAACAAATCTGTTACAATCTGACTGCAGTATGAAACCAAATGGGAGGTGAACAGACAGTGCTACAGATGAGATCCTCATCTGGTGTAAACCAGCATCATCCCATTGATGGGCATGGATCGCCACAGGATTAACTCCATGAAGGATCCAAAGCATTACATCCAGCATCTGCAGGGGAGACTGAAAGAGACATTCAGCCTAAAGCTGTATAAATCTGATTTTATTTAATTCAATTTATCCTTTAGGTTGCCCTCCACAGGATTTAATCTAAGACTTTACAGAGATGTGTTTATGATCCATTAAAATGATAAACGTGGACATGGCATAGCCTTGAACACTATTTTTTCTGGCAGCAGAGCTTACAGCATCAGCAGTGAGTCTCTTTTGTTTCCTTTGCTTTGGGTTGCACCAATATAAATTTCAGCCTGGGTGAGCAGCAAGTGCTGGTGACAGAACAAGGGAAATGTTCTGATGGATAAAGAAGCACAGAGTGCACCTTTAATTCACAATCATCATATGAAACTTTTTCTAAGGTAGACTCGTTACCACCACAGTCAAAATAAGGTGTTTTTCTAAAGATGGCTTTAAAATATCAGGTATAAATTGAGAGCTTAAAGCAGGAAATCCTGGGAGGAAATTCTGCCCTGCATCATTCTTCAATACATCTCACGACAATTCCCACAAACCCTCAGCTTGGTGACTCCCTGTATTTGCTACGGAGAAGGAGAAGTAAAATATTGCGTGATCCTCCCATTAGGTGCGCAGAACACATGAACACTTTGGAGCTCCCCTCCCCTGTCCTGGGGACATGGTGCAAGCAGGGAGCCCTGTGATTACACCCCCCATGGGTCTGTGAGCTACATTTCCCCTCCCAGCAGCAGGGAAGGGCATTGGTGCTGAGACTTACATTTATTGTTAGAAGGATTGACTGAGCAGGAGAGATACAAAGAGGATTTCAACTTTTGCATGCTAGGTCTGAGACTTCTAAACCTGCACTCCAGGAGTGCAGGATTTGAGGCACTAAAGCCTCAGCCAGAGATTTCATGCCTCAGAAATTTCCCTCTACTGTATATGCATCTCTCATCCAAGCACCTCACGCAAGGCAGCTGTGGCATTTTCCCAAGTGCATTATTTAAATGCATACTGAGATTTTCAATCTCATTATTTTACTGGTAGACCCTCCACAAAGCAACTGCCTTTCCCCGGGCTCCAGCTGCCTGTCCCTGGGATTAGATAAGGTGCCCGGTTTCCGTTTTCTAATAAAAGCAAGTTGCTCCCTTGAAGTCATGGAGGAAAGCTGGGCACAATGGTCTGCCTTTTGTCACAGCCTCTCCTGGGACACTCAGATCCTGCAGCCTGGCATCCTGTGAGCAAGTGGCAGGCACACAGCCAGCTTCCTCTGGGAGCTGCTGCTCTCCGTCTGCTTGCTCTTGAGCAAACCAGTTTAAGGTTAACCCCATTATGGCAAGGCCATGGTTCAGCCCTGCCCAACAGCTCTGCAAGTGGAGATGAGGAGCAGGGGTGCCTCTGGTCTGGGCTGCAGAGCAGACCCTGGAGCCAGCTGGGCAAGTAAAAAGGAAGGGATGTGCTTTCCAAACTGAGCTGCTTCTGTCTTCTGTGGAAAACCCAGTGTTCATTACAGCCATATTTCACATTCCAAAAAAAAGGGAAGAAAGGTCTCCCAGGGCTTTTAAATGTGGAATATGCAGCTCTTGTAGGAAAGTGCCAAGAAGCTCAATTATTACCGTTAATTCCTTCTGCTTGTTGTTTCTCTGTGAAGAAAAACACCATTATCCCTATTCCTATCCCAGCACAGAGTTACATTCCCTCCAGGACACGCTTCTCTTGTTTACGCCAATGGCCCAAGCTACTATGTGCAGATGCATCTCTGGTGAATAATGCTGTCTCAAAAGTGTCAAACTAAATGAAAAAGCCAAACTCTCTCCAGACTCAGCTTCTCAGGAGTGAATGTTGCATTTGGGAGGTGGGGGCAGGCAGATCTGGCACAGCTGACAGTGCTGTGTGGGTGGTGAAAGATGTTTTTTGTTTCAGAGGTCTCTGATGTTTCACAATACTGTTTGTTTCTGATTTGGTGTGAAAAGCAAAGGGTAGTGACAGCAGCCAGGGTGCATGAGCTGGCATTTGCCATCTGAGATCAGCCATTGGGTGCCACCATTTCACCAATTTTGCTCTCTGAAGTTGTTCTTTCCTGGAAGGAAGGTATGGGACACAGACTCACAGCAAGAAAGGAGAGCACCAAGACATTGCAGTGAGTGCCCAGGAGGCTCTCCCTCAGCTGGGGATCATAATCAATCAGTCAAAATATTCCTGAAAAGAACCTTTCAGTGCAGCACCTCTGTAATGTTTAGCTCCCTGTCATGTGGTATCTTTCAGAAATGATCTCTCAGTTGGTTTATAATATTAAGGATGATCAGTAAGAAGAGGAATGATGTATTGCATCCACTTTACAGGCTGGGTGATGTGGCCTGGCATCACCCGAGCACACACAGCTGGGATGACAAGAAGTGCCAGGGCATTATTATCTCAGAGATGGCTGAAAAGTAAAGTTATATTAGTTTTAGGCTTCACTACTTTGTTAGTTCAATATCACACTTCTCCCAAGTACCAGTGTTTAACAAACATTTATCATCTGTATTTTGCATCTTTCTCCATGAAATCTTGTTTTGGTTGGATTTACTGCCCCAAAGCCAGTCATTTTCATTCTTTGGTACTGGGCAGATACAGCAGTGCTCTGCTCAGCATCACTGTGCATTTCCATCCCTTGAGGACAATTTTATGTTATACTGCTAATGATACCATGACATTACTGCTGGGATTGGCCCACCTCCCCCATAAAACCTGAGCAAGAGAGCAGTGAGGTTGCTGCAGCATTGATTTAAACTCTTTGCTATCACTGTTACAGCAAAAAGACAACACTGGGAAAAGGTGAAGGCTGATATACATTAATGGGTAGCAAAGGTGGATTAACTTTTAAAAGATTACTAGAACTTTCTCTAGTCCCAGTTTGAGGACACTGAGCACATGAACTTTGCCTGCCTGCCTTCATCCCTGTCACACAGAGCACTGCAAATAGCCTCTAATACTCTTCCAGTGTAGTACTCTTAATTTGTATTTGTGAATTCATACGAAGCCATTAGAGTACATTTTCCCAGAAAAGAATATGTAAGGCAGAGAAAACTCTGGAAAAAGGCTGTTGTAGTATTTCTGCCATCTTCATACTACCTGAAAGTCTTGAATTGTCAGTGTAAGGCTTCCCTGCACGCTGCACAGGAATTGTAGCCCTTGCTAAATGAGGCAGAAAGAGTGAGTGGCAGATTAAAGGTGAGCACCTAAGTCCCAAGACATTTGACCAGGCATAGTTTATGTTTGGCCAGGCATGAAATTGTGCCTGGCAGCACCAGTAGGCCCATAGCCTGAGCTCCATAATGAGTGTGGGACTGGGGACATGCCATGGCTTCATTAGGGGATGCAGGATTATGCCTCAGTTCCCAGGACTGTGGGGAGGCTGGCATCCAGTGAGACAGAACTGCTTTTGTGCGAACAGTGCTACACAAGTGCAGAAAAAGCAAACTAAGCCAGAAGGCAGAAAGGGGGCTGCACTCAGCCCCTGGGAAGGGGATTGCAAACTGCAGCTGAGAAAGAGGCTGAGAATCAGAAGAAAGCTCAGAAAACAGGAATGATTTCACAAACTGCGTTCACAGAGAAAGAGAGCTTTGCTTAATATTGGTTAGTGCAGGGCAGTGGCCTTCAACATTTTTCTGTCTATGGACTAAGGGGAAGCACAGAACACAGATGTGATAACTGTCTTTCAGCTGGTTAGAAGATGGCTGCAAAATGGAAGGAATATGCTCCTCTCCATTTTCTGTGGGGGTCAGGCATAGAGAAGCTTCTACTGAACTAAGTAGATCCCAGTTAGCAGCAAAACCACCACTACTGCTGGCAGGGCTGAACTGCTGAGGACAGCATGTCATCCCTGCCATCAGGGGCTTTTACAGAATCACAGAATGGTTAGAATTGGAAGGGATGCCAAAGATCAACTCATTCCAACACGCCTGCCATGAATGGGGACACCTTCCACTAGACCAGGTGGCTCATATGCAACAGCACTTGCTGGTGAAGCACATAATGGGTAATCCCAGAACTGAAATGAAGGGAAAATCAAGCTAATCACAGAAGTCCAGCACCTTGAGCAAGGCACAAAGTGCTGGGAATCACTTCCTGAGTGAGGGAGCTCACAACTTTTCAATACTTTTCTCCAAAACTTGGGGGAAAAATATTTCCTGAAAGAACTGTGCTATGAATGGAAGCTCATTGAGTGGATAAGAGGCAATCATGGAATTAATCATCAGGGATTCACGAGGAGGCACAAGGCCAAAAGTCTGGTGGCTTTTGTCTCCAAAAACACGTCATGCACTCGTGGACCGTCATCTTCCCCTCATAGCCCCAGCTAGAGCGCAGGAACGAATTGCTCATGCTTTCATCTTGAGAGCTCTTTAAACAAAAGGGCCTTGAGCCTCCAAAGCACCAGCAAAAGCCCACGGTGCCTCTTTCCCTCATGATCTCAAGGCTGAGTCCACCCTGTGCATTGCTAAGCAGCTGTTAGTCACTCTCTGAAACAAAGACCATGCCCTGGGATGACGGGAGTGCTGCCTGTGAGCAGATGTGGAGAGAAACAAAAGCCCAAAGGCCAGGCTGGACTTGCCTGTGGTAAGATGTTCTCCCAGCAAGCTCAGGAAGAAGCTGTTATTTGGAAGCACCACATGCAATTCCACATGTGACATTTCAGCACAGCCTGCAGGGAGGAGGCTGAACCTGAACGCACTATTTGCTCTGCTTTTGGCCCTGACCCTTGGGTCTGGGATTTCTCATTTCACCAAAATGCCTTTTGCAAGTGATTAAATACTGAGACACCTCAAGGCCGTGTCTTCTAAGTGAATTAATTTTTTTAAAAAGAGGATTTCTTTGCCTTGCAACAGGGCAGGAATACTTGAATGGATATCTAATTTCGTTCTATTCAACATCCAAAGCAGAAGAAAATCTTGAGTTTAAAAAACTGCCTGCAGGCAGGCATGACAACTCACAGCAATATTATTCTATTTCTCAAAGTTTTTCACAATCCATTGCAAACAAGAATTGCTATGTCTCCACAATCAGTCAACCTTCAGCCTTGGTGTGTGGATTTAGATGCCATTGTTTTAGTCACAGCATGAAAAATGAATTGCATTGTTGCTGTTCCAGCTGTATTTCTGGGAAAATGCTTGCATGGGATGTACCAAACAGAACCCTCAAAGGAGTATTATTTTCCTCAGTTAAGAAATATAAAACTGCCCTTTCAACTTCTGATGAATGAAGCAGCTCTTTCCTGATGCAGGTAGAGAGAAGCCTGAAGGAGTTAAAAACACACACATGGAGCTTATCTTTACATACTGCATCCAAATTACTGAGTTTACATCACAACATTGCATTTCATATCCAAGACTCATATTTATTTACTTTAGATATTTTCTTCTTTTGTCTGAAGGTGATGTTCAAAATAATTATGACAACCCCATCCATTTAGAAAGTAGTTTAGGAAGGCTCCATGTCCGGGCACTGTGTTATTGGGAAAAATCCTAGGAGCAAAACACCTTACCCAGCCCTATGGTGCAGGTTGTGCCAAGGCAGGGAAGGCAAAAGAAAAGGTTATTGCCCTGAAGATACAACAAAATTCCTCAGATGTTTTGTTGAGAAAAGGAATGTTTCATTGCATGATAAGTGGGAATTTTAGTCATCAGGAGAACTGTAAATCTTATTCAGAAACGTGTCCCTATTTACAAAGAAATAGACTGTTCTCTACTGCCAGTAAACAACTCTGTTGGTTTCAAAAGTGAAATGTAAGCAATGAGCTCCTTACTGAGTCAGAGGGCTTGAAACACAGGCTGCCTCATGGCTAGTTGGATTTCCCCTGGAAACTTCCCTCTGTGCCACTGATCAAGCCCAAGTTTGCCTGGGCACATGAGCATAATGCCACAGGAGAGAGGCTGGGAAAAGGAAGGAACAAACCTTGAGGACCCACAGGGAAATTCAAAACAGAAGAACTTCTCCATGTGTCACTTTCAAGATCTCAAACAGAAGTACTGCTTTTGCAGCTTCCCAGGTGCTTTCCACCACTCTGTGATGGGGAGTTTACTGGCAGCCTTTCCTGCTGAGCAAAAAGAGCGGCTCCAAGGGAGAGAGCCCTGGGGCAGGGGAGATACCTGGGCTGGGGTAAAACAACTGCAGTGAAAAGAGGTCATGATCAGTTCTACCAGAGCTAAACATGATGCCACTGCCATCATGAGGGCCAGTTGGGATTTGGTCCCATCCAGTGACCTTTCCAGTGTTGCATTCCGTGATCTAAAATTAGGCCTCTCATCTCTTGCACACAAGTCCTTTGCCAGCCCAGATACAGCCACAGCTGACAGGAGAGGATCCACCAGCTGAGCACTGGTGAAGAATGGCATGGCCCAGCCCCAGCTCTTAAATATGGATGAGCACACTCCTCCCACACCATGGGAGCTGCTGACATGGCTGCCACAGGGTGGTTTTGGCAGGTCCTGGGCTCAGCTGACACAGCAGGTCTGTCAGGACACCCAGCCCTGTGCTGTGCAGTACAGCTGTGCTATCACATCTGGAGCACTGAGCCACATTGCAGAGAGCACAAGTGTCTGATGCTGCTCAGGATATGGCTCCTTGCACCATTTCTTGTAGCCTAACTGAGGAGGCAGTTCCTATTTGCCTTCCCTCAACCCATGGCTATGCTAGTCTCTGAGAACATACAAGTAAAAAGCGTCGCCAACTTAGAGACCCCTATTTAATGCAGGGGCACTGTAAGAAAAGAAACTTGCATCTTGGAAGCACACAGATTTTTCTGGCTTGACAGAGAGCTGCCCCTTGCGTCTTCATGCTGAACCTCAAAGGCATTAGGAAGCTGTAAACAGAGAAGCAGTGTTATAGAAAGAAACAAGAGTAAGCTGGTATAAAGGACTACAAGATGCTGGAGTACCTTAAAAATGAGGTGTCAAAAATAATGCTGCTTTTCTGTCAGAGGATGCCTGAACTGTCTCCAAAGCAGCTGTGTTTTTCAGAACAGCTGTGCTACAGGCAGTTGTGAATCCCCTACAATGGCCCCAGTCAAGAGCTCTTCCACATCTGCTCTGAACCCCAAGCCCAGTGCCGTGACCCCACAACAGGCCCTCCATTTCCCAACAGGAGTGGGATAGCAGGAAGTGTGAGCTCCCACTCCTCTGGGGTGAATTGTGCTTAGATGACTGAGCTTCCACATAGGAAGAACATTTCTGGTTTCCTTCAGGTGAAAAGGAAAAAGCTACACCCTTCTCTCAGCACCTGTTGTTCCTCTCCAAGTAATCACGTGCCAGATGTTGAGGATGCCCATCAGACTACAAGCAGTATCGAACACAAGAACAGTATCACTCCCTCCAATCCATGGGGAAGGGTGACTTTTTTTCCCATGAAGATGCCTGGCTGAAGGTCCAGGGATAGCAAACTGGCAACAGCTGGCTGCCAGGGCTGCCAGGTCAAGGGGACTTCCTTTCCAGCACGTGATGTCTCCTGCCCACTGTCAGCATGTCAGGGACAGCTGGCCCCAGCCAGAAATCTTTGCCATGAATCCTTCCTCCCTCTCCATGTCAGAGCAACCACAGAAATGCACACTTCCCTCACTCAAATGCCAGGGGTGGGAGCCAGGGCAGCCTCAGGGACCAATGCCTCCTCCACCAGAGTATCACAGCAGAGTTGTCAGCAGCCTCAGCTACAACCACTCCTCAAGCAGAAATACCAGGATGGGGATGTAGATCACGCTTGAATACAAGCCCTTCCTTTGATAAAGATTTAGGACATTCCTGTCAGGTTTGAACTCCTGGCTCATTACTCAGGCATGTAGCATCTCTAATGCCAGAAGAAACCAAAATCAGGAAAGCTCTCTGTGATTAGCTTGGCCCAGATATGACCAGAGTGGACAAAACTATCATCATGTGAGGCTGGTACCACTGGTAGAAAAGTTCCCCAGAGGGGTTCACACTGTTGAAGTTATCAAATCACAGTTTTGCTGTGGATCAGACCTCCAACACCAACTTCCTTCAAACAGACCTAGGAAAAAATGTGTTTTCACCACTTGGAGAGGGAGACAACAGAGGCAAGAGGATGAAGATAAACTGCTGCTGTGGATGTTTCTGCTGAACACAGCTCTGCTTGGCTTTCACACCTGGATTCAAAACATCATGAGCATATCAATCTTCTCAGCACAAGGTCAGGATTCTACCTGTGGCAATAGGGTCCATGTTGGAAAGGACAAAGTATTTTGCAGGAGGAAGGAAACTTTTTGGATCTGAGAATATTAGGTTACGTAAGTGCTTTAGTACTTAAAAAAATATTCCATATTGGTTGGCTTCAAGATCTTGGGTTTACATGTTGCTTTCAAGCAGTAAGATAATACTAGAATTGGCCAACTTGATGGCTCCCTTTAACCTCAGGCTGAGCTTCCACAGGTGTGAGTGAAAAGTCTGCTCTCCACCTACCACAAAACAGCCCGCACATGGAATTCTTTGGAGAGGCTGCAGACAGGCTTCAAAGACAGCAGAGATCCATCCCTTGGCATGCTTCTGTGGTAATTTTAAAAGCCAAAGGATATTGTATTTAAAAACATATAACTTAACACATGCATAATTATCAAGGGTTGTGAAGCACAAATGAAAACAAAGTTGGGGCAGGGAAATTCATTAAATAAGAGGAAAAATGAGAGGTTGCATGCTGCAGTCTCACAGGTGTCTCAGACTGGCTAGAAACAACAGTCCCCTCAGACTGAAAGGTTTCAGACTTGGACCTTAGGAGGTACTCTCCACTCACTTGTGGGCCTTAGGGCATCTAGAAGAAGTCCAGTTAGCTGCAGTCTAGGAGGTTCTCACTTCACTGACACATACAGAAACTGGAAGAGAAAGTGAAACTTCATCCTAGTGACTTCTGCTATTGTCTGGGAGGAGAAGTCCTGGGTATCCCATCTTTACCCACCACTCCTCGGTTATGTCTCTTACACAAAGCATGGCCTGTCACAGGAACTTTTCCCTAGTGGTAAGCACAGTGTGACACAATCTGCTGGTGAACTCAGAGCCCCATTGCTCTGCTCCTGTCCCTCACCACTACTCTGCTCCTGCACTGTAAGGCCAACATTTGGGTATATACACATAGCTCTTCTCAGCCTGGTTGCTGATGGAGAAAAAGAAATCCTTTTTATTACTTGTAGTCATCATAAATAGGGGAGAGGAAGACACCTCAATCAGTTGGAAATAATATTGTTGTAAGCTGACCAGAGTGATTAGAGTTAAAATGCACAACAGTCTTGAAAGCTGGATCCACCTCCTCTAGACTTCCAACCACTTACTGGCTGCTCTGCCCCAGCTGCTGAGCAGTGACAGTGCCTTTGGAGCCAGCAAGTTCCTCCACAGCTTAGTGACCTGTCACGTCCCTGCACTCAGGGACAAGAGCTGGGCCCCCTCATGACCTAGCTGACATTGCTCTGGCCTGCAGAGCTGACCCAGCCTTCAGAACTCAAACTTTCCTTCTTTTGCTGACCTCAAACTATATAAAATTTTGGAAAGAGCCAGAGAAATGTGGCAGGTGTGATTTCTTGGTCATTTACATTATATTTTAATGGCGATCCCAAATCCTCTTCTACCCTTTTTTGTACGTGACCCCACTTGTATAAAATTATTTCACAGTGAACAGAAATAAAAGAGCTGTTTCCCCACACAGGAGGATGAAAAGCAATCAACTATAAGCAGTTCAGGTCACAGAACATGCAATCCCCACCACACACTGCTTCACATGCCTCCCCCAGCACTGCAGTGAGGTCAGCCACCCTAGAGACATCCTTCCTTATTCCCCTCCCCAAGCTGCTGCACACCCCGTCCCACATGGGAAAGCTGCTGGATATTACCTGACCCTGATTTTCCAGTCCAACCCCACACCGAGAGTATTTTCTGACTCTCCCAAGCACCAACTCAAGCACCAACTCAGGCACTTCTTCTTGGGCTTTGTGTGCCCCACCAGCTCCAGGAGATAGCCACATACTCCCAGCAGAAGGTGACAAAGGAGTGCCTGCTTCCTCAAAAAGCTGCTGCCAGCCACCTGCACCCAGACCTGCTGCTTTTCTACACTGAAACATGAACAGCTGGAATTGCTTAGTGCAAATGAGTTCAATTCATAGAAAACCCCACAGGAAAATTACTATCTTCCCTGTCTGGTAATAAAGGTATTGAAAACAAGTTTGAACAAAAATCTCAAATACCATTCAACGAATAAGCATATTGAATTAATGGACTCCAGGAAGAACATCTTTACCCTCATGACAATCCGCTCCTTGACACATCTTTAGCTATCAATGAGGATAACAGCTTTTCAGCACCCTGAGAGGAAATTAAAACTGCACTTCAAAGGTAATCTCCTTATAAATGCTTCTTGCTGATAGTATCTTGATTTTTACAGGTAGATCTTTCATTGTCTAATGCAAAGAATTCACAACTTTTTCTAGTGGAGACACATCCCATTTGCAGGCTCCTGCTCAGCTAAATTTGGATATTAGGACTGGCAATAAAATTGACTTTGCTGCTCAGCTGAGAAGGGGGAAACAATCCTACACAAGTCACTGTTCAAATTTAAGGAAGCAGCTGCAAAATAAAGTTACAAATCTCTGAAGCATGTCTTGCTTTTAAGTGTAAGTTTCAGGTGAGAAATATATCCTATGTATTAGAGAAGTCAGGCATACACTCCTGGATTCCAGGGACTGCAGACTTCATTTAACTTCCAAGACAGCATAAACTATAAACACAGAATGTCAGTGTAGTCCCATGCAGCACACTGAGTAGTTACAGAGCACAGAAAAGTTCCTGTGCAGCACTGGAAGATGCGCAGCCTGGTTTAACCTGGTCACCCAATATTGTTCAAGTACGTACAAGATACCTGTCTCAGAAATCAGGTTACACAGACATGTCATGCTGGTGTAACAGCAGGAAGTCAAAGTGCTGTGATACATTGGTTTGACTAAACAAGGGCAGCCAGGGGATGACACCCAAGCTCTAGGTTTTTAATTTAAAACCTAATTAAAAGATGCTTCTTGTTCCCCTCTCTGCTGGCAGAAATGCCCTGACCCCACTGAAGTTAACTTAGATAATGATGAGGCCCAGCAACAGATCCCATTACAGGAATCTAATTTGGATCCCACACAAATCAGTATCTACAAACATTTATTCAGGAAAACAACCCAGGATGCCCACAGATCTGCAGCTACATTTGCTGCAGATGTACATCAACTGAGCATCAGACTCCCTTGGACTTCCTTAATTCCTAACTCCAAGAGTCTTCTACAGTCAGGGCCCCCAGTGCTAAGCTGGGCATGAGACATTTGTCTGAGCCAAGTGCAAAGACTCTCTGAATATTTAGAGAGAGGTTTCAGTGGGTCTGAGATGTGTCAGAGCCACTTCCCAATGCAGATTCCCAGCACATCTGTGATAGACACCCCTGCATCCTTCAGGGATCATACAATTGAAGATGTGAGGAACCAGCCTCAGATTCCACCCTGCATCCCGAATAGCATCCTCTGCTTTCAGACAGTCACAAATACTTCCTTCCCAGCCATGCCCAGAGCTGTGTGTGTGTATATAACAGCTGGCTCACACCAGCCACCCTGGTTTGTCCCAGGAGCTATATCCCTCCACCTCCTGCATGAAAAGGTCATTAGATGCACCATCAAGCTCACCTCCAGCTGTCCCCAAACCAGCTCTAACTGCAGATTTCAAACCTTGCCTCCTCTCCCTTTCACACTGGCATTGGAGGAGGTGATGAAATACACAGGAAGTTTCAGCACTCCAGGGCCAAGTCTTGCAGTTTCCAATGATTTTCAGGCTCATGTGGCACCCAGGATTTCCATCCCATGACCATGGTTATTTCTGGTCACTGGTTGTCAAGGAGTAAGAGGACCCAACCCCAGGGCAATCCTAGAGGGGAACCCTCCACCCAGCACAGCCAAAGGCTGGCATGACATGAATCAGTGTTTTCCAGAGACTGGAGATCATGGGTTTGCCCATCAGGGTGGCCCCTCTGCTTCTGCTTCCTGTCTTGGCAGACATTGCTGAGGGTGAGGTTTTTCCCTGCTACCATGGACATCTTAGAAAAGAGTGCCAGAGAGGAAAGTGGCCATGCCAGCAGATAGGATGCCTGCCAAAAAGCACAGACCAGGAGAGGCATCTGTTCTCCAGCACTGTGCCAGCTCAACTGGGCACTTCCTTCCAGCACATCCCCACTCTGAAGGTACTGGAGGGTATTCATGTCTCCTGAGAGTGCCGTGAGCTCTGCTCTGGGGAAGGCACAATGCAGGACTCAGATACAGGTGGCTGTGCTTTCAGGCATGCACCTCAGCCCCAACAGCCTTCTGGTGACAGCACCCTGCTCAGAAAGCAAAGCTTTCAAGAATCATGGAATATAGTGAATTGGAAAGGATCTACAGGGATTATGAAGTCTAACACTCATTTCTGCACTGGACAACCACAAAAGTCACACCATGTGTCTGAGAGCATTGTCCAAATGCTTCTTGAACTCTGGCAGGCTTGATGCCACAACCAATTCCCTGGGGAGCTTGTTTCAGCACCCAACCACCCTCTGGGTGAAGAACTTTTTCCTAATATCCAACAAAAACCTCCCCTGACACAGCTTCAGGCCATTCCCTTGGGTCCTGTCAGTGGTGACTATCAGGAAGAGATCGGTGCCTGCCTCATCTCTTCCCCTTTGTGAGGCTGCAGGCTGTGATGCGGTCTCCCTTGTCTTCTCCAGGCTGAACAAGTCAAGTGACCTCAATTGCTCCTCCTACGGCTTCCCCTCCAGACCCTTCACCATCTTTGTTGCCCTCCTTTGGACACTCTCTAATGGCTTTGTCTTTCTTATATTTTGGCACCCAAAACTGCCCCAGCACTCGAGGTGAGCAGAGCGGGACAATCCCCTCCGTTATCCAGCTGCTGATGCTGTGCCTGATGTCCCCCAGGACAAGGTTGGCCCTCCTGGCTGCCAGGGCACGGCTGGCTCATGTTCAGCTTGCCATGGACCAGGACCCCCAGGTCCCTTTCCTCACTGCCCAGGCTGCTTGCACATCCAGAGATGACCACCCCAGGTGCAGAACATGGCATTTTTGGAGGCACCTGCTCTATCCCTGACGGCGTGTTTCCAAGCCTGCAATGGGACACATCACACAGCCAAGCCCTGGGGCGGTGAGCCCCACATTCACCGGCCTGTCGGGACAGAGCGCCGGGGCTCACCTCCTCTGCACGGGCCGACCCTCGGCCGCGCTGCCGCTCACCTTCCCCGCCCGAGGGGATTTCTCCGTTCCCTTCGCTCGGAGGGGAGGTGCAACTGGAGTTTCCCAGCAGCCGGGTCCCGCCCCGCCCTCCTCCCCTTATAGCCGGGCCGTCCTCCCTCCGGCCACGGACCCTGTGACAGTGCCGGTGCCGCTGTCCCCCGTCCAGCCCCGCCAGCCGTGCCGCCGCCCGGGAGCCGCCGCAGAGTAAGTCAGTGAGTGAGTGCTCCGTCCGGAGCTCGGCTCTTTCCCCTTCCCCTCGGGCTGCCGTCTCCCGCTTCTCCCGAGCCGCTGCCCCGCTCCGGGCTCACTTGCTGGGGAGCTCGGGGGCTCTGTGCTGGCTCCGAGGGTGGGGAACGAGTGGCAGATGCTGAAGGGTGGGTTGCCGGACCACAGGGACAGGTTTCAGCCCCACCTTGTCATTATCAGCATGGGGAACAAATCGGACCGCTGGCATGACGGCAGCTCCAGGCATATCCTAGGGCTGCGCGCCGCACGGATACGTGCCTGGTCATTCTATTTTGACAGCTGGGTCTGATTTCTGCTGCTTTCCCCCTAAATTTCTGGGCACAGGCTCAAGCAGTGCCTACTGTTAACAATTCCCCTCCTTCTTACCCCTCCGTTTTCCAGCACCTTTCCCAAAACCCAGATGTAGCTAGGGATTGGGCGCCAAAGAGTCCTAAACCCAGATCTGGCAGTGGGTTCCAGATCCAGCGTGGCACTTCTCCCCTCTCCTCTTTGTCTTTATTTAAGGAAGTGGTTTTCCCCCAAACCACAGCAAAGTAATTGGATTGTGATTCACTCAGTTTGGCTACCCTGAAAAAACACCATTTCAGAGCCTGCACCCTGGATGGCCCCGGGCAGCCTCTGTGACCTGCACCCTGCCAGGGTCTCTGTGCCAACTTCTGCATTGCTACGCTTGCCCTTTTGTGGCTGCTTTTTCCTAGTCAGGGATGTCCCATAGCTCGTAGGACTTGCCTTTTCCCAGAGCACTGAAAAGCCTGTATAAATTCCCTTCTGTCTTTGTGCAGCAGCCCCATATCCACTGCATCAGCTTCTCAACACAAATTGAAAAATTCAGCCCTGGGTTTAGGATCCTTGGTGTGTTCAAAGTAGAATTTCTTTTTGAGGCTGCTGCAAAGTGAGGAAAAGACTTTCTGTGACTGGAGCATATGGCTGGTCTAGAAGCCATGGTGCCTTGCTTTGACACCTAAATTCAGAGCAGAAAACCTGAAGAAACCCTCATTCTCCAAAGTATCTGCTGCCTACCCCCACCAAGGGACTTTGGGGCTTTCCAGCTATGATAAAGCAAATCACAAAGGAGCAGAGAGCTCATGTTTGGGTTTGCTTTCTACAAAAAGATGCCTGGAAAGCCAAAGAATTTGAAAGTGCAGAGAGAAGCTCCCAGGGAATTTGTTTATCTTCTCAGTCGCTGTTAGCTCTAGCAGTGAACTTTGCAAACTCCAGGCCTTAAAGAAGGATTTGGCTTTGGAACTGTATTATGAAAACAAAACTCTAGACAACAGGAGCTGATTCCTCTTTCAGCAGCAACAGTTCAAAATTGTGCTGCTCAGATTTGAAGAAAGAAGAAAAAATTAGGTTATTACAGTGTATTCTTTCTGCTTTCTCCCAATAACAGTGTATATATATAATCCTCTCTTTCTGTGTTTGAAAGAGTCTTACTAACAACAGGAAATGATGATTTACTGGACGGTTTTCAGGTGTCAGTAATTTAGGGAAATCAGATTCTCATATGGAAATGACTGCTGCACTGCACAGCTGTGCATAAAACCATGCACTATGCCTGGTTTTATGCTGCTTTAAAGCATCTCTCTCATGCCAGGTGAGATGCCCTGGGGTCCTCTGCCTGCTCTGCCACTGCCATTCCCCTGAGTCCCCTTGGGTTCCCCGTCACCTCCACCTCTATAGGGATGCCTGGTGATGCTGAGGCACATGGATTGAGTCCTCTGGGGAGATTCTGCTCCTGCCTTGGCTTTTTTACTGGAGACAAGTTTTGTTTTCCCTCAGCTCCCCATTAGGAGCAGAACATGGCCACCATCAGGATGCTGCTGGACCACATGGTGGGTGGTGGGTGTCCCATAGGGGTCTGCAGATAGATCTGTGGATCAGCACAGTAAAGGGTCAAGGTGGGGCTCTGGGTGGCCCAGCTCTTCCATGGACTGTGAATTCCCAGGCAGAGCTGGGTGGGAGCGCCCAGATTCAGTGTCTTCATTCAGTACTTAACCCAGATAACAAAAGTTATGGGAAAAAATCCCTCACCTCCTAGGAGGGCTCCCAACTTGCAGAGATTGGATGTGGCATCTCTGTGGACTCTTTGCTTTGATGAATTAGCAGTTTGTTTAGGTGTCAGCACATGGTCTGAGGTAAACTAAACTCAAAATGTCTGCACTGCTCTACTGCTTCAAAAGATGGCTTGGCCCAGTGCAATTTTCTTGTGTGGGCAGGGATAACCACCTTTGCACAGGGAAGGGATGGGAAGAGACATGGCTGATGCAAAGGCAGAGAATAAACTTTGCTAGATAACTCTGGATTTCTGAGAGGCTGTGGGAGAGTGGGAGATATCCACTAAAATGAGATATAAATCCTCATGACCTAGGATGTCAGCAGGCTGGAGAGGACCAAAAATCCAAATAAATGTTTGTTAATACTGGCAGCAGCTCAGGATAAAGAAGTCAAGAAAAAGTTCAGCAAAAAATTTCAGAATAGGGATAATTAATAAATCTCTTCCCCTGAGTGCTCTCTGGCACACCATGAGCTGCCCCTCACCAATGAGACCATTCTGTATCAAAGCTGTTTCCTTTGAGGAGAAAATGGGAAGCCACTGTGCCCCAGAGTCTGGGCTGGGTCCTTCTGTGTCACGTCTCTGCTCCAAGTGTTTCCCTTGCCCTTGCAAACCACCCCAGAAAAGCTCCAGCTTGGAGGTGGGTGCTGTGATCAGCTGAGAGCTTGCTGTGTCCCACTACAGCTACACGAGGAGTCACAGCAGCACAGTCCCAGTGCTGCAGGGTGCCTGGACAGGGTGGCAGAGGATGGTCTGTGAGCTGTGCACTCTTCTGCTTTGAAACCAGAAGCTGAATGTGCTATGTCAGAAATATCTGGAGCTAAAGGCTCCCCTGGCACAAACCATGTTGCCACGTAACGATAATGAGGATGACGATGATAACAGTAAATTAGTAATAACACTGAGTTGGGAACAATGTCAACTCTTGACCTCAAATCATTACATTTCCCAAGACTTGAATTTGAGTTCTGTGCCTGGGAAATGATTTAGCATTTCTCTGGCTAAAATAATTAGGAACCTGCTGGAATTTTAGCAAGCTTTGATTTGTGAGAACACAGGCATAGCGGAGCAGCCTGCAGCCATCCAAGCCAGATCCAAGCTCCTGGCATGTCCTGTCTGCTGCATTGGGCAGGAGCACATGCTGACGGAGGCAGGAGGTGCAGGGCTAGCACAGCATCTCCTGCCTGTGCCCCCCAGATGTAACCAGGACCACCTCCTTTTAGTTGAGTATTTCTTGTAGAAAGTGTTGGCATTTTTTGCTGTAAGTTTCTTAGAAGCATTTCTTACAGTAAGAGCTCGGCTATCTAACAATAACAAGAAGAGATGGACAGGGAGTGTTTGGTACCCCTTGCCATTAAGACTGGGGCTGTATTTCAAGGCACAAGTGGAAGCTTGGGTTTACTGATATTTCCTGCTGCAGATACGGACACAGGCCAACCAGCAGTGGCACATGATAATCACTGGGCAAGAATTCAAGAGGGCCAAATGTGAGAGAACATGGCAGCTTTTGCATCGACAGCCTTACCTAGATGCTTGAGGCTGGCGTTTTTTGAGCATTACCAGGACAAAGTTCTTACAGATGTTAAAAACTCAGCTTTTAACCAGCTTAATCATTCCCTTATGGACTCTTATATGTCCAAACATTCTTCAGTGTTTTCAAAGATACATTGCATTCATCTTGGCATTGAAGAAGAACCAAAACTGTTTGAAGTCCACCCTTGTGATCGTCATTCAACAAAATGAAAGACCTTAGCCTTTTGGAAAGGGAGAGATACTTTCTTTGGTTAGAAAACAAAGCAAAAAAAACCCAATAATGCTTTGTTTGAAATAATCAGAGAGAAAGAAAGGACTCAGCTGAGTCTGAGTCTGTGCTTGAACAAACAGGAAGGAAGGGATTTGGCAGAATTAATCTAAACACAGTGTTGTATTGGGAAATGCAGGTTACGAAAAGAGCCCTACAAAAATTAAGAAAGTGCAAATCATTTACAGAGCATGCCTGTTGCCATGATTTTTTTTGTTATTGTTGATTGGTTATTTTTCTGGGTATTTTTGTAGTGGAAAATGTGACAAAAAAGGAATTCTTTTCCACTGCTTTCAGGATTCTAGTGGGACATCCTGACTAGCATAGCTGGAGTGAAATGCAGGGAGTTTCCTTCCCCCTTCCCTCCTCACTACATGTGCTAGAGAGATGTAGATGCACAGATTCAGCCATGGCACAGCTGCTGGCTAACCTGGGATTAGCTCAGTTAATTAAGAGTATGGTGCTAATGCTTTGGTTGTGGGTTCAATCCCTGTATGGGCCATTCACTTCAGAGCTGGAATTGGTGATCGTTGTGGGTCCTTTCCAGCTCAGACTATTCTGTAACTCCTGTCAGCTGAGTTCTGGTGCTCAGGCCCCCTTTGCTTGCTCATGCAAGCAGAACTCCTTCCCAAATGAATTTTCATATTTGTTGTGTTTAGAAAGTAGTAGCATTAATAATCCTGAACACAGCCTGGCATCCAAAGCAGGGGAAAGGAAAACTCTCAGTAAAGCCAGGCTTTCACTACTCTCTGTACCACTCTGCTGCTACCACTAACTTGATGCTTCTAAGCTCTCCAAGCTGCCAGGAGCCAGCAGGAGAAAACACGATTAGAATGAAAAGCCAGTCTTCCAACCAGTTTTCCCAGCGATAAGTGTCACATTTTGTATCAGCATGACACATACCAACATTGTAAACTTAACAAGGATATTTGAATATATAAGGCATTGTGGCCTTATAACTGAAGCCAAATTCTTCGTTTATTTAAAGTCTAATTTTTCTGCCATTACTCAGTACAAGTAAACCAAAACTTGTTCTTCATACACATGTGCTTCAGTCTCCTAGAAAGTCACTTTAAGTAAAGCGTTACTAGAATAAGGATTGGAAGCTATCAGTCATTTATTTATGATAATTGCATAATGATTATAGTTATGCAAATAAATATTTTGCAATATGTTGAATTATAGAGGACCATAGTTCTAAATATGGATTCTGAAAATAAGTTGTAACAATAACAAGTTTCTGTTGTTAATTATTTATAGTCTAGGAGTGTTGGTGATAAGACTCTGGCAGGATCATGTCTGTTTAAACAAGGCTAAACTACCTGGATCCTCATGCCTTGTTCCCACTTACCTTGGGCACAGATGAGGAAAAAAAGGCCCTGAGTAAGGTGGGAATTGCCATGTAAAATATGAGAGTTTTGTGGTTGCTTTGAAGGCATAAGGCACTTATCCCACCCACATCATTCATGTGCCCATCCATGTCCATGTTGCACAGCATCCCATGGGAGAGCCTGATAAGCTCAAGGTCTCAAATCAAGACATCTGAATCACCCTCAGAATGGCTCTTTGATTTTCTCTAAGTTAAACCAGACAGCTGCTTCCATTCTCTGCATTACCTGGGATGGTGTTGCTCAGGAATTCTCCTGTGCTCACACCACACATGTAACATTCTCCTTGTTGCCCACACATATGCCTTGCCACACTTTCTCCTTGGTATTTTTCTTCCTAACTGTTATAATCTGATCTTTTCCTTGTTTTTTTTGTCTGAAATTTACAGGCTAGAAGGAAAATGATGAAAATGTTACCTTTTTTCCAAAGTGGTCCTTTTGGAATACGCAGTGGCTCAGAGGGTTGCATTGATGCAAACAGGCCATTTGAAAACGCTTCAGCATCAGTAGCTGAGCAAGTCCCTGCCTGCCCTGAACCTTCTGCAGATGAAGTCTGGTCCAGGGACCAGGAGAAGATGAGAGAAATGCCGGGGGCAGCCTGCAGAGCTTCACGTGCCTCTTCCATCACGAGCAATGAGAGTTGCATCTCTGCCGGGGACAGCCCTGAGAAGGGGAACAAAGGAATAAAGGGAATGCTTAAAAGTGCATTTAAAATAGTTAAAAAGACCAAGCCACCCAGTGGTAAGTGCTCCTCCATCCTCCTTGCACCACTTCATGGGCCATAGTTACCTCTAGAGGGGCTGTATGAGGCAGGGAGTTGTCCCCTCGGGAAGCAAAGGTACTGATAGATCAAAGTGACTTTTCCAAGAAGCCTGGGGAAAATAGAGCTGGGGAGACATGACCTCAAGTCCTAGTCCTTTAGTAGCAAGGGCACAGTCCTTGAGGAGCTGTCCATTTGCAGGTTTTGTGTCCAAAACAAAACTTATTTCTACCTCTCATGAGGGCACAGAGAACTGTGGGTGGGTGAGAAACCAAGGTGTAACTATCAGTTCTGTTCCTCCATCTCCTCCTACAAAGTTTCATTGCTTTAGTACAAATTATTTCATTTCCGGAAAAGCCTTTACCTGTCTAATTGGCATCTCTTTCTGCATGTGTCAAATGCTTTCTCAAACTGGTGGTTTTTCTTCTTGGCCCCATCCCCAATGTCTTTTTTTGTTTGTTTTTAAGCAACCAGATTTTTTAAAGCAAACAGAATTGCAGAAGATATTCCAGATGAGACACCACCAATGTGTGGTACAATATAATCCTATTTTCCCATCTCAGCTGGATATTTCTCATTGAGTACATCCTGGGGTTGTAACTGACATGTTCACTATCACCTCTCAGTAGGGATTAACTAATTCTCTGTGTGTCTCTCTTCCTCCTCCATCTCAAACTGATACACATCCAGCTTGCAGCAGAAAATCATATTTGTTGCTAAGTAACTTTTGTTCTATTGAATTTGTATCTTGTGTTTTGTGCCATTAAATTTCAGCCCACTTACTATTTAAGTTATTCCATTGTTCCTGTAAAATACACCAAGCCCTCAGTTTCGATAATGTCTCTGAACTTTGTGCAATCAGCAGATGCTAAAAGGGCACTCCCAGATTTTGTGCCTAATCTCTAAGGACAAATGACGAATGAGTTTCATGAATAATGTAAGCTTTCTCCACCCAGGGTCCTCCATACAAACATTACACACCAAACAAATTTTGTTTTGGGATATAACTTCGCAATTTAACTAATAATTTCCCAGGTTTCCCTGTCTCAAGTAACTGACTGTAGTTCAGATAAGATGGTTCAATTGTATTTGTCTTGCTTGCTAAATGTGTCCTCCCAAACAATTTCACGGGTCAGGTTGTGCCAAATCTATTTCTGGAAAACCCATGAGGTATTTCCTTTAACACATCTTTAGTTACATCTTTCCATCTATATTATTTCTAAAGCCATGCTTCTGACTTGAGATCATGTTAATGGGAGGGGGATGAGCAATAACTAACTCCACAGGGCTAAATTTTGGAAAAAATTATAGGTGGCTTATGAATAGCTGTCCATATGCAACACACTGATGATGGGTATTCAAATTTTCATTGCCCCCGTTAAAGACAAGATAGAAATAATCTGATCTTTAAATATATGGTGTAGGAGCCCAAGAGCTAACATTTTGGAAGTATAAGCATTTAAAAAAAATATTCCAGAGCCATCATTTTTTATAAAACAGAAATCTAAATCTTCACTCTTGGTTAAAGAAAGGCTGTTTTTTTTTCACCAGTTAAACAAGTCATGGATCTCCTTGGAGAGCAAAAGCTTTGTGATGCCATTCAACATCTATTTGTCCTGGAGAAAAGCCTGTCTAGCAAAAGTGAGGAGGAGCTGAACACCAGTCAGAAAGACATAGAGTCTGTCTATGAAGTTCTGAAGCACGAAGTCTTCAGCACCTTGAAAGATTCTGTGCTGCTTGCAAAAACAAACCCAGACCTGCTGCAGCAGGCAGTGGAGGCTCTGAAAGAGCAGGAGAAAGAAGATCAGAACTACTTGTCAGAGAATCCACCTGAGCAAAATATGCAATTTAGACCTAGAAAATGGAAAGAGCTTTGGATGGCAACAGTGAAGGAGTCGGTAGAGGCTCGAATGAAAGACACAAGCCGTACTCCTAGAACCGAGAACCTCTCTGCAGTTGGCCAGAACCTCCTGCACATGGGGAAGACAATGAAAGAAGATTTGACAGTGGTTGCTAAGTACATTAACAAGCTTTATCCTCCTGAGTTTAATGTATTCAGCATATATGCAGAACTCTACCACAATTATTTTGCCTCCCAGGCAAAGAAAAATGCTGAGTCTCATTTGGAAGACAAGGATATTTACCTTCTTCTCTCCTGGGTGCACAACTTTTATCCAAAGTAAGTGGGCTTTTATAAATGTTTACCCCTGGCAATCAAAATAGGCCCATTGGCTGCAAACTCAGGCATTTGCTTGATTTATGAATTGGTATTACTGCAGTGCAGTCCAGCACCTGGCTAAGTTCTGGTATTACTGATGATGTGCTGATTTACACTCCTCCACAGAACAGGCAGAAGGGACACACTCAAGGCTGCTAGTCTGTAAATGAAGGGCAGTTCCACTATTCTGGCTTCTGAGCAACAGACATACACACAGATGTTATGGGCTTCATTTGTGGTGCAAATTGGTCAGTTTCATTAAATATCATCAATAGATATCATTGCCTTGATATCTGTTCCAGTTAGACCTGGGCTTACTCTTGAAAAATTTTGAAATTTCAACCCTTTGTACCAGAAACAAGCTGAGATGCAATTATCCTGGGCATGGGGGATGTTGCTTAGCTGTTACCCACAATCCATGTGTCCCTCACCTTTAGGAGAGCCCGAGGTGCACCCCCATGAGAGGACACCATCAGCCAAGGGTCCCCATAAACCCTGTATGTTATCAAACTGAAAATATTTCTTGTTGTGACTAATAGTACCGGGTGGCAAATGGAGGGCTTTCACTTCTTAGGTGAACACACAGTAAACACACCAGCAATGTTGCTTCTGTTCTAAAGTCATTCAACCTTCACCTCCACTGTTTCCTTATCGTGTTTCACTGATGAGTATAATGATTCAGTGTTGATCCCGGAAATTTTCCACAGCCGGTGTTGTGCTCTAGGTCAGGATATTCAGCCTTGAACCAGCCTGTGTTTGAAAGTGGGCAGTTGAGAGGAGTAGGGCTCAGCCAGAGCAGCTCAGCCCAGCACTGGAGACAGTGTTGGCCAGAGTAGCAACTGCTTTGAGAGTGTTACCAGAGGCCATGTCAAGGTCTCTGCTGAGGGAACACGTCCCAGCCATTAAACACTAGCTTTTCACCTGCTCACCTCTCTGTATTGATGGAGAGAGGTCATGTCCAGGGGCTAGACTCCCCTGCTTGCTTCAGGTCCCCCATCCCCACCAGAGCACGGTGACTGGTACTCAAGAGTTTGACTGACCATGAATGATTCCATTCCCAGGGCTGCTTCTGGTCCCAGCCTCACAGGTCTCACCCCTGCCACATATTCATCCAGCTTCTCCAAGTCCTGCCTGGACTAAGGACAATGGACATTTCCATCTGTTTTTTCACTGATATCCTCAAGAACTGTTAGTGATTTGCATCAACAACTGTC
Source organism: Hylia prasina (assembly GCA_013397195.1). Classification (NCBI taxonomy): domain Eukaryota; kingdom Metazoa; phylum Chordata; class Aves; order Passeriformes; family Sylviidae; genus Hylia; species Hylia prasina. The sequence goes on along the minus strand of VYXD01016862.1, from coordinate 1,810,253 downwards.
TTGAATTACACTGCCCTTGGAAAATGCAACTGTTTGGGATTTTTCATTCCAGAGAAATGAGAAAAGATCATGCTTTAGCCATGGAGTTGGATAAAGTTAAGCTTGGAAGCCTTTTGCCTTCAAGTCTGAGCAAAGAGCTTGAAAACAAATACCTTGACAGTGAAGAGGTAAGAAAGGTTCAGTCACTCCTCTTCTTCCTTTCACTGCTCCCATATGACTCCTCAAGAGAAGCTGTGGCTTGTCCTGCACACACACTTCTTCACCAGTGAGCCACACATGCTACACACCCTTCCAGGGAGAAGCAAAGGCATTTGTTTGTTGTTGGGGAGCAGCTCTGCTAGATGCGACTTGCAGAGCAAACTTCTGCTTAGCCCTGGGAGCCATGAGAAAAGAACTGCTCTGTTCTTGTAAACCGTGTGGTGGGAACAGGGGGAAAATCCAACAGCAGATCTTTATGGGCAACTTTCCAATTTTCTGATAAATCTCCAGAGGGATTTATGATCCCTCTCACAGGAATCTCTGAAGGATCTCGGATTACTCCTGGTCTCTGCAGAGATGCCAGACCTGGAGATCTGGTCTTGACAAATCTGTTTCTTTGACGGAGAATCACCTGGTCTGCAGAAAATAAAAGTGCTCTGGTTTTTATATCACCCTTCCCATAATGGAAACAAGAAGCCACTTTTACAGTACTCCCATAGCTTAGTGCTTTTGGCACTTGGGGCTGGAATTCCCGGAAAATGAGATGAGTTCCAAATTTAAATGTAGTCAGTGATGGTTTGCATATGGGAGAGGTAGTGTGAGGTCTGCAAAGTGCATGAACAGGGCACTGGGGGATCAGCAGTATGTGCCAGACACTGCACAGACCATTTCCAAAGCCTCACTGCAGCTCAGAGGGGTCAGAGCAAAGAAAACCCAGAGCACTTTGTTTCCCTCTCCAGCACTTGTGTGGCATCAGAAGAGCTCATGAAAAAGGATTGCAAAAGCAGATAGCTCTGAGTGTGACACACACACAGTGCGTGGTTGGGGGAATTTGGGCTCTGGCACACGTAGGTGCTGCAACCTTCCTACCTACTGCTCCCCTCCCTGCCCTCCTGATCCTCCTGATCTGGAGGTGTGGTGGGATCTTCACTCCTACCTTAAAATACTCAACTCACTTTTGCTTAGGTGGGTATCATGAGGGGGTGGTCCTTGTTGCTGTGAAGTCATGGATCAAGCATCTCCTAACAAGGAGCCTTTATTTCCCAGCCAGGGCTGAGGAAAAAGTCTGCTGAGCCAGGCAAAAGGTGGGTGGGTGAGTAAAACCTGCAGAAGGCAGGAGATGTTGCATCCATGTTGCAGTAAATGCCATTGTTCTTCCTTCCCTAAAGGTTACTGTCAAAAATTCACTGAGCAGATGTTTAGATAAAGAAATTCAAAGATGGAAAGAAGACAAGGAACCAGAGAAGCTAAATGGGCATTTTCAGAGTGAACTTCTAGGAATATTTGTTATCCAGGTAATACAGAGCTATATTGAAAATAAACAAGTGCATCCTTTACCTACTTAGGATTTGAGATCAACTATGGTCAATGCAGAAAAGGAAAAGGCCAAGTCACTTGTGTAGAGTGGTGGCAGAGGTGGGTGGTACAGGGAGGCTCAAAACCATGGTCTGTCTTGTGCTTGGTCTACCATGTGATGGAGGCAAATGCCTCTGTAAGTAAAACAAGAAAACTGCCCTCATTCTGCCTGTGCAATTTCTTCTGCATCCCCAGCAGCAGAGAGACAGGAGATAGGCTCAGTTGGTTGAGAAATGGGTAGTCTGTTTCTTCCTCCCAGGGAAAGTGCCACAGACAGAGCTGCCCCTTTCCCTCCTCTGGCTGCAGAGGATTAGTTGAGTTTATTTTTAAAAAATAAACCTCTCATATGTTGAGGTTGTTGTGATTAAATTGTTTATTTAAATGCAATCTAACGACTTTCTAAAAAAAAAAGGCAAAACCAAGTGTCAAATTGCCTGCTTTCTCAGTTGTTTTCTAGATTTTCTTCATGCCCCTTTTGAACCTCTCAGCCAAGTATAGCTGCTCTGTATGGTCCCTGGCTCAGTTGCAGGGGGGGATGCAGGAGAGCTGGGTGCAGTTACCTCAGTAAAGGATCTGCAGCCTCCAGCGAACCTGGCCTTTTTGGAGCAGGTGACATTTAAAATTGATCTTGCTTGTTTGACAGAGCATCTACAGCAGCCAGAAACGAGCTGAGGACATCAGCAAGGCTGTGGGTGAGGAGCTGTCCCGTCGGCTGCTGAGGGAGCTGCCAGCCTTCCTGAGGAGGTGAGGTGGTGAGGGGCTGTGGGCAGCGGGGACAGCCAGCACTGGGCAACCACTCACCCACCTCTCCTCTTCCCATCTCCCCTCCAGCTACAGGGATGCCTTTGAAGACTTCAAGGAAAAAAGCAAGAAGCACAGATACTACAAGCCTATAATGATTGCAAATATTAACAACTGCTGGAATTTTAGGTAAGGGTCCAAGAGAAAAGGTTTTGCTCCTTCCTCTGCAGGCAAAGAGGAAGGTATAGAGGGGAGGTGCTCCACAGTGAGCAGAGATAGGTCCATCTGCCTACAGAAGGTTTGGAGACCTCTGAATTTTTCTCTCTCTCCTCTCAGGACAGACTGTTCTGACCTGGCTGGTATTTTCTTGCAGAGAATACACGGAGAAATACATGGCAGAAAAGGACGGCAGTAAAGCTGATATCCTCAGCACTCTCACTGATATTGAAAACAGTGGCTTTGATGTGCTGCTTCAACAGCTCTTTGCCCAGCTGAAGGTACCATATCTATGCCCCACACCCTCCTGCCCCATGGCTCAGTTGATACCAGGGCAGGGCGTGTTCTCCTGCTCCGTGCTATCTGTTGCTCAAATCTCTGATTCAAATCAGCCAAGTTCAGAAGGGACAGGATTGGTCCTGACCCACAGTGCTGCTGGAAAGCTCCCACTGAGCTCTCCTTGAGCTGGTCCTCAAGCCTGCAGGCAAAATGGGTGCAGTGACATATGCATGACTGTGCAGGTGAACATAAAATCTGCTGATTGCATCTGAGACAATGGCTGTGGCAGGGAGAGTCTCAACCTGCAGCTGTTTGCTCTCCACATTGTAGGAAGCCATCACTAATGGCATAAACTGCAATTACGCAGCTTTTGGCTTCCCCATAAAGGTGACCCAAAGGGCATTTTTGTACTTTTGGCTTCCCTTTTTTTGTTGGTTTTTTTTGATTGTTTATATCTATGTATAACACAGTCTTTTCAAGATAAGCAATTTTGGTGGAGGAAAAGGAAGCGTAGGAGTCAGGAATGTTCAGCCACAATCTTTCCTGCTTTCTCTGTAGAGCCTTTTGGAAGGCATGAGAGGACAGGGGTGTGGTTTTATTCTTTTTCATATTTATTTACTGTGGCTGAGAAAAATTATGATAAGAGTTCATTTTTTCACCCTGATGGTTCCGTAATTCTTTAATCAGCTAAGACAGTGAGGAAAAAAAAAAAAAGCAGAAATAATAAAAACACCCCCAATATGAATCTTTCAAGCCCTTGGTCTTCTTCACCATGAGGAACCAAGAAGGGGACACGACCCCTTGTTTCCCTGTCCCTGTAAGGCATCACCACACACCCCTGCACAGGACTACACACCATGCTCTCGCTACATGGGGTACTATACACGTAGAAATGACAAATATACATGTGCATAGAATTTGTTTGAGGTAACTTAGCAGATTTTCCTTTTTTTCAGCCGATGTTCAAGAAGTTTACAGAGAATAAGTGGGACTCCAGCAGTGAAATTATGAGTGAGATCATTAAAACCACCAGCAAACATATTTCAGACTTCCAGACCTTAAAGGACCCATTTTACCATGTAAGTCTGAGAGAAATATTGGAGGGATTCTGGGGTGCTGAGGCTGCATTTTCAGCTCTGATTCTCTGTGGCTTGAGTTGCCTTGATCTCTGATGAGCTGGCCTGGTATCTGGAAGCCTTTCAGGTGGGGTTTCCATCAGCATGCAGTTTACCCAGATTAGGCACATAAATCTTACCCTTCTCTAACAGATGCAGACTCCTGCAGCTCTCCTGCACTGTTTGCAGAGCAAACTACCCCTGATGTAGAGAAAGTGGTTTAGAGACCACCAAACATATGCCTTTATTTACAGATTTGGTTTAGCAGTCTTGAAACAAAGATGCAGTTGCACTGTGGTTCAGTCTTATTGCTCTTTTGATTGCCTTAGGGACTGGAAGAGGTGGATGCAACTGGGATAAATCCCGGAGAACTGAGCCAGAACCACATCCTCACTGGTGCTAGACTATGTATGAAATAACATCATATAAGATAATATTTGATTTCCTGCCTTTACCTTTTTAGTAGCTTAGACAAATAATGATGTTTTATGTGTTAGAGGGAGGAACAGGAAGAGCAGCATGAATTCCTGTTTCTCTGGAATACTGTCACTCCTCTAGCACATGGAGATCTTTTCTGTGCTTTAAACTCTTCCCAGAAGGAAACAACATTTGGAAATTCCCATACTTATCAGAGCACAAAGAAATTCCCAGCATCTGGGATGTGGTGTAACCAGTCTTGGGAGGCTGGCAACCAGGGTTGTTCCTGCTGTGTAATCAGCAGCAGGCATTGGTGGGGCATGTCTCACAGCACCCAGGATGGTTTTGTTGTCCATCCACACACAGGGTTCTGTCCCCAAGCAAAAAAGAGATGGATGATGATTCCCTCCTCTCCTTCCCACCAGGCTATCATTGAGAAGATCCACGCCCGTTTGGTTAAAGAGTACATTGTGAGGCTGCTGAAGAGAAAAGTCAGCCTGAAAACTCTAGCACAGCAGCAAACTCTGGCCCAACACATCTCCAAGAATGCTGCTGACCTGGAAGCCTTCTGCACCAGCTATGTACGTGAGTGCTTGCCACCAACTCGTCAGCACAGGGCACAGACACACTGAAAAACAGGAAAATAATTCCGGGAACTTTTGTTAACCTTTTCAACTCAGCTTAATTTCCTGAAAAGCAGGACCATAGGCAGAAAGAGGTCTCTAAGTGTCCGTAGGCAGAAAGACTCCCCTGTCAGCAGCCTGCCCCTCCCTGCTTGGAGTTTCCTTTTGCAGGTTTATATTAATAGGGTCAGAAGACTTAGACAATCTTTTCTGGTTTCAGTACAGTGTCTGTGGTGTCTTGGTTTCCTCTCACCCTTGATTTTCCCCATACTGCAGCTTTTAGGTCAGCCAGGGGCTAAAGCAGGCAGTGTGGAGTCTGTGGCATGCAAGGAATTTCTTCAGGAGAGTCACAGCTGGAACACCCCTCTCTGTGTATTGAGATCATCTCCCTCCTTCCATGCCTCTAATTTTGCCTGCAAAGAAAAACCTAACAGCTAAGCCAAAACCTGCCCTCCACCACCCCATGCACATTTGACTGGAGAAGGAACAAGTTTGAGCTTCACACAGAGCGGGTAGGAGGTCAGGCTGCTGCACCTTGGAAATTCCAATGGCCAGGAAAGAGCTCCAACTGGGGTTTCTACCTGATTTTGGCAATACCTGGAGATGCTAAAGGCAGGCTTGTGTTTGGAGCTGGGGCAGAGCAGCACGTGGCAGTGACTTACCTGGCCCATCAGACTTTGTGCACACACCAGGCAATGCAGAAACCCCAGGAAAGGGAAGTGAGCAGAAAGAATCTGCTGAGGTGGATGTGGAAGTCTCAGTCTTAGGGCAAACCACACACCACTTGTGTAAGAGGATTAAAAACCATTAAAGAGTTAATCCAGTTTTTCCAAGGCTGCCTCAGGCAGAAACACACTGAAAACAATGAGGCACCTAAAATCACTGATGTGTCCTTTCCACTTGCCAGGAAACAGCCTCAGGAGGCAGCTGCTAGGGTGAGGGGTGGTTTGCACCCCCATGATATCCTGCTAACCACTTTCTCTTCTCACAGGGATCTCAAGCCACATGGCTGAATTCAGCACTCCCCAAACTGGCTGAAATAATCCGACTTCAGGATTTAGGTGCTATTAAAATTGAAGTTGCAACACTCGCTACAACATACCCGGACATCCGGTAAGAGATGCTGAAACAGATTTGCTAATACTCATAAGGAATTTTAATTGAGCCAGAAAGCAGTCAAAGATGAACATAGGTGAGGTTCGTATAGCCTGAGCCTGTGAACCTGGGTGGGGGCTGCCTTCCAGGGTGTGGCAATCCCAGTCCTATCAGAAAGCAAAGGTAGATGTGAATAAAAGCCTATTGATACATTCCAAATTCTGGCCAGATTTTCTCCTTTACCTTGGAGATTCCCTTCCCTACCTCAAAAATCCCAGGACAGTGCAGGGTCTTGTGTAGGACTGCCAGATGCTGAGCTGGCACCCACAGGGGACATCAGCACATGCCACAGGGTGGGAGCCACATCCTGGTGCAGTGGCCCTGACATGTGGAGGTGTGTGGGAGGAAATAAGACCTGCCTGTTTCTTCTCCACAGCAAAAGGCACCTGGAAGCATTCCTGCACATCAAAGCCAATTTGTCACGCAGTGAACTCAAAAGCATCCTGGGCTACTTGGCCGACAGCACAGCATCCACACAGCCCAGGGCCCCTCTCTTCTCCAACATAAACGTGTCCTAGACCAAGGCATGCCTTGGCACTGCCCTGTGCTGGACTGTGGGGTGAGCTGGGGATGGAGACCATCCTCTGGAGCGATGCATGGCACACCCTGCCACCTTTTCCTGTGGAAAGTGCTTTATCCCAGTCTGGTGCTCAGCATCTCTGTGGGAATCATCGTCCTCCTTGTGGGGTTGGGTGCAGGGTGCACCCATGGGACGTGCAGTGCTCACAAGGACCAGGGCTGCTCCTCACACCAGTCATGGATTCCCCCTGAGGTCTCCTTGGTGCCACCACATTATCTGCCTGGACATTGCCCTGGTGCTCTGAACTCCATCTACCTCTCAGGGTGCCACAAAGGCCATATCACCACAGACCAAACAGGCACCACCTGTGTAGCTTTTTGTCTTCTAAGGAAGTTAAAGGGAACAAAAACTGGAACCAAATTTAAGATATGTTGGAAAAGCCCCATGGGAGCATGCTTGCAATCCATCTGCCTTGCTCAGAGCTGGGCAGGGCAGCTGTGTTAGGCTGGTGGGAGAGGCATGAGGTTTGTGGTGATGAGGAGCGGCAGCGCAGACATGGAAGGGCTTCTGGCAGCCCCCTTGGAGCAGCTGCCTGCTCTGACCCAGGGCAGCAGCACTGCCCAGGACCTTGGAGTTTCCAGTGAAGAACTGGCCCTGGAGAGTGTGTGCTTCCTTCACCTCTGTGAGGTGAGGGCACCTGGGCCCCTGGCAGCCAGCCCCTCTGCTGTGACCCCATCCAGTGCATCTGCACAGAGGGACTCTTGCTACCAGAGGCTGGGAACAAGCTGCCTATTGCAAGGGATTGTGTGGGCTAAGCCACCATCTAGTAAGCACATTGGATATTACTGAAGTCCTCCTTATCAAGGAGAGGACTTTTCCAGGCCCCATTAACAACATGGGCTTTGAATAAGGTGTGGAACTGGTCTCAAATGCTGTCCATACATACTGAGCACCCTGTATGTGGCACCATTCTCTTGCTCACTCTTTTCCCCTCTTGCTGTGAGGTAGTTGTGATGTGAAAACACAAGTGGGTCTCTTGTGAAACTGTGTTGTTTGTTACAGACCAGTTTTTTTGGGAACCTAATCACTTGTCAAAACAACATTGTATATTTGGAGACCTTTCCCTTCTGTTTTCCTCTATTTGAACTTTTGTATCAGTCTCTGGAAAGTTAGTGTGGAAGGAGGATGCCTGATGACTGTGCAAACTATATAATGTATTTATATGTATATGCAATATATCACCGGTGTATTTTTGCACCCAATTTTATTTTTTTCTCAGAGATACTAATTTGCAATGTTTATAATAAACAGTATTCAAATATGCTAGAAAAGTGACTTATTTATTCTCTCTGGCTGTGTCCTTCAAAGGGCCATTTCTCCCAGCCTGCTCTGGTGAATATCACCCACTGGTTCCAAGCAGGGGGTCTTGCTGGACTATAGACAGGAAAAGCATTGCTGCTGCCCCTGTAAGACATTAACTGAGCACAGTGGGCTGCTCACTAGCAGTGGCCAGTGGCACACATTCAGACAAGTTTTCCACCAACAGGTCCTGTGGCAAAATTGTGCCCTGAATGAAAAACAGTGCTTTGGTTTTAGTCTGCTGTCTTGCTACAGGCAGCACAAATCACCCTCTCCTTCCTTAAGCACACTCACACAAAAGTCATATAGACACATGGGTTAAAAGATTATTATTTAAACACTTAGCTACATTTTAAAGCCAAATGCCAAAATGATTTCTGACTGTGCTGAGCACTCATGATAACTGTCACCTATTGGGTAACATTTTCTTTCCCAATTAGTGAAAGGTCATTTTATTGCTATAAAAATACATATTTTGATTAAGAGATCTGTTAAAGGCCTACAGAAATGCATCATACAAATGATTGCACTGATCTTTAGAAAAGAAAATCCAGCTAAGTAAGTGCCCAAAGGAAAACAGTATCTATTTATATATTATAATTAGCATGGCTAGAAGAAAATGGTTTTCATACACATTTCATAAGCCATATGGAAGTGCATTGTGCAATTCTCTTCATCCTGCTATAAAACCCCAGCTTTCATCTAATGAGCCCAGGAAACTAATTTATTTATCTTCCCGTATGACTCGACATTTACAGTGGCATTTATTTATAGGCAGCGTGTTACACATAGCCAGGTAGTTTCAGAAGGTTGCACAAATGTCTTCTGATAACAGTGTTAGTTCAATATGATAAATAGCACTTCTAAAAACTAAGTAAATAAAGTTTTCTGAGGCTCCATTTTCTTTATCATGCAACCTCTGCTGATGCTGATGCCTGCCCCTCCTTGGAGGCAGAGCGGATAGCCGAGATTAAAAAAATAAGATCAATTTTACAGAACAGTTAGGAAATCTGGTTCCTGAGCACAGCTGCTGTGGCATTACCAGCTTTCCCTGTTTGCTATCATCAGTGTCCCCAGCACATCAGTGCACAACAGCCACCACACAGAGCACGGGCTGAGCTCAGACATACACACTCCTGGCTCCCTACCCATCTATCCCACCTGGCACTTCCATCATTTGACAGAAGACTTGCAATTTGCAGTGCAAAAGGCACAAGGACACACAGCATAGGAGGGGGTGGTCTGAGGTATTACTCCCTCCTCTGCTCCTGCAGGAGCCACCTGTGGTGTGCTGAGTCACCAGAGACACCTGGGAAGCCAAAACTTCAGAGTGCTCATGGACTCTCCTCAAGCGTGAGTGTGATGGGGGGGAAAAAAAAAAAAAAAAAAAAAAAAAAAAAGGCAGGAATGTTTTGTTAGAGCCTGCTGAGAAACTTTGGGAACTGCTGACCTGGAAATTAAGGGTTAAGAAGTCAGAATGCCAGCAATTTCTTCCCTCTGAGCCTGGATCCTCTCTCTAAAATCCACTGAGAAATGACAGCACTGGACTAAAGGCCACAGGATTTACTGATGTGCTGATTTTAAGAGAGACACACTAGAGCAAAGTGGTTTGGTAGGTGGGCTTTTCCAGGTGGACACTCCTGGCTTCAGTGACGTGCCTGGGTGACACAATTCCTCACCTACTAATTACAGCAGGAAATGTATGTGCAATTACATCTTCACCAAGGATATGGCAACAATTTGCCAACATCCATTTTCAAATCCTGCATTTAGCAGAGCTAATATGAACTTTAATAGAAGAAAACCTGGAAACCCCAATCCAATGGGAAGAGACCTGAAGCCTGGCAATGCATGGAGCATCCCAGAGGAAAGGCACACCTCCAGTGAGTGGGACAGCAGGGCCTCCTTCCCAACAGGAATTAGGCTGCAAGTCCTGCATCTCCCAGGATGGTTTCACTTGCTGCTCTATCACCTGCCTCCTGTTTGGGTCAAAAGCCAGTATTGGGGACCAAACAGGCAGGAGCACCAGGAAGGAAGGATATTTTGGGAATGGGCTAGAGGTAAGTGAGCTTGAGTGTGGCTCTAGCAAAATCATGCTTTCCCATGCTGTAGATTGAAACCCACCAGAGTAATTGCTGCCTTCCTGCATGACTTAGAAGAGGATGTGGCCGCACCACCACACTGATAACCCTGAAAGACAAAATAGCTTTCCTGTAGCCACAATAATAGAGAGGGCAGCTAATGTCAGGGGATTTCAAGAATTACTCATCAGTGCAGGAAACATGGATTTCCACCCTAGCAAAGAAACAAGTCCACAGTGATGGGAAGAGAGGTGAATCCCACTTCCTAGGGGGAAACCAGAGGAAATGCAATCAAGTAGACACACACATTAGGCTGTTCAGGGGCATGTTACAGAGGAAAAATTAACCATGTTTTTTTAAAGCAGTATAAAGTTTTTAAGGTTACCATGAAGTGAATGTTCACACCTGCTGGATACCATTTCTCCTTGCAACCAGGGGCTTTCTCCTCTAGAAATCAGGTTTTAAAACCCCCTTTTGGACTGACCAGCTTGGAGGCTTCCCCACGGAGACATTTTTCATCTCTTTTCCGGGTCTTTTCCTCAGGTATTCAGTTCCTTCTTTCCCCTCTCCGCAAGTTTCCTGGTATCTCCCAGCACTACCCAATGAGGCCCTGGGACCACATTCTCCCAAATCTCTCAACCTTCCGCAGATACACCAGACCAAATTATGTACCAGCACCCAGAAAAAGCATCATTTGAGATGGAGGAATTCAGTGCTATTTATCCAAGTTTCTATCCAAATAGGATAGAGCACTTGAGCTGTAATAACTCTCATAATGGACTAATAAAAGAGGAAAACTTGTTATTTAGCAGAAAAGCTGAGCTCTCAAAAGTACTCCTCTCAAATGGGAGGAGGTTATAACAAGCCCTTAGGTAGAACAATATTGGTCCTGGAGTCTTCAAGAGATTTTGAGCCCTATCCCAAAGGCGTGAGGCCAACCCTCAAGTCCCGCTGGCAAGGGCAGTGTAGCTGAGAGATCAACCAAGTGCACAGTTTAGAGAAAATAGCACAATAAAGGTAACAGTGCTATGTCCTAGTTAGCAGAGGCTGTTTCTGCTCTTTGGTTTCATTGCAGCCCCCTTTACCCTACACCAAGGTTGTAAGAAGTGGTGAAAACCACCTGAGCTGTGGGACAGGGACTGTCATCTTCATGCTGCTGCACAGCAGACCCCTCGTCTCAGCCAAGGTTCCATTCCCAACTTCTCTCATTGTGACACAGCCCCTTCCCAATCTGCATGGGGCTATACAGGACCAAAAACCTTGGCTGAAGCTACCCACTCCCCCTGTTCAACATGTGGGGAGAGCCAGAGGTATTTCCAATGCCCCAAGAGAGGCATTCAGCCCAGCAGGATCCTGGCAGCCACCCGCTTGTGACAAGCTTGTGCAGATATTCCTGGACCACAGAGGCAAGTGGGTGTGAAGGAATGTCACCTGAAGAGGTCACACTGCATTCAGAGGTGTCATTGCAGTCCTGCCTGGACACGGGTGGTTTGCAGCAAGCAGCTCTGAGCAGCATGGTGTCCCTCCTCCAGGATGCAAAAAGACCTCTCCTAAGATTTGCTGGAAAAGAGTAACAGAAAAAGGGAACTCTTGCACATGCTGTGTGAGCTAGACCTGCTGCTGGAGCAGCCTTGGCAGCTTGCAAAGATCTCACAGGTAAGATCCTCAGGTTAGACCTGGAGCTGGCAAAAATCCCAGCATGAGAAGTAATCCAGATAACCCTAGCTGTATGTGAGTAAGGGAAACACAGGAGGCTGCAGAAGGTGGTAGAGCAGCCTTCAAGTATCTGCCATGCCTCTGGCTGTGTTCAAAAATCTTCTGTAGGCCTTTGTTTAACTGTCCAGCTCAGCATCCCATTCAGATCCATTAAAAATATCACCAAGACTAAAGTATTACTGTGGAATGCATGAACTGCCCAAGCTCCCATTTTTGTTTGATTTGATTTCTCTACGAAGCTTCTCTCAAAGGGCTCAGATTGCATTTACTTGGGGAATATTTTGTCAGATCAGCATGTACAGCATGAAATCAATAGCAGCTTTTGAAGAAAGACCAGATTCATGCATTGTCCAGAACAACCTCTTCAGCCAACTTTTCTTGGGTGGAAACCACACTTAAGAAAAGGACAAGTTCTACCTTCCTTTGACCTACCTCAAAACCCTCCCCTCAATGTTCCCTGTAGACCACAGGCAGAACCTCATCTCTCCATGTAACATTATTGTTGTATAAAAGCCTATTTCTGCATAAAATAACACTGCATCTATCCAGATATGATTTATTCTTTCCAGTGTAATTTTCTACTATCTCACATGAACAACTCTATTCTGCAAGCTTCAGCTTATTATTCTAAATTATAAATTGCCCATTTTCATGCATTTCAATATCACTTGAATTGAAAAGCAAATTCCTGCTTTCAGTAGTACATGAGCAATGCTTCCATGTTAATGTGCAAATTATCATGAAGAGAATCAACACACAGCAGATTTTTGCAACCTGTTTACCTCTCTATACCCAGAAATATTCTCTGTAGGGGTGCTTTCCAGGCAGAAATGGAGGCAATACAATCTATAGGTTTTTGAGAGCAGATAACTGGAGTTGTGATGAATAGATAGGTAATTTCTTAGTCAAAGGCTTGTGCATCACACATGCACAGAGTGCCCCCACACAGATGCTACTGCCGTAACAACTGTTTTTCTTACAGACACTCTGTATCCAGCCTTTTGCCCAGTTTCAGCCCTTCAAAGAACAGTTTTCTGGAAATTCAACACTTTTCACCCACAGAAACTGGGCAAATCAGGATATTTGGTTTGGCAACTCAACCTCTGAAGTCTGGGACCCAAGAGCTGGTTGTGCTGATGTGTGAAATCCCCTTTCCCTTCCCATGCTCTGCCACAGCGTGGGCTTAGGTGAGCCCCAGCATGGGTTTTAGTCATATTCCTTCTGCTAACTTTCTCTGCAAGGAAAATATCAGAAAATTCACACCGTAAGAGCTCACGATGTTGTAGAGGTTTTAACATACTATGACAGAAATGCAAACAACATGCAGGAGACTCTTCTGTCCTGTCCAGGTCCATGAGCCATCAAGAGCATCAGCGTTCCTGATGTGCAGCTCCTGCCTAATGTAAAAAATTACTCAAAAACCAGAAAACATGCAATCATCTTACAGCCTCTACTATCACTGCTTCCAGTATTCAGGACTGTCAAATGGGCAGTCCTGAAATTCTGAATTCTCTGCATTCTGAAGCTTTTGCTGTACAAACATATACAGGGAATGCCCAAATGGGCAAGGTGCATGTCAATCACTCAGAGGCTGAGGTGGCTGCTCTCTTGAGCCAGTGATGAGCTGTGTGGTCAGTTTTTTAGGTGTTTCACCTGTGTGTCATCAGGGCAGCCTGTGAGGTCTGGGGCAAGAGGTGTTCTTTAGGACAGGCTAAGAAGTCACCAGGGCCAGGGCAATGTCACATCTCCTAGCAGCAGAGCTGTTTGTCAGACAGCTGCTGCGTGAGGAAAGTTTCTGCCTGCTTTCAGATGCCTGAAAGTCATCTGTAAGATGGGAAACAACCAGCACTGCAATCAAGTGGTTGTCCATCTCCTTGATAAGGAGGGAACAGGAAGAGTTCCCAGGAGAAAGGCGATACATGTCTGGACATCCTGGGAGGATGTCAGAGGATGATGGCTGTGCCATAGAAGGGAAGAGTGACCTAGCACCAGCACCAGGAAGGGAACCCAGAGCTGGTCTCTGAGCAAAGCTCTTTAAATACTGCCTCTGTCAGAGGCTCCTGATGGGCACAAACCATAGCACAGGAGCAGGAAGAGTCAGGAAGCCTCTCTGGTGGAGCACTCATGCAGATTGTGACTCTGGCAAGCCTTTTGTGCCTTTGTTTCCACCTCTCATGAGTACAGGCCATGGAGTTCTCAGGTGCAAGAACAGATTATGAACATCTGGCTGTGCTTGTGCTCTGCCTTTCACCTGGCTTGGATGACTGCAGCATGAGGTGACTGGGTAGCAATGGGCTATCCCAAACAGACCATGGTATTCCATCTCCAAAGACACAACAAAACCACACTTAGGGGCTGAAGCACTGTAACACAGTGGCCCAGCTCCCCCAGGTACTCCCAGACGAGGGCATGACACATGAGGTCAGCAAAGATGTCTCCTGGGGGCCTGGGTGTGGGTCTCCAGTGGGCAGCATGAGCTGGGGGCAAGTGTCTGGACACAGGCAGAGCCACAGGAGGGACATCAGAACTGTGAGTGAAAGCCAGGGAGACACAGTCTTCAAGGTCAGATGATTAGCCTAGGACGTGTGGGTCTATATTTGGCAGTGATGCAATCAGCTGGAAGCATATATTCACTTTCCCTTGAACCATAGCAAGGCAACGGCTGCCAGAGCTCACATGAGCACTGTCAGTGACAGATGATATGTTGTCAATGTTCAGACCATCTGACTCTCCTGTGTTTCTGTTCTCTTTAACACATTTTCTTTTCTCTTGGAAAAACACAAGTGGAGAATTGGTTATTTCCCTCCCCCTATATAGTACGAAGCATGGCAAGAAATGGTGTGGCGTATCCACAACGTGAGGCAGAGGTTTCTTTTCCCAGAAAGAATTTCTTCATCAACCTACAAAGCTTCAGTGCTGTCAGCCACAGCAATGCTGCACACAGAAGCCAGTCTGAAGCCAGAATTCTATTGAGGATGAAGATTCAGGTAACAGTGTGTGTGAAAAGCCAAAACTGAGCTACATAGCAGGAGAACATGGAGCAAGGAGTGCCCTACCCTGCCCTCCACTGCTCCTCTGCCACAGGAACTACAGCCCTGCAGATACCTTCACCAATCTGTAAGTGATCCATCCCACAAACAGCATCTTGTCCTAAACTCAGCCCTGCCTTCCGTCACAGCATCCAGAAAACAGAGGCTCTTGTTGAGCTGCTTGGCCAGAGCTCTTTCCTAGCCCTGATTTTAGCTGCCATCTATCTAGATCAAAGCATTTGCTTTAAAGTAGAGGCATGTGTTTCCCAGCATAGGACTGCTCTCCCATCTGTCCTTCTGCAGCTGAATTAAAATAATGCCACTAATGACGGTCATCAAGCATCACTTATCACCTCTTATAGCCAGACCAAATTGCCTGAATGCTGCACATTATGAAGATCAGCTGCAGGAGGAGCAGGAAGGAGATAACCACAGAACCAGAGAGTGTTCACAGGCACTGCACAATGCTGGGGCAGAAACGTCCCTGACTTACACCAAGCCAGAAATATGCTGAGCTGTGACTGCTGGGGTCCCAAGGAACCACTCCTAGTGGGCATTGTTCCTGCTGGCACAGGATCAGCTGACGGACTGGAGAGCATGGGGATCAGCAGCCTCCATCCCCACGGGGTCCTGACAGATGTTTCTACCATCCTTACCTCTGACAACAACCACCTAAGTCAAGAAGGAAAGGAAATGGAGGAATGAACGGTGTTTGTGCAGCATGGAGAGCTGGTCATGGGGAGCTTGGAGAGTGCCCTGTTGTGTTTTGGGGCTCACTGCAAGAAGAGAGCACCAAGCTGCCTCTTGAAGCTGATGTCAGGGACACACAGTGGGGTCCCAGAGGGTCCTGGTAGCTCTGGAAAGCAGGAACTTTCTTATTTTTCACATGGAGGAAACAGATATTTCATCAGTGGTGTGAACTTTGGAAATCCCCTATGTGGCTGCTCAGCTGTGAAGAGGAGGAAACCTCTGCAGTCAGAGCCCAGGTTGCAATTGCACATTTGGCTAAAAACACCTCCCAAGAGCTATCTAGAGAGATCATGATGGACAAACAGAGCTCAGAGATGCACAGGGAGCCCACGGCAGCTGAACATCCCTCAGACTAGCAGCTGCACAATTGCTGTCCTCAGCCTCCTTGGCATCGTGGGTGCTGTGTTTACCCTGCAGAGAACCAAGACAGATGGCAATTTCATCAGCCCAGGAATGCACATGCCCTCTCAGCCCTTGGTCTCATGTTTTCTCTGCTCTCTCACTTTCCTTTCCTGTCCAGCATGCTCTTTAGCTTGTATCTCTGTGGGGAAGAGGCCATATCTGTGGGGACGAGGCCATTTTGGTCCCCAGCCAAGCCACCTTTCTTAGCACAAGCAGAGCTGTCCAGTGTCTCTGGCAGAGCAGTACACATATATATCATCGTGTCCTGGTCCAGCTGACATCACAATGTGTGTCCAATAGGTCAGCCCACATCAAGCCAAAAATAAGGACATAAGCATTATTTTTATTGGCTTTCCTCCACACAGTTGAATTGTGTTTGCTTCACTTTGAGTTTGTTTGCTTTAACTTATCCCTCATTACAAGAAAACATTGGCAAGAGAACTTTGAACCATCTCAAGTCTCCTTAACAATGGCTGGGAGAAATCAGATGCAAACAGCCTGTATATTTCGGTCTGAAACCTGTAAGTTGGCTCAATATAATACAATCCATATTTCTATACCTATACTTGGTTTTAGTTACACAAGTGATTTTGAGTCATTTTTTTCTGCATAGATTTAAGCTCATAGATAATCTGGACAAGACTGGCCTTAAAAATCTTTGCTACAAGGTGCTGCCTGCTTTATATCTCCAGTGCAAAGCATTGCCTGGTACCACTGAAACATGCTTCAGCTGCCAATGTAAATGGAATCAAGCCAAGCCAAAAAATTCTTCAAGAAGTGGACTACACTGTTTTTCAGACCAGATGCACAGCAACAGCCCTGCAGAAATCACACTCTGCTCCCACCAACTCAAACCCCACTGCTATTTCAGTGGGAGAAGAGGTTCTTGTCCTCGTCCCTCCTTGGACCAACCATCTATTTAGATGGTCCCTTGTGCCCAGAATCAGAGCTCAGTGATGAGTTCTTATTCTCTCTGTGCACTGGGAAAAGGGGCTGGTTTGCATTTTAAAGAGCAGGACATGAAGCACAGATGTGGCCAGTCCTAGAACATGTCATAGTCTCACAGCTGGTTTTTGAGCCCAGGCCCAAAGGTCCCTGGGCACTCTTTGGCCACCAGACCAGCTTAGATTTTCAATCAGCTAAGGCAACGAGTTTGGAAATGGAGCAAACTCTCCCACCACCCTCCCTTGTGACATCTACTGTGCAACACTTGTGATGCAAAAGGCCCCAGCAAGGAGATGCAAGATGTGACTTGGAAAGTCCCAGCCTTGCATGTTGCTGGGGCATGAACATGGCTGAGAGCATCCCTGCAGGAATTCTGGGTCTTGCATTCCTTCCCTGACCACCATAAATGGCTGCGGTTTGTTTGCTTTTTCCTTCAACTGTTGCAAAACTGATGTAGCAGGGACGGCACTGCACATGAGGAATGGACAGCTCATGAATAGTGCAAACCACTCTAATCACACTTCATGGATGGTTTCAGTTGTTCTGGACTATAGCCATTCCAAGACTCACATCAGACAATGCTGTTACCATACACTGCTACCATTCTTGTTCATCTCCTCTCCTCCCAGCACCTCTATCATCATCCCTGACCAGATGCATGATGGAATTTGAACATATGAAAAATGAACAGTCAACCTGGAAGAGCTGTTCCTGCTCCAGCATGATGAAACACACCTCACCACCCTTGCAAAAGGACCTAGAGATAATATTTGCCTTCTGCTCTTGCTGCCCCACATGCCTCTGCTGCCTACCTGGTGCCAGTCTTCACCTTTAAAAACAGTCACATCCAGGGAATAACAGGAATTATGGACACAGGAATCAGAGAACATGTCAAGTTCCTGCAATATCATGTTTGTGCAGCAAGACCACAGCTCTGCCACAACAGGGCACTTCTCCTAAATTTTCCCTGATCCTCAGCTGGTAACTCCAATTTTTGTTTCAGTTTCACTGACTCAGTCTAGTTTCACTTCTTTATCTGAAAGTTTCCAACCTTGAACAAAGTCAGGGAATTCTTACCACAGGATTTAACATCAAATTTTCCATTCTCCCTGATCATGTCTGTTCATGTTGAGCTGGGATGGCTGTGGGATTCCCTGGGCTCCCTTTCTCCCTGTAGCTGTAGCCTACTGAGGTTTCCAAAAGGCATTTGGAAAATTCTTGCCATAGGCTTGGAGAGAAACTGAGAAGCAACAGGGGAGTGAGAGGATCTCACAAGGACAAGTAATGGAGCGAAGATGGAAAATAAGGCACAATTTTCATATTGGAGGGCTGTTCTTCTATGCAGGGTTGTGCTGGGACATCAGCAGAAACCTGGGCAAGGTAGACAGGCAAGTGACAGCTGTTGCAGATGACACCAAATGGCTCATGGCAGTAAAGGTGACCTTATGATGCTTAGCAACCAGGTGTTCAAGTGGCAGAGGGGATTATGTAAAGGGAAGCAAATTCTTGTTTTACATACAAAACAGGGGAGCCAAATGGAACCCTGGGCATTAGGTAACATTTCTAGCTCTGTAGAAATGTTACCTAATGCAAGGAAGAGAGGAGAAACCTCAAATTAAATATGAGCAGTTACTAAGAGAGGGGGGAAAAGCAAACAAATCTGGAAGAGAATATCATGTCATAACAAAAACTCATGGCAGCCCCAGCTCAAAAATTGTGCCTTTTGGGTCCCTCCACCTTGAAGAGGTGATAGCAGAGGAGAAGATCCAGAGCAGAGTCATGGAAGAGCTTCTGGATGAGCAGGACAGGACTCTTCAGCTGGAAATGGGCCAGCTGAGGATGGGAGTCTGCAGAACAGTGGAAGACTAAATAGGATGGAAAGAGGAAAATTGTCTCTTCCCACACAAGAGGTATCAGATGAAGACAGTAGGTGCATAACCCAAAAACAGAAAACTGAAGCTTTTTTTGCACAAGGTGCAATTAGGCTGCAGCAGCTCCTGCTGCAGGATGCTGTGGTTACTAAAAACTCAACTGAAAGCAGGAAACAGTCAGGAATGGAGAAGGGACAGGAGGAACAAAACAACATTGAGGGCTCTCAAATACAGACACTAACTCAGGCAGCTGAAAAGTGCTGGGGTATGGGAGAGTGTAAGAGGGTGGATTGTGCCTCTCCCACCACTCCAGCTGTCTCTGGGCATGTATTCTTGACAACGGCATGGAGAGGATGCTGGGTGGGCTGGAGAGATGTTTGTCTTCAGCCATGCTGCCATCTTGACCCCACCCCCAGATGCCCCAGATGTTTGAGGTTTCAGATTGGGTCATTTGGCTCCGTAATATCTGGAATTTGTGATTATTTTCATAATCTTGGTGTAGTGCCCAGGGATTCAAGAGAAACAGTGAGTGACGCTGTGAAAGGTCACCCTCAGACATTGCCAAACCTCATTTTCAATTCCAAAAGCAGTGTAAGAAGTCACATTGCTAAATCAGTCTTCTCATATTTCTTCACAAAAATCATCTTCTGTTCTCTTTCTTCTTGTCACCCAGTAGAAAAACAAAGCAAAGATGATGCTATGTTAAATATAGAAAATGTCTTTACAAGAGATCCTTTATAAATTCCATAAATTGCATTTATTAATTCCAGTCAACTTTACCTCATAAAAAACTCCCAAAACTTTTTGCTCTGGACTTAATGGGAGCCTGGAACTCTGCCTCACGTCCTTGTGTGCAGCTGGGACATGTTTATTCTTCAATCATGTCAACGAGAACAAACATCCCAAGCAAGCACCACTTCTTGGTTCAATGACTTGAGAAAGCAGGGCCTTGTGGGAAATTCCAGCCTTGCCACAGCCTCTTGGGAAGCCTTGCTTCCCAGGAAGCAATACAAAAATGTACGTCCTGGATGCCAGCATGCTTCAGACTGGGAAGGACCATTCAGTGACACAAGGAAATTCCTGTCCTTCTATTCTGCTCTTATCTGGTCCCTGGTAGGGACTTTTTCTGTTCCACATGGTGTGGGGTGAAGAAAAAGACTCCTGCCTGTGAGGAGATGCAAAACCCTCTCATCTGTTATGTTCTCCCTCTCCTTGTTTGCCCTTTCTCTTAGTACAACAGGTCGATGTTACAAAATTACAGATGTGTCCTTCATCCCAGCCCTCTGCTCCATCCACCTCCCTGTTGCACCGTGCTTGGGAAGAAACTTGCCAAAGCCCACAGAGCCCTCACATCCTGTTTATTTTCAGGCAGGTAAGAAGTGATGCTCCATTATGCATAGACACTCACACAAAGCTGTAAGTCAGTTTGTCCTGGCCACAGGACACCACAGGATGACACCACTGCTGGAAGGGGGCTCTGGAGGCTCCACTGCTCCTTCCCATTCAAAGCAGGACCATTGTCAATACCAGCTCAGGTCATCCTGTGGTTTTGCCTGGAGAAGTCTTGAATGACCTTCAGGCAGCAAATCTGCCATTTCTCTGGGCTGAATCTTCTCCTAAAGAAGTTTTTCCTTGATGTTGAACCTGAACTTTCTGAACTACAACCTGTGCCCATTTTCCCTTGCTGATACTGAGAAAATTTTGACTCTGTCACCATCATAACTACTTTTCATGTGAGTTGCTGTCAAATTGTCCTTTATCTTCCTTTTTTCCAGGTTAAGCAAGCCCAACTTCTGCAACCTCTGTTCATGGTCTAGACCCATCCGCTGAACCCTCTACTGACCACACATCCACTACTGGGACACGTCTCTCCTGCGTGCAGGCATGGAGTGGAGACTTCAGTGGAGATCCTTCTGGCCAACAGCAGTGCCTTTCCAAAACCAGTGGCTTTTAGAGGACAGGCTGCTGGCCTTGTGTCCAAGCCCCCTGACATCAGCTCTGAGCACAGCCCTGGGGGAGATGCTGGAGGTGTCAGCCCAGGCTGTGGAACAGCCTTTGCTCTTGGTATCGAAGTCTCAGCACCCCCAGTGGTACGGCAGTGCTGCCCTGCCTGTGCTGGCAGAGCCTGGCAGTCCCAGGAGGACCTGGCCAGCACAGGAATTGTCCCCAGCCCTCATTTATGGCCAGGAGAGAGGCACCCATCTGCATTCTATCTGAGGTGAAAGGGAAATTTCATCAGTGCTGAAACCATAGCAGCCCAGCATTGTGCAAAACATTTGAGGCTAACATAAACATCTCTGCTTTTATGAAAATAGAAATCAGATGAATCTAAATGAACCCAGAGTGCTGTTCCTCCAGTGCAGTATTCTGTCATTTGTCCACGAATGGAGGAACTGGGATCTGGATTTTCCAACCAAATGACTCAGGCCATGCTCTGCCTTTGTTGGTAGCTAAAGCCTTGCTTTGACACGGTGCTTAAAGCATGCTGAAAACTGAGCTTGAGTCATGTCTGGCAGCCTGGACAGTTTCAAAATCCTTGAGACACGTGATTTACCAGAATCACTTATTTTCCTGCATCCTTATAGCCCTTCAATAAAGCCCCAGCGTTCTGCTGGTACTGGAGAGGGACAGCCCTAAACCCAGACCTTAACCCCAGGGGTTTGGCAGCTCAGACTGCTGAAGACAGGACACAAATGAGCCAGACATCAGCTCAGGTTTGCCTGCCAGGCCTTGCAGTGAGACAGGAGAGAGAAATGCCCTGCACCTTCCCAGAGTGGGGACACACCTGACAAAACACAGCAGGACATGCAGCAGTGCTGCAGCTTTAGAATGGAAACTGAGGCACGGTATTGATGTGTGATAGCTATGCCCAGGGCCATGTGCCTTAGCTATGCCCAGGGATCCTGCAGACTTTTCAGCCTGAATCTCTGCTGCAGAAGTGGTTTATCTGAAGTTCATCCAGTCAGGGTAGTTCCCATTCCCAAAACAACCCTGTGCTGGGCAGAGCCTGTCAGCATTGGAGGCACCCATGTGGGTGAGGCATGGCTGCCCTCAGCTTCTGTGCTATCCTCCTCCTCCTCAGACCTCTAATAACCCCAGTCTGACATTTTGGAGAGACCACACTTTCCTTCCAGGGTCCCCTGCTCTGCTGCTGTCCCCCCCACTCCTTCCAGAGATACTGAATTTAGCTGTACCTGGGGGCTGCCCTGCTTCAGCTCTAAGGATGCCCCTTATGAGCCTGAGCCTCCACGGATGGCCTGGGAAGTGCTCCTCACCCCTGCACTGAGTACACAGGGCTCAGTACTGCTTTTCTGATCCCCCTCTTCATGGGTGGGAGAAAGGATCCAGCTCTGGGCAAAGGAAAACAGGGAAGACCAAAGAAATGCCAATTTTCAGGACAGAAGGAATTGGAAAAATGAAGTAAAAGAGGGCAGATTACAGACACAGATAAAACAGGGAAGACCCTGGGGCAGGTTGGTCTAAGAGGAAACAGGAATTTAGAGGAGCAGGCAGCTCCTCAGGACATAATATTAAAGGCATGAAGAAACCTCCCAGTGCAGTAGGAGGATGTGCAACATGCTGGAAATTCAGCTGAATCATAAATTCCTTAATCCCTTGAAGTTTAAGAAGGAATTACATAAAGAAAACAAGCCCTTCAAATTCCAGGAGTAAAACCATGGCACAGGCATCTGGGGAGCAACTGGAAAGCTGAAGCACAGATGCTGTTACTGAGACACAAGAAACACCACGGGAACACAATTTTAAGTGCTCAGAGGTGCATCTGCTCCAGCAGCAGCCTCGGTTTAAGCAACCTCTGTCATCCTCCTCCCCACTTGTCCAGTCCCCAAGAGCTGCACTAGCACAGGGGAGGTCACACATGCATAGGGGGCTGCTTATGCCAATGATGCTGCCAAAAAGTAAAAGAAATAAGATAATGCTAACAAATTGTGCACCCATTGCAGCCTAAATAAAACCAGAGGCTTCCAGAAGTGGATTTCATCCAACCAACTTGTCCCAGCAGGGCATATTTGGAAAAGCCCTTCTTCAGTCATCCTCCTCAATGGCCAAGAGGGAGGTGGCTCCCTGGGCAAGAGCAAGCAGTGCTGATCTTAAAACAAATTTCCTAGAAAAATATCAGTAGAATTAAAAAGTTTTCAGCATCAGAATGATACCAAGACAATACACCAAGAGTGTTTTAAACCAAATCTGTTCTGCCTAAGTCTATTTGCTTTCCTTCCAGGGCAGGAGTTTCACTTCCCTGAAAGCAGAGCTGTTGTGGATTGCAGAATCATGGAATGGGTAATGTTGGAAGGCACCATGAAGATCATCCAGTCCAATCTGCCTACTCAAGCAGAGTCCTCTGAACCATGTTACTCATGATTGTGTCCAAGCTCCTTTTGAAAATCTGTGCTTAGTCACCCTCACAGTAAAGAAGTTCTTGCTCATGGTCAGGTGAGATGGTTGGGACTGTTGATTTTAACAAGATTTTAACACTGTCACAAGTACCATTCATGTAAATAAGTGAGGGCTGATGGTGGCTTGGCCCAGGTCTGGGAAGCACCACACCTCTGTTCATACAGACCTTGGGCTGGGTGTCTGCTCCTGCAAAGCTTCTGGGAAGCAGACACAAAACTGGACAGAGATCCATGATAAGAGCAAAACCACAGGGGGTATTGAGTGCAAGTCCACAGGAGCCTCGTCTGAGCTGGGCTCATTAATGATTTGAATGCTGAAATGCAGAGAATGCTTACAAGAGATCCAGGAACTGCAAGCACGGTGACCAGAAATAGGGGAAAGAATCTGATCTCAGAATTATCCAGGAAAATAAAAAAAACACAATAGGATGCAGTTCAAACACAACAAGAACAGCGTATGGCAATGCAACAGAAGTAAACAACTGTACAAACACAGGGAGGAAATTGCCCATTCAGTAATAACTCTGCAAAAATTCAAACACTCCGGAGTAATGACAGGTCATGAATGGGCTGTGTCAGCACATTGCTGTGAAAAAGGAAACCTACAGCTGGGAAATGCAAACAGGATTGACAGCAGGACAGCACGGAAAGAAACTCCCCTACTCCAGCTGTTACTGTCAGAGCTTGGCTACTGTGCAGTGTCCACTCTTGGCATTCCAGAGACCAAAAGGCAAGATGGAAATGACTGACAGACCAGAAATGTCTTGTCTGAGAAAGCACTGAAGGAACCAACACAGCTTAATTTAGAAAAGAAAGTAGGCCTAGACAAGATGTTGGCCCTCAAAGGAGCAAAAATTGCTTCTAGAAAGAAATGCAGTAATGGGAAGGGAAGGCAAGGCAAAACAGAGCAGGCAAAGCAGGGCAGGCAAAGCAGTCCTCAGGGAAATTCAGCTGCACAATGGCTTTGATACCAGGCCCTGGTCATGTGATTGCAATCCTTCCCTGATCAGTCTCAGGAAACCAGTCACTCAACTCTTCCTCATATGTTGGGAATGCCAAAGGTTTGCTGGCAACTCCACATTCCTCCAGGGTCCCATTTTTTAGGTAAGCTGTAGGGAAGGTGATGCCTGATCTCTGCTTCTCGAGCCTCAATCTGCCTCACAGGGTGTGGACACTTGACTTCTGCAGTCACTGCCACTTCTGCCTGCCTGCAATAAGTGTTGGGTATGCAGAGACATTTCTCACTGTGCCCACAGTAATGCCCATGTGGCTATCAGGCACTCTTGGGGAAAACATTTCAGGCATGACTATTTTTGATTATGATCTTGTGGCCTGGCCTCCACCAGCCTGGGCTTGTTTGGTTTAAGGAGCCAAGAAAGTGCTGCTGACAGGACAGTTATCAATGACCATGCAGGACATGAAACAGCAGGCGGCTCATCCCCACTAGACCATGACAACCTTTATAAAGAAACCACCACAGGTTTGAGCTATGACACAGTGCACCCTGTTCCTCATGGCATTCTCCCCTTGCAGCACAAACTCCTGCCACAGGACACCCCAGGACACCTGCTGTGCTCTGGGCACAGGGCTGAGCCAGGGCAGCCAGGACAGCTGCAGCAGCCCCGCGGTGAGCAAACCCCGCTGAGGCAGGGGACCTTGGCTGCAGGGCTTTCCCCATGGCAGGGACAGACACAAGGCAAGGATGGGCACAGCACTTCTGCCAGGGCTGACATCCCAGGGAGGAAAGACAAGTGAATTGATGGGAATTTTATGGGAGACCTAAGTGTAAACACAACAGGAGGAGGAAGCCCGCCCAGGCTGAGGGCACAGGGCCCAGCTGGGTGTTAGGGCAGGACTCACGATGGTCCGAAGGAGAGGCAGATTTGTCTCTGCAAGTGAGCGCAGCTCCGCTGTCGTGAGTTTTTAAGCTGCAAGTCGGTGGGACAGGGCTCAGGAACATCAGCTATCAGTTGCCAATGGGCGAGAGTCGGCAGTGGCGCTGGTCCCGTGGGAAGGAGGAACTCTCCGGTGCCAGCCCTCAGGGGCATCCCCCGCTCCGCGGCCCCACGCGTGGGCTCGGCTGTTCCCGCAGTTTTACTCCCATCTAGTGGCGGATCCCGGCTCCACACGGATGCTCGGCAGCCAGGAGACGGCATCCCGGGGGTCTGCAGCTTGGCCCGGGCCGGGGCAGTCAGACCCCCTCGCTGCCGCGGGGACGAGGTGACGCAGGCAGGACAGGGGCTGGGGGCTGCCCTGAGCGAGGGCCCTCTGCCCGGGGACCTGCTCGGCTGGGGGGTCGTCCCTTGTCCTGTGCTCTGAAGGGTTCTCCCCGCTCTCCCACAGAGCTCTCAGTGAAAAACTCATGTCTAACATCTACCCCAGCTTCTTCCCGAGCCGCAACACCTCAGTTTGGGCTTATCCTTCTCTTTCCCAGACCCTTCTCTCCCTCCAAAGTTTGGATCATGCTGGATGAGACCCCAGCAGACATGGGCAAAATGGGCCATGGACCATGTGGCACCATCAGCAGGAGCTGCAGTAAGCATCAGGGAATGAAAATTTGAATCTTTCTCAGCACTGGGCAGCCTGGAAGGGAATAAAACAACATCACTCCTTGTAGCACAAGCCCATTTTGTTAGGCACAAAAGATCAGTGTGGAGAAGTTCAAAGGGTAGAATCCAGCGAAGAAAAAGTCTAATACTCATCTGTGAACCAAGACTGGCTTTCCAATTTTTCCAGCCAGTCTGCTCTTGCAAGTACTTTGTCCCAGCCCTGAAACACAGGGGGTTTCCCAGCAGCTTCTTTAAACTCAGTCCATCTTTTTAAACTGCTGGCAGACTGGCACCCCCTTCAGAGCAGCCCATTGGGACAATAAGCAATGGTCCCATACAGGCTGTGTGAGCCAAGCTGGACAGGACAGGCAACAACAGCCCCTGGAGTGTGCAAGGGGACAGCTCGGGGAGGGCAGCTGGGACCAGGCTGAAAACCAGGATAGCAACAGGAGACAGGAGAGTTAGCGGGTGTGAAGGTGTCAGCTGGAGTTCAGAGAGATGGAACCAGGGCTCCTGAAAAGCAAATTGGAGAGGCAAACCCATGCAGTATTATTTATTTTGGCTGCTAATTTGCTGTCAGTGGATCCATATGACGAGGTGGTGGGGAGGCACCCAGGGATGAGGGCAGAAACCCATCTTCAGATGGCCATATGGCCTTAGGTCAGATTAAGCCATCTAAAACCTTATCCTAAAGCCCTTAACTGCAGCAGGAAGCCCAGCTGCTGTGGAGTGGGAAGAAATCAGGTCCTTGGGTCCTGGCTCTGCAGCACTGCCTCTCAACCTCTCCTCTCCACACTCACAAGCTCCAACTCTTTCTGTACAGCACAAGATCCATCCTGCCTATCCTGCTCATCACTGTCTTTCACAGTCTTCCTATAAACCTGCTGGTTATTTGGCAGGCAGACATATCTAAGTGCTCTCTGCATCCTACTTTACAGCAGAGCTGAGCTCCCAGCGTTCTGTTGTTTTGCAAGTCTCACACTCTGGTAAGGGGCCGCTCACAGCCCACGCAGTTGATGTGTCACATAGGCATATTTCCCTGTAACGCCCCCTAATAATAACGCAAATAATAAACATAGAAGAGCCACGGCCCTTTCCATGTCCCAGTGCCACTAGATGGCACCAGGAGTGTTCCCTTCCCAGCCCGGGTGTTCCCAGAGCCACAGGGGGAAACGGGGAATCCAACCCTTTCTTGCTACAGAGACAGAGACCTCAGCACATGCCAGTGCCTCCTCCTCATCTTTTCTTCATGGACCGTGGGGTGCTACGGTAAAGGCAGGCATTTCAGCCTTAAAATCCAACCTTCAGTGATGTCCTGGGGGGAATAGCCTGTGGTAGCTTTTGCCAGATTGCCAGTCACACACACCCCCTTTCCCCACCTGTGGACCAGGCATCACTCCCAGCTGGGTGCAGGAGAGGAAAGCCTCAAAGATGAGATGCAAGTTATTCCGATTAATATTGGGACTTAGGTATGAGTTTCCCATCATTGACAGGCTCCTCTTGGGAGGGATGAGAATAAAAAACAATTCACTATATAATTTTGCAATCTGAAGGCTTGCCTTCTCTGAGGTCTCACAGTTTTAGGGATTGATTCTCCTCAGGCATATTTGGTACCCAACAGAGCTCAGCATGTCCCAGAGTATTACCTGTGATTTTCACTATCAGGCCCTCCATTCCCTGTCACATCCTTGGCAAAGCCAATAAATAAACCAGGGAAGCACAGGCACCTCAGCAAATGTCAGATCTTTCTTCAGACCTTGCAGCATAATTAGGGAGCATCTGTTTTCCACTGTCTTCAGCATCAAGCCCTGAAGGTGACCCTCAGAGGCTGGCGAGGCCCTGTAGCAGCACTTCAAAGCAGCCAGCCAGACCCTGAGCAGCGTAGAGGACTCAGGTGACAGATCATTGCTCATCACACAACCCTTCTGCCCAGAGCAGAGCTGCAGAGGTCATGGAGCACGGCTTCCAAAAGAGCCAGAGCAGCTCGTCATTCCTCCCTGCCCACATCACAAGCCTGGCATGTCTGGGTGATGGGTGAGCATGGCAGTGGCACAACCCTTGTGCCAAGGGGGTCCCAGTGAAACCTTGGGTGCAAAGGGAGTGCGAGAGAGACTTTGTGCAGAGAGCCTCTGATCCTGTCCTGCTCGCAGAGGTGGAGCCACTGGAAGAAAGGCCAAATGGGAGATGCATAGCACAGCTCCTTGGTGGCATTGGCAGGCTGGTGGCAATGGCAGGGCTGTCCTTGCCCACTTCCCAAGGCCACAGGGTAATCCTGCAGGAGGATCCTGAGTGTGACCCTGCTTCCCAGCCTCTGCAGAGAGTGGCACAAATCCCACACAAGCGCTTTAACCCCAGGCTAGGGTAAAGGCTAGAAAGGAGGCTGGGTCACTTGGGAAGTTCAGGTCACACAACAGAGGGGGTTAAAATCCGTCATCCATCCCATCAAATGAGGTAAATCCCTCATCCGCCTTCCTTGCAGCCTCTCCTCCCCTCCCTGATCACCTCAGTCAGTCCTAGGGAGTGACCCAGCATTCCCTTGCTGATGCCTCCCCTCCCGGGGAGCCATCAGGAGCCTCCCCACACACCATCTGCTCTGTGCAGGTGACTTGTGGGTGCCCAAGGACATCCTTCCCACACCATCTTCCTCCACAGCAGGCTGCCTCCCCCTATCACCCCCAGCCAACTGGGCCCTCTGGCTCTGGAAAACTTCATTAAACCTCATGGGCAAACTGAAGACTTCATTTGGTCTCTCCATGAATGCATGGCTCACACATGATGCAAAAACTTGCTGCTACAGAACTTCATTGATCTGCACAGAGGAAAGGCAAGCCTGGTGTCCCTCAGGGCTCCCAGCTGCTGATTCTAAGCAGAACACACCCTTGTCTGGCTGCAGACGTCAAATGGCACAAACACACATAGACATCAATGTGTGCATGGCCAGAGCTGTCCACATGCTGAAGGATTATTTTTAGCCTGACAGTGATGAAAATGTCAGAGAGGGTTTTATTTATTTTCTCTGGAAGGCTTGTTGCTTGAAATCCCCATTGGCAGAGGGTGACCCAGACCCTGCTGTCACAATAGGGTCTGCCATCCAGGTCTGACATCCCTTCCCACCCTTGAAAAATGTGCAATTCAGCAGGAGGGGAGGATGACTGGCCCAGAGTGCCTGGCAGGGCTGGCAACTTTCTGAAGGCAGGTGCTCATCCAGTCCTGCAGCCCAACCCATGCCTACCCAGCCAGGTTGCAGCTCCCGCAGATTCCTCATCCCAGGGCAAGGCTCACTGAAGTTACAATGGACAGCTATGAAATGTTTGGGATGCCAGCACTAGCCTTTTGAGCAGCTGTGTAGTCAGGAAGGGCCTGCAGGCCATGGGGTGCTCTCACTGCCCTTCAGTGACATGAGGGAAAAAGTGTAACAGTGCCAAGGTCTTCTAGTGCCTTGAAAGTACACAGAGGACTCTCTGGAGATGGAGAAATCTGTTTCTTCCTTCTCCTCTGACACTAACCCCACTCTCAGCTGGGATTCCTTTGTTCCTAGCTGCACCAGGAACAAAGCTAATGACAATTACAAACGTGCCCTGGCTCCTTTCCAGCTTGCAGGACCCCATCTGCATGTAGGACTCTGGGACAGGGCACCTGTGTCCCTGGGGTGATGGCATAGCACTCCAGAGCATAGCAGTGCCCAGCTGGGTCTGCATTTCTCAGCATACCAGGGCATGACATTTCTGCTGCTACACACATTGACAGGTTATCCACAAATTTTCCATCTTCTTTTTAGGGAAGCAGACTTGAAGGGGTGCTCAGAAAAGCACTGGCACATCTGAGGTAGAGTTTTTTGCTTGGTTATGGTGTCAGAGAGGAGCAGTAATGGCCCATATTCACACAATAGCAAAGGAGGACCTTGAACCACATCCAGTTTGGGGGCTGTGACCACTCCATAGATGGACAAGATATTTTCCCTCAGAACTGCCTATTTACCTCTGAAAACTAGCAGAGACCTTGCCCAGAGGCTGGGACAAACACCTCCTTTTACTGCCTGCTTCCCATGAGGTTTTCCCCTCCCTCTCCAAGAGCAAATTTCCAGTAACTGAGGTATAAAAAATAATACAATACTATGCTCCTGAGCCAGCTGTAAAACTCATACAGGAAGAGCTCCCGTCCCACACCTCACCATGGCAGGCTGCCCCCAAAGCAGGCCAGAGTCTTCATGAGAGAGGGAAGAGGCAGCTCTGTCTGCACTCTCCTGGTGCAGTTCAGGCTTTAGGGGGAGAAACTCAGGTACCCAGACCTGCAGGCATTGCCAGCCCAATCAGCCAGGCAATATTCCCTAACAGAGGTCTTGTAATCCCTCAGGAGGCTGGGACACCATGTGGTGCAGCAGTCCCTGGTTTCAGTAGAGATTTCATGGAACAAGGGATGGAAACAGAGAGGAATTAGGTAGGGGGAAAGCTTTTTCATCCACACTTGCCACATCCTGGGAATAACCACCAGGATTCAGCTGAATGGCAATCTCTAGGAAATTTTGAAGAAATGTCTTTCTACCCATATCCCATTCATTTTCCTCCTGGACTTTACATATAAGATTAGGACTTGAGCCACATGGTTTTCCTGCAAAAGTGCAGGATTTTTGTCTTCCATGGCTGACAGGCTTCTCCATGAATCCAGCTGCATGTGAAGCTTTCAAGGAGCCGTGGTTGCAGACGTGGGCACAGGGAAGCAAGGCTTCATGTTTTTCCCAGCAGTCCTGAGGGAAGGCAAGGAAAAAAAACTGGGTAATTAAATAGCACTCGTCAGAACACATGCAAGAGTCAAACAGCAGAAACACCCCTCCTGTGCACACTCTTGCATGAAGATGTATCAAAACTTACCTGCTGAAATCCTCCACTTCCTGGGCTAAGCAATCCATGGACCCACAGCCATGGGCAGCACCCCTGCTGCTACCTGCCCACCCCAGCCAAACCTTCTCACTTCCCTTCTGGAAGGACATTTTGTGCTAACATGAAACAACCAAAACCAGTGCTTTTCCAAAGTCCTGCCACCTCCATATACAGGAGGGAGAAATGTGTTCCTGGCTAGGAGGAAGCACCTGATTGCTAGAGAGCCTACAGATCATACCCCAGAGCATGGCAGCAAAAGCACAGGGCTGGGATGGAAGGAGGAAGGTCGCACATCCCATAACTGATTTCACCTTTACTGATACCCCTGAACTCAGGTGAGGCCACCAAATGGTGCTAGGCATGTGTGTCCACCATACTGCAGGCTCAGCCAGGTCTGCTGGGATTTGGGAGCCTATTTACCCAGGGGATTTCAGCAAATAGGAGATTAAGCTACTTACAATGCTTTAAAAACCTGTTCCTCGATATCTTTACTAAAGCAAAAGTGACACTATGGGTAATTTCCTTAAGGCAGGGTATAAACATGGGTGGCTGACAGCCAGTTCATTGTATCAGAATCACTTTTCATTAGGAGGGGAAGGTTTGTGCTTATTAATTGTTTCTCTAATTGCTTTCTCCCCCTGCTACCAGGGCAGCCTACTGTCTGCCTGTGCCTGGAGGAGAAAGTCCTGCATACCTCATCCCTGATCTGCTATCATGGGTAACTATGAATAAATGGTGACACCTGAGAGTGGAGGAGGAAAGGGATTGTGCTTCTCAACCTCAGCTGCTGATGATTTGTAGTTATTAATTGAGCAGGACTATTTCTGATAGCTGAGGACTCTGACCTGGCCAACATAAAACAAAATTCTCCGCCTCTGAGCTGGACTGGATAACTTTGAATTAACAAGAAGTTGTCAATTATTTAAAGCAAAGAAAATAGCTGCATGTTCTCCACTAAGTGGTATTTTAAAACCATGAGGAACTGCTTAACTTTGAAATCTGCTGCAACTTAGCTCCCCCCAAAAATAAAAGTGACTACATTTGTGACTACAAAGGAGTCCTTTGGGAGACTGAAAGGTGATTGCAAGTGCTCCAAATGCGCCTTGGCAATCCTCACCATTGGATTTAACTCCTTACAGTGACAATCATCCCTCTGATTTTAACCCTCCTCCCTTCTGACATCAACTGCTGCTGCTGCCAGCACACAGTGGGCACATTTGCCTCTGGTTCTCATAGCACAGCCCAGTCACCTAAATAGAGCCAAGCCTAGTTTAATTAATGCAGCTGTCATGGAGGGGTAGTGGTGGGGCTCACATATCCTTTCCCTCCACACCAGGGAAGCAGAAGGATCACTGAGAGGATCTTTCTTGGCTTGTCCTGCTATGAGACAACAGCACTTGCCTGGGAGACCATGCCCATGCAGAGGGTAAGAGCTAGAAGAGAAGGGATGCTGCAGAGAGACCTTGCTGCAGGGACACACAGACAGGACTGAAAGATGGGGAGGAATATCCCTGTCTTTTCCTTTGTCCCCGCTGTAACCTGAATCACTCATCTAAGCATTCAGCACCCTGCACTGCCTATAACACAATCCTCCAGGGTGTGGAAATCTGCAGGTAGAGAGAGGGAAGTAGAGCCAGTGTATAGAGCAATGAGGGCCTTGGGGAGGTGAAGCTACAGCTCCACCTCCCTGTAAGAAGCGTGCCTACCTGTGCTGGCACACGTTACACACAAGCACACTCACACACACCCACCTTTGCTAACAGCAGAGGCAGCCACAGAGTCCACATTTTCTAGGTTTTACTTCTATATCTGCAAAAAGCAAGTTTGCTTCTGTTTCAGATTCCCAGCAATTATCGTGAAATGCCCTCAAGAGAGCAGCTCTGTCTTCTCGGCTGAGAGAATCTTTGATGTCCAGCATTGCACTTAGATGTTCCTTCCTTTCCAAAATGACAAGAGGACAGAAAAGTGAATGAGTCAAGGGGGAGAAAAATAAAAGCTTGTTTCCTATCCCCCAGTTTTGCTGGCCCAGACCAAAGATTAGAAGCTGATTTTGACACCCTCTGGCTACCTAAAGAGGAGTGTTCCAAGAGCTGTGTGGGATAGGGTTGTGCCCAAGCCCAGGGCACATAGCATCCCTGTAAAATATTGAAAATGTTCAGCTCAGGTTATTCCTAGAAAATAACCTGTATCTCTCATAATAGGTTTCAGATAACTCTACATTTGACCATTTGGAAACATTTTTTGATATCTTTTGATATCTTTTCTCCCCTCGAATGGCGCTAATTCTTGTTCATCTGGAAGGTTACAGGATTTGTGTTCTACAGAGCACTGTTCCACTGGAAATACCATATTGGATATAAGGCAAGTGTATCCAAGCCAAACAGTTTGAAACAGAGAAATATGTTGCAATCAAGAAAGTTCATCCACTCACACCACAATTACCTCCTCTGAGATCTGGGTCTTCTGAGAACTTGCTCTGCCCACTTCCTATACTATATATATACATATATCATTGTTATGCTGTATTAGACAAGCAGGTTTTTAGCTCAATAGGACCTTCAAAAGTAAAAAAGAAGTAAGAAACCAGATGAAGCATAACATGATCTCTTTGTCTTTTTTTTTCTTTGCCTAAAGCAGTCCTTCCTACATAAGTCTAGAGACTTCCCTTGTTGCAGGTTTATATCATGACTGTCATGTTGAATAGGCACTGAAGTAATTATCTACCACAAATTGTCTGCCCCCACTTTTGGCCTTAACAGCATCCTGTGACAGAGAACTCTACACTGCAATCATGTTAAGTTGGAAAAACACAGGCACAACACATCAGAACAAAAGATAGATGCAATAAACCACAGGCTTTGGAAAAAATGCCATTAGCTAAGATCTCTCTTTCCTAGTAAAAGCTGTGTTTCAATTTTGTTGTTTCCTGTAAGAAATGTAAGTGTATATTCTTGCTGAATACACCTAGAAATTTGTGAAAATAGTTATACAAGATTTGGTGAAGCCAAAAGCCAAGTGTTTGAAAGTTATGAAATGCCCAAGTTAAGGATGTTCTTGAAACCTACATTTGACACATATGTGCCTGTAAATTCTGCATTAAGGTAGTACTTTTCCACAGCACTTCTGCTTTGACAGAAATTTCATCCATCCACCACCTTTACAGAAGGACATATCAACTTCCCCAGTTCATGTCTGGCAAAGATATAAACCAACCAGGCACCAGTGAGTACAATCGAAGGGTCACTGTGCCTGGCACAACACTCTGCAAAAGCATCACAGGGCTAATATTGCTGTAGGTCTTCTGGTGTCAAGTAATCATGTAAGAAAGTGCAGAAATCAAACCAATCAAAGACATTACCTGAGGTCAGGAAATTCTTTTAGAATGGGCAGAAGTGCTATTTTCATCCCCTCAGGATCAGAAGTTTGAATAAGTTCTAAAACTGCTTTTATGGGATCCTTGAGAGAACCAGCTGTAGGACCCTGGGGAGAGAAGCAATGTTGTGTTCAGGGCAGGGGAAACAGCACAGCACGTTAAGAGCTGGACTCATGTCAGACTGAGGATCTCTCAGTGTGGGTTAGGAGCTTTGCAGGAGTGTCTGTGCATGTATAGAATTCTGATTTTCCCCCAGGGTAGCAGAAAAGGACCTGGGAAGTAGTCACAGACTGTGTCCAGGGTGGCTGGGCAACCATCTTCAGCAGGGCAGAAGCCACCCTGCACTTCCTTTGGCAAAGTTGGCAAATGTACCTCATTTTCCCTAAATTGCCTGTCCTTTCAGGGCCATTTCACCCTCTGGGAAGTGGTTTGCTTCTGGAGGTAAGCACAGCCCTGTGCTTGACCTGTGTGAAAACAAGCTTTGTTGGCCAAACATGCTGGCATTTCTGCTGCCCCAAAGCAAGCCCAGGGACAGAGAAGCAAGGGGGAGTATGAGGGGACACAGATCCTCTAATAGAAAAAAAGCGAGAAACAGGGCTGGACAGTCAAAAAAAAACATTACATGGTTGGTATTTGTTGCATATGGTCAGCTCCCTCTAATCTGGAGCACACAGGAGAAAAAAGTCTCATCAAAAAACACACAGCATTTTTAGCAGAGCTGGAGAAGCAGAATGCAGATGAACCACCAAGAGAGAGCTTCAGGTCTTGCTCACATTTTTCATCAGTGCAGTAATGCAATTAAATTGCTTCCCTGAATTATTGATGCCACCACATCAGCAGAGACT
Source organism: Hylia prasina (assembly GCA_013397195.1). NCBI lineage: Eukaryota > Metazoa > Chordata > Aves > Passeriformes > Sylviidae > Hylia > Hylia prasina. Next base: position 1,775,421 of record VYXD01016862.1, on the reverse strand, counting down.
GTGTGACAAAGCAAACCTGGAGAACTGGCTGCCAAACTGGGGCAGAAGAAGCCCAGGTTCCCCTGATCTCCAGGGGGCACTAGAAACAGCATGTCACATTCCCCATGCAGCACCTCTGCATTGAACATAAATTAAAAATAATAATAATATTTGAAGACAGCCTTCCCCCTCTCCCCCTGCGCTGCAGGCACGCAGCATGTCTAACTCTGCTCAGTGCACAAGCTGTACTCAGCTCCTGAGGCACTGGTACGGTACAGCTTCATACTTGGCAAACTCAGTATTACAAAATGCTAATGAATTTGAAGGCATCAGATTTAGTTAGGCATTACATAGGCAGGCAAGGTCAGAGGTAAACAGCCTGCAGTCTAAAGGAAAAAAAAAAGAGGTGTTTTGTCAGCAGTGTTTAAGTGCCTTTGACAAATTCTGCTCTTAGGAGAGAAGCAAGGTATTTCCTAATGTGTTTTGAGAACAGAGGGGAAGGAAGAGCCCAAAGAGAGGGCAGAGCAGGGCAGGGAGCAGGTGCAGCCTGTGCAGCAACTGCATGATAAATTCAGTCTGCAGCAGAGTTCATATTTGGCATGCATAACTGTGAGCCCCGTGACTAAGGAGCAGGCTGTCCCCTGCAAATCACTCGTGCATTTCACCCCCAAGGCTTTCGGTGCTCTCACATCAAGTAAGAAAGTGCACGCATCAGGGACACTGGGAAACCATTGTAACCAAATGCAGCCCTTTTCCAACCAAGTTTAATGTAGGGTTTTAATAGATAATTAGATTTCCTGTATCTCCTTTGCACTGTTCCATGTATGTTACATCCAAAGCTGATGCTGAGCGCAGCATTACTGGTAAACTTCAGAGCTAAGATTAGAGAACCCTCCTGCTATTCCCCATGTCTCAATTGCTGAAAGCATTAATTCATCTGTGATTGATCACTCCAAGAGAGGTGGATCTTCAGCCAAAAGCAGCCAGCAGCCTCCAGCTTTCCACCATGAAACTAATGCATTAATTATAATAGGTCTGAGAGGATTTTAGAGAAGCCTACAGATGATTACTTTTATTTAATTTTATTCGTTGGACAAGGTAAGAATTGCTGACATATGGCTTACAACAGACTCATCTGTGAGAAAATAGATTTTCAGTCCCTAGCACTTAAATAGGCAAGTTGTGAGAATGACTCAGCATTTGTGAAATTATTAAAACCAGTGTAGCCAAGGAGGTTTATATGCTGTCACATTTGAGTCCTGTTACCAGAATGACTTTGCAACTACTTCTGTGCTGCTCAGCCCAGCCCCTTGTGAAGCACCATGGCTGGGCACTCTCAGCCTGCATTGTCAATGAGCCATGCCAGGAACATTGCATGGCAGTGATTCTCCAACTGGACCAGCTGAAGGAGGGGTCGCTGCTGCCAGTGCAGTCCTTGCCCTTGGGTAATCAAGGGCCACACATAACAACTTGGTGGCATCCTCAGATGCTGTGTGCAGCACTGCCAATTACATCAGATTATGAGGTGAGGCTTCTTAAAGCTTCTGAAGTTGTTTCTGCAAACCAGAACGAGCACTTCTGCACAAGTTTTCTTCAGAGGTGTGGCTCTGCTTTTACGCCCAATTTTCTGCAATGCGCCTTCACCTCCTAATGTGTGAGGTGTTTACCCCTGCAGGAAGACTCGTTCCTCCTCACAAGCGTCAGCAACCACAACAGCATCAGCATGTTTTGGCCGTGAGGAAACACCACAGCACAGGGAAATGGCTCAGGCAGCCATCATCCCAGCTCTGAGGGGCTGGGGAGGGCCTGTGGGGGGAAGGAGGAGGCTGGACTGAGGGGTAGCAATGCACACCCCATGTCCAGGGAGGAGCAGCTTTACAGAGCAATCCACAGAGCAGGTGGAGGTGTGGAGCAGCCTGTTTGATTCATTGCTCCAGAGGCTCAAGGGAAAGCACTGCCACCCCATGCCATGTACCAGAGGTCTGATGGGGGGAGCTGGCAGCTTTGGAGCTGTTTTCACCTGCTCAGAGGAGCACGCCTCATTCTTATGTCACTGGCAGCAGTGCAAAACTTGCCTCCTCCAGTCACACATTTCAAAACCATGAACTAACAGCTTCTGACAGATCAGAAGGGATGTCAGCACATCTGACTGTCATTTCGGTAAAGCTTGATACCCCTGTGGTAAAAACTCTTAAGCTTTTTTGTAGCTTTCAGAGTCTTTTCCTCTACTGGTATTGTTCTTGATGACAGAGAGCAAAATTATAATCATATCAAAGACTTACTAAGCACTCTTTAAAGATGGTTTGCATCATCCTATGATCTTCTTCTATCTTGTTGACAATCTTCCTCCTCTGCACAGCAGATGGTTTCCTGGGAGTGGTCAGGAGGGTCTGCATGTATTCTGTAATAATGATGGCATTGACAGCCTTGACGAGGGCCTGTTCCAGAGGAAAGATGCCCAGATTAATTTACCTGAACTGAGCAAAGTTCAGACCACGCCTGTACCAGGGCAGACAGCAGATATTCTGCCCATGCAGATGGCTGTCCCATTTCTTTGCTTAAGTATTAATTTAAAATGCTTGATCTAACACTTGGACTACCTCCAAGCTGTGTGTGGATGACATAAACCTTGATGATAAGTGTGGAGACATCAAATCAAAAGCAATGGGACCAGTTAGCTGAGCCAGAGGTCACTCACACTACAGAGCTGCAGCAACACTTGGCTTGGCTAACAAATGCATCACCTGGGGAGAGCTACAGACAAAGCCACATGCAGCCTCCCTCTAGCATCCACACTTGACACAGAACCCTTGGGCACACAGTTGTGGCTGAGCACAGAGAAGCCACCAGGGCAAGTCCCTCTTAGCTCTCACTACCTGCTCAGGAACCCCAGTGCAGAGGCCATGCAGTGCCCAACAGGGACAGTGAGTGTTTCTGTTGGGGGGTGGGCTGCTGCACAGGAACCACATTTTGTTAGCAATTGAAATCAGAGCAGGGTTAGGCTGCAGTCCAAAAGTACAGGAAATCCCCAGCTCTGTCCAAAACAGACAAAGCAAGGGACAGAGAGCTCTGGCACAAGCACTTCACCACTGTGAGCTGCTGCTTGCCCCAGCACTAATGTGACATAATGTCCAGTGACAGGCTTTGTACAATGGCAGAATAGATCCTATTTTTTCTCTCCCATTACCTTTTTCCATATTGCAAAATGTTAATTAAAATAATGACAGACAAAGAGACTGCAGACCTGGGAGTCCCGTGCTTAGGAGGACATGTGGCACACGTAGCAGCAGCAAATCCAGCCTGCACAAAAGAGAGGGTTTCCCAGGTACCAACCTCATTGCTGAAGAGATAGACTCAAGGGTGTTGTAAGATCCTAGGCAAGTTGTTTAGGTTACTGTAAAGGTGAAAAACCTTGGGTACTTTGTGAGGTTTTTTGCCAATGCTCCCCATGAGACACCGTGCTCTTTAAGAAAATGGACTTTTCACCACTCTGTGTCCACTCTACATCAAAGGGATCAATAATCCTTATAAGTAAGGTTGAGGCACATTAGAAGCTGAGAAGATTTCCAATATAATGGAATTGGGGCAATGGTAGGAGAGGAGGGAGCCCAACATTCCCCTCTGTATTTGGGAGGTACATTCAGTTCGGACATTTCTTCACTTGTTGGTTTCTCTGCTGAAATTACAGAAAGGTCCCAGCTGTCATTACCCAACCCTGGTGGATAGAGGTGCACTGAGAACACTAGATATTTAAAAGTTCATTTGACAACTGAGAAAACTGCAGTTTGGGATAATGCTCTAATACTGTGCCATCCAAAGGTTCAATTACTAGTTTTATTGATTTCACAGGATAGAATGGTGTGGGTTGGAAGAGACCTTAAAGATCATCTAGCTCAAACTCCCCTGCCATGGGTAGGGACACCCTCCACCAGAACAGGTTGCTCAGTACCCCATCCAACATGGCCTTGAACATTTCCAGAGGTGGGGCATCCACAGCTTCTCTGGGCAAGTTCTTCCAGCATCTCACCACTCCCACAGCAAAGAACTTCCTCCTAAAAACTAATCTAAACTTATTCTCTTTTTGTTTGAATCCATTCCCCCTTGTTCTGTCACTACATGTCCTTGGAAAAAAATTCCTCTCCATCTTTCTTGTAAGATGATTTCCTGAGTAACATCTTGTTCTCGCTTTCTTATTTATTTCTTACCTCATACACTTCTGTTTTTTTCTTCCCAAAGGTCAAAAAGCCTTGCTTTAAGGATTCAAGGATGTGGTCAAAACCACTGTCACACTTTTTGAAGTGGTCTTTCAATGTTCCCTGAGGAAAAGAAACAGACAAAGGGTGCACATGTAGAGACACCACACAAACAACAGATGCAGATTATTGTGCCTCTGTTCTTTCTCCTCTTGGAAACAGACTTCTCCACAAACTGCAGCATCCTGTTCCTTTATTTCAAAGAAAAGCAAAACATGAAAGATAGAAACAATTCCAATTCAGGAAGGATGTACTAAGTTCTTAAGCCCAAACCTGGAACACTGTAAACCTGAGCCCTAGGCCTCCTGTTCCCCCCCAGGGTTGCCCATGTTCCATCAGGACCATCCCCAGTTCCCATGTAGATGTGTGGGCCCATGGGACAGGCTGGCAATGAGCTGTGGAGACCAAAACCACACACTGTAGCTGGAGTTTCTCTTGTCATTTTCCTTTTGCTGCCTCCAGCATGCCCAAGGGAGCCTGTGCAACGAGGCTGAAGATGCTCAGGGGAGCTTCCCAGGGAAATGCACAGGGTCACACACTGTTAGGAGCCTGGAATTCTGTATTTTCCAGACACAAGGGTGAAGGGTGTCTGGGCTAATAGGCTGATATTAGAAAGTGTGAAGGAAGGGGAGCTTATCTCAAGGGAGAGACATATTTCTGGTCAGTCTTCTCTACATCCTGACTACCCAGAACAGCCCTGGGCTCTGTGAGTTGTCACTGTCCTGGGAAGATGCCCAGCTGCTGGGAATAATAGATACCAGGTGAAATTCAACTTTTGGGGTGTGGACAGCACAACAGCAAACACTACAAACCGTGAAACTGGGGTCTCAAAACTGGATAAGGAAAAGCTGTCCATAAACAGAGGCTGACAAGGCAGAGGAGAGTACTAGGCTTGGAGGCCAGACTCTGGCTTCACCTTTTCCAAATCAGGACATGAGAGAGGGAAGTGCATGCCAGCCATATGGTCTGCAAATTGTCAGAATTAAAATGGGTCTTCCGTACCTTGACTTTAGACCTGATGGTCTGCAGAAAATGCTCTGTAATGTCATCTTCTATCCTGTGGAGAAATCCATTTACCTTAAAATTCTGGTCAGTGCTGACACTGTAAATATATGTTAGCTTATGCCAGACAGTTCTGTTAAAAAAAATATGGAAAGTATTGATCAGATCAAATCATGCTTTTCTCTCAGATCAAAACTCTTTCTGCTGTAACCAACACTGCTGCCTGAGTAATTGAATGGACACATGCTCAGGTCCAAAGCTAGCTCAGTGACCTGCATTTGTGCGCTCATTAAGACACTGCCACAAAGGCACAAAAGCTCATGCAAATGCCACTTGTACCCATCACTAGTGAGATCAGATCAGTAAAACATTCTAGTATTTTCAAAACTGAGTAAGCATGAAGCAGCCTTGGCAAACAGGGTCAGGGTGAGCATCCTGTGTGCCTTCAACAACCTACAAATACAAGAAAAAAAAATTATCTTCTGTCAGGACAGTCTTCCAGTCAGCAAATCCTGGTTAAAATTATCACCAACTTGAAACCAGACACCTGAAACCAGAAACAGACACAGAAACCAGAAACCTTTACATTCTGGAAAGGCTCAGTGTACAACTTCATTCTCAGTAAAGCTGTAAAGGATTACATAAAAGAGACTCATAAGTATTCAGTCTAGGATCCAGCATCAGCAACATGCAAATACAGCAAACAAAGCAGCTACCTAGGCTCAGCACAAGGCTCTGATGTCAAGTAATCACTGTGCATATGTTGGATTTTGGCATTTTGCTGACTCCAGAGATCCCCGGATAACTTTACACAGGAAGAAGAAAAGCAACCTTGTTTTCTCTGTTGCTGCAAGTGCTTCTGAAATTAGCTCCTAGGTGCAAACATCCTCCTCCACCCTTCTGTCTTTTATTGCTTCCCTCCTTCCTAGCAACCCCAGGGAGAGCCTGGCATATTCCATAGGGTTTCATTCAGCAAAGCACTTAAGATTGCACCTACCAAGTGCACTAGCACACACATCTCAGCATAACCTTTATGAGGCTTTCCTGCTGGAGGACAATCAGGCCAGGGAAAGGCACGGCATCACAACCAACAGTGGGGTTAGTGTCCCTACACATGACACAGCACTGCTGCCTGCCTCCTGCTCAGTGCAGGAAGGGGGAGATGGCTACACCTGCAGGGCCTGGGAGCAGAAGTGGCGGTACAGCCCTGTGGCCCTGGCCTCAGTCACAGCCCCCATATGAGCCTCCCTCTTGCTGGGCCACCCAGGGAAGCTCTGAAGGGGTCTTCCTGACAGCAGCTGGCTTCCTCCATGCTTAAAGGCTGGTGTGCACAGGGTTGAATGACCGTATCCAGCTGGAGGCAAGGTTGGCCTCATACCAGAGTCAGAAGGAGATCAGACTGGCAGAAAACTCATTTTGCTCCCCATGTCATGAGGCTGTTTTCTAACCTGAGAAGGCAGCAATTCTCCAGGATTTGTAAGCTGCTGCAGATCTGCAGGCGGCCATCAAGCTGGAGAAAGCTTCTTACTTCATCTTCATAGCTAAATTAAAACAGGAAGAAGTACCTTTAATCTGGCATTCTCCATAACACATCTAACAGCAATAGCAAACTGAAGAAATATTCTGTGATTATTGTCTTTTTATCTCACGGTTTCAATCCCCCAGGTGGGATCTACAGCATGACAGAGACAGTCTCTGTCCTGCGCAGCTGGTGAGGAAGAAAAACACAGGAACAGCAGGGAGAGCCCTTGAGCTGCCTGGGTACCTCTGCCAGGGACCAAGAGGCAGGAGATTGATTTGCAACACTTCCTTCTGGGAAGCAACTCAGGCTTTGCCGATAAAGCTGCAGAACAAAGTCTCAGTGTATATGAATAACCCACAAGGTCTCTGAACTGCTTTGCCAGTCTCAGTCTCAAAGGGCTTCTGGACGACTCCATTTTACAGGAATTTCCTTCCTCTCATCATGTGGGGGGCCAAGGACCTTAAATCAAATCTCCATCTGAAATACTACCTACAGCCAGCAGTCCTGGCTGCAGGGGATACACGGGGAGAGAAATACCCGAGAGCAAAAAGCAGATGAAGGGAGTCAGAGGAAGTGGTGAGAGGTCAGATGAGAAGACATTCATTCTCCTATGAGAACCAGGACAGAGCAGAGCTCCCCACCCTCCCACAGAGGCAGCAGAAAGCACTATGCCAGCAATGCGTGGCTGGTAGGAAGGGCCCAGCCTGGGCTCTGGACACAGGTGTGTTTAAGGTCTGAGCCTCTCCAGAACTACCCCCAAGGGTTTATCTTGCCTCAGTTACTCCAGATGCACTTTGTTCCCTCAGCTTTAGTCCAACAAAAAATACCAAGCACACAAACAGCAGTGAAGTGCTCTCTCTCCAGTAACAGTGCAATGGGAAACAGCCACCAAGATCCAGGTGAACACAGCATCACCAGCTGCTTCATCAGGATTTCTTTCTTCTGAGCATTAAGAGTGTTACCAAGGAGGAAAACAGCATCCTTCCTACCTCTCCAGGAACCTCAGGCACTCTTCCAGGCATTCAGCTTCCACCTTCTCGCTCAGGCTCTCGCTGACCCTCCTGGCAGTCTCTGTCTTCTCTGTTAGTATCTGTGGATTTCAATGTGTGAGAGGAGAACTGGCCAAAGCCATTTGTTCCCTGTGCAGTGAACAGAAATATATCCCACTGCTCACCCTGCAGCAAATCCCTCTGTCCTTTAGGCACCAACTTCTGCTTCAGTTTTGAGAGTCCTCATGGAAATAAATGTATTTTTCTTCAGCCTGGTTGTAATGCCTGACCCTACACCTTTGCTACCACTGTTTTTGTTGTGGTCAGCAGGCCTGTGCTTGGGTAAAAGCCTGTCCCTGCAGATGTTCTCTACTGGCCACATCCAGCCTGGCAGCTCAGCTTATACATAGACCATCTGCAAGAGCACCTGTGCTTCTACCTGACTCACCCTCACACATAAATTTGGGTGCAGCCACTAAAAAGGTTATGCAGACCTAACTGTGTGCCTTGCACCTCTGCCAGGTGGGATACCTGAAGAGGGCAGGTGTCACCTTCCCAGGCAGCACCACTCCTGCCTGACACACCTCTGTGTGTTAAACCCCACAGCACATGTCCTGCCCCAGCTGGGTGGCCCAAGTGTCTGCAGGACGTGGGCTGTGCCAGACAGCTCAAAATTCACCCCATATCAGGCAGGCTTGAGCAGGTGGCAACTTAATGCTGCCCATTAGTTGTTCTGTGGAAACAAAAACTTGCAAGGGGAGGAGAGCCAGATGGATAAAAGGAGACAGATGGACCCATATGCTGTGCCCTCACAGTGCTCGTCAGCCAGAGACAAAGGGTGACTCACATCATGAATGGGTTTTTCCACTGCTCATAACAGATGTAAAAGCTCACCCAAAGGGACAGGATAAAATATGCCACCCAAAGTGTCAGAAAACCACAGCTGATGAGTTTCCATGATACCTTATTCATTTTCTATCTGAAGTTTAAGTGTCAGCCTGAGAAAATTGAGAAGGTGGTAATTTCATAAGGCTTTCCTATTAATCCAGGCTTTTCCATCACCCACCCCAGAGCATTAAAACCTGTCAGTTGCATACACAACAGAGTGAATCCACTCATGCTGAAGCATGGCCAGATGTTACAGATATGAGGACTGTGGGATTCAAACCATGCTTTGTCCTAGTTCCTGTTAGAAAACTTTCCACTGTGAACCAGTAGCAGGAAAAACTATCTTGGTACCTAAAAGTCACCCTAACCCAGGTACATCACTGAGCGCATCACTGCTCCATTGCTCCAGCAGGTACAGAGCAAGGCAAGGAGCAAACAGTCCCTGTTCTGAGCTCTGCATTTGGTGCCTGTGTCTGAGATGGGCCAGAAAAGCCAGTGCTTGCCAGCTAAAGCTGTATCCTCACAAGGAAAACCAGCTGCTGTTGATCTGCAATGCTTCCAATGCCTGAGGCTGTCTGCCATCCCAAAGGACCATGTAGCTACTTGCCTCTCTCATGACCTGAAACAGGACTGCCACAGGGGTGGTGGAAGCGGAGAAGAAAGATACAGTCGTGACAGCCCACAACCTGCCCCTGATCTCCAGCATCACTTGAGCCCACATATAAACTCCAGGATTTATTTTAATCCTTCTGCAGGTCTTGATCCAAACACCCTCTGCCCACAGTATATGCTGCTCACAATTCAGCAGGGTGTGCTCTTGCAATGCCCTTGGAGCACTCGCCTTTGCTGCGCTCTGCAGGATGCCCCGCACTGCCTGACCCGCCAGGGCAGCAGTCTTAGCAGGGACAAGCAGGGAGCAGCCTGCCTGCATTTTGCACTGCCAGACATGGGCCCTGCCACAGCTCAGCAGCTCTCCCTGCTTTTATAACAGTGCTCTGCAGAGCTCACACAGAACAGACTGGGTAACACACACCACGACTTTCCAAAAGGTTACGTAAAGATCCAGGAGCGTGTATGAAAATGCAGCTTCAGCTTGAATCAGCTCAGGCTTATCCTTAGTTTAGTAAGGGGTTTTATTTCCTTTGTGTATGCCTCGGACAAAAACAAGTTTGGGAGCAAATAGACACAGCTTAAGTATGGCAGCCAGCTTGCAAGATTTTAACACATTGAGCTTAGACTGCGACAGGCAAAGCTGAGTCTTGCCAAATACCCACATACTTGTATGTAAAACCACAATTGCCCCAAAGTATGGGAGCTTTTCAGTTCCCCCCAGTTTACCTCAATGACTGCAGCATCTGCACAAGGGGGTTTCCCAATATCAAAGGCTTCTTTCAGCGCTTTCCCTACTTCCTTCTAAATGATAAAAGAAAATTTAAAAGTACAGTTAAGATACAATGGCATTCATAATGAGTTAGGTTTCCCAGCCTCTCATTATCCATTTGGACTAGATGAATTTCTGCCTCCATTTTTTTGGCTGTCTCATTTAACCCAAAGCCTGGTTATTTTCCAGCTGACCTAATAACATTGTTCTGTTTTGTTCTACATTGTTTGTTTGAGTTTAAATGATTTGCAGCTTTCTTTCATCCCAGTGTCAGCTTGGGTTATCTACAGTCTTCCCTAGTTAGCTGAGCTCAAATGAAGGTGCCCACACAGCAAAACAATGCTTAGACACATCTCCATGCTGCCAGTTACTGTGAGATTTTCCACCCTTCCTCTCTCCAACCAGCACCCGCAGAATCCAGCCAGCATTAATTAAAACCATTCCCTTGCTTGAGCCAGGGACTTGTGAGTGCAAAGAGGAGCCGGGTTAGTGTTTAGAGCTACTGTCATGGTGAGATGGGCCCCATGAGGCTGCACAATGGGAAATTTCCCAAGACTTGGCTGGCTTATGCTTGTTTGAATGGCTGTAAAAACAAAACTAGCACTGAAGAGAAAGGGCTTGTTGCTTAAAACATGATTTGACCTTTATAGAAGCTTTAAACTCAGAAGTCTGGCTTGCTTATTTATTCTTTAATTTCTGAATCTTCCTTCAAGGAATATAAAGTCTGATCTCCCATTTTGGTCTTTGTTCTTTTCTGGCTGATGAATTAAGAAATTTGTGGCTGTTAGTTGAAGAATTTCATCAAAAGTATATTCAAAACAACTGCTCTCCCATTTTCACTGAAAAGTGTTAATCAAAGACAAATAAGCTGTTGTAAACAACCCAGAAAATTTTCTTTCCTCACAAGTGCCATCACCTGACTGTGAGCAAATGTGTGAACACGATATGCTGAGATAGCACATCCCAGCTGAGCTGCACAAACACTTCAAGCCTGACCCCCACAATGGGACAAAGCACGGCTTAGTGAGGAACTGCAAGGCAATTAATAACTTGTTGAGGACAGCACTTAGTTGTTTTGGATCAGATGATGTGTTTGAATTAGAAACAGCTTGCTTGTCTGTAGCTCTTGTGGTGATACCAGTATGTCAGGCACCAAAGCTCCAAAGTGGAGAGGACCAAAACTTCTGTAATAAACAGGCCAAGTCTACTTCTTGTTTCTTCCTCTCTGACCAAAATGTTGCAAGGCTTCAGATCTGTGGATGGTCAGTACACCTGTGCTGACAGCAGAACACAAACTTCTCAGTCCTCCTTTTCTCCATTTGAAAAAATAGAGGAGTAGTGAGGAGAAGACACAGACCCAAGTGATCCTTTGCAGGCCAGTGTAAATGAGTATGAGAATGAGCCCTGGCATCATGCTGAAAGGTCTGCCTTGCACTCTTGTCAAGTCCCCCAGTACAGCAAATGTGGAGGTGATAAACTGGCAACCCAATCAACAGCATCAGCATTTTCAGTTCACCACCTTTATGAACCTCAAAGGCACAAATCTTCCTTGCCCCAGGTGTGTCCAGACTGAGATTGCTGCCTGAATGCAGAGCTGACCAAGTTCCCCACACTGGAGTTTTGAAGTGGTTTTGAGCCCCACGTGGCATCTGGGCTCTCAGCACCTTCAGATATGCTCACGGTTCTCACCACTCATTTCTGTTTAAAGTGCTTTTAGTTTGCACAGATATCAGGCTGACACACCCAGCGATAAGCCAGGTATTCATAAGCAAGCAGATCATGGCTTATTCTGGTCAGGATCTTCTCATTCTGAATAATTTAGTCATCCATTGAAGTGGCAAAACACACACCATGTGATTTAGTCACAACAATGTATGACAATTGTTAAGAGATAACAGCGGGATATTTGCTCAATAACAACTTCCTGTATATTAGCATAATGAAGGGCTAAATTACCCTAGAAGCAGAAATAGAGGGATCAAGCAGGTTTCATAAGCTATGCCACTGAGCTGAAGAGACAGCCATAATGTTTCCATATGGAGTCAGCTTATGTCCACTTAAACTCATTAGCTTGAACCTGGAGCTCTTCCTGAGCTGACCAGGTTTGAAGCGAGCTGGGCAATGCTGTGCTACACTGCCAGTACTTCCAGCTCTGTTATTTCTGTACAACTCAGCACCACATAGAGCTGTGATGCTTCAGGATCCAAGGTGGCATAAAATCTCAGGATACCAAGGCACAAAAGCTCAAAACCACTGCCAGATTGAGGTAAGCCTGTTCAGCACATGCTTATCAGGAAAACAGAAAGGCCATGGTTAAGCAAAAGCATTCTTCAGCTGTTACATTAGAGGGAACTAAAAAAAAAAAGTTAAATTTCCCATCACTGTTGGTCAGCATCTTTGCGGGCTTGTCAATGACTCAGTGACTTGCTCTAGGATAACCTCAGTGGCACTACCCTGAATCAAGTCACTTCCTTCTTTGAAACAAATGTTAAAAAAAGAGCTTAAGAACACATGGTCTTCCCCAGGGTGATGATTAAAAACAGCCCATAAAGATACTTAAACACTGAAACCAGTAGGCTTTAAGCATATTGTCACCAGCTGGCACTTCTACTCCCATATTTGTGACTACCTTCATGTTCTCTTTCAGGGAATCATTCTTGAGGAAATTATTTGCAATTTAGAGTACTTTCCCTAGGATGATTCAGCAGTTTGCCATGGAATTTCCCCTCCTCTGCTCCCCAAGGGCTGGTGGAAATAGAAAACAAGAGAGCTGAGTGTGGTAACTCCTGCTGTTGTATTTCAGCTTTAGCTGAATAAAAGAGGCCCTGCTGAGTTTTCCAAATAACATGGTTTCCTCTGGAACTCCCCGTTGCTACAACACATCTTCCCTCCTTCATCTGTATTCTGCATGTCTCAACAGAGTTCTTCAAAGGGGGAGCTTTGCTGAGAAAAGAAAGAGATGCTGCAGCCTCAGGGCTGGGGTCACCTGTGGGATCACAAGGCAGGATTCTCTGGGGAGGGCTGCTGGATGGGCACCAGCTGCATATTTTCTTGTGCTGAGCTCTGGAAATAATCTTTGCTCTAACATCAGCAGTGTCAGTCTAACAGGCTGGAGAGGACTGTGAGGGGTCCACACACAGACAAACTTAGCAGCCTCAATATCCTGCATAGTGAGGCAAAGGGACTGTAAAAAAACCCCACAACTGTTGCACATGATGGGACGATGGGATCATTAACAGATAGAGAGAACATGAACAACATTTGAAATGGCCCTCAATAAGGAAGTGGGCTTCACCCATAGTCTCCCTTTCCTCCAAATAAATGGGCTTCTGAGCAGAGCAGATTGCAGCTCTCTGAATATACAGCAATGGGATGAAGAGAGACTTGCAGACATCCCAGCATTTCCTTGCTAAGGAGCAAGGACAGGGCAGCCTCCCTTTGGCAGCAGGCAATCATGGATCTTCAGATCTGGGCTCTGCAATGAAACTCAGTCAAGATGGAGACCTTGGGACTCATACATGCCTGAGCAGAGATGGCTATTTAACGAGGGCACCCCTTAATTTAAAACCATGGGAATAAACCAGGCAGACTGGGGTAAAACTCCTGAGTTCTTACCCGTGTGATTGCTAGTAGCTTTTCTTCAGTCTTCAAAAGAATCCACACGAGGCACTGTGCGCCACGGGAAAGGCTGTGCTGGGGGATGTGCCCGGGTCTCACACATGCCTGGCAGCCGCTGTGTACAGAAACAAGAGCTCAGCCAGAGGGGCAGCAGCTTCCCGCGGGTCCCCAGTGTCACCTGCCTGGCACCCCCTGCTTGGCACCGCAGCCTTGCACTAAGCAAACGGGGTGCCCTGCAGGAACCCAGCAGTGTTTGCCATGCTTGGGCAGCCACAGCACTGTAAATGATCTTTACAAAAGCCTTTTGCCAGCTTTTCTTTTCTGCTGTTTCTTTTCCTTCTTCCTATATTAGCTGCCCAAGTTAAGGTTTTTGCTTGTTCCCCTCTCCCCTTCCCTCACTGCTGCTGCTCAATTTCTTCTTACACTTGGGGACAGTCTCCCAAGCACACTTGCATGAATGCACAATTTTGCAAGTGTCACATATTCTTTCTGAATGGATTAAGAAGCAGCTCTATACCAAGACAACTGCATATATGCATGAGCTTTTATGGAGGTTGCAACTGTATTAAAAGAGGAAAAATGAAATGCTGAAATATGGCATCTCTGCTCTTCTCATTTCCACATTTTTCACTACCATCTGACTAATACAGTCACTGGTCTTACTTGTTTGGGGCTTTTTTCTTGAAGGAATTCTGCATTTATATAATACATTTTCCCCATATTTGACTTTTGTTTATATAATTAAATTACATCATTTTTTCACCTCAAAATTTTTAAAAGGTTTCAATATTTCATCAATCCATTACCCCAAAGTTTTACCACTTTAAAAGCAGCAGTAACACGGATGCTACCTGACCACATTTACCATGTGCCCAGTGATGTGCCCCCATCACATTGCTTCCCTCCTTCAGGAACTGGCTGGGGAAAGAGCCCACCTGATGAACTGGGTATGAGCTTATCAAGTGTTTATAAGTGCAATTAATACAAGGAACAGAGAAGCTGTAGACCTGGATGAAAGCAATCAAATAATCCAAAAAGGCTGAGAACATAAGTAGTTTGGAGCTGCCAAGTAGCAATTAAATCATGGACACAGAGAATCAAATGCCTCACCCACCATAAAAAAAGAAATCACAGGAAAGTTTCAGGCTTTGATGAGACACACAGACTTTGAATTCACATTAGACCAAAGGGTCCCAGATGTGCCACTCTACAGAGGGAAAGCCATATCTGTTTCCCCAAACTTGGGCAGGAATTTAATGATGTTACATGTTTTTCCTGTGATCTGAACACTAATGAAGGAAATACAGAAACAACTGGGAAAACTACAAGCCAGATAAAGCAGCAGGAGAACCAAGGACAGAACAAGAAAAATCCATAGAGCACCATGCTGATATAAAGGCCAGGGAAAATTACTCTGGGGTTATTGGAGTATTATGGACCTTGTTAAAAAAGGCTTGATGCGAGGAAAGAAATTGTTCAATAAAGCAGAAAATTGTGCATGTCCAACATAAAAATACCTTCCCACCTCAGGTAAACCCCTGAATCTGGTATTAAGGATTTAGAAAGAGGGAGTATTAGAATGAAAAAAAGTCTCTGGTTCTGAGAGCATAAGAGATTAAAGAGGCAGTGGGCAAACCTAAACTCAGCAAGAGTCCTGATCATCACTGTGTTATGAGGAAGAGGAGACTGTTCTCAGAAACAAAAAATAGAGATATAGAAAAAATGTAGGAAAAAAAGTCCCTCAGACATACCTTTTGTACATTTTAATGCTCCATTCATAAATTAAAAGACTTTGGCTGAAGTTGAAACAGTTACTGCCAGTAAGTGTGGCAAGGTGAGAACACAAAGAGGCATGACAACAGTGAGCATAGGTGATGATCAATCCTGCTTCCTTGAAAATACCACTTCTGTGCTCCAGGCTGGGGATAAATGTCATTTCCAGGTGACTCAGGTGCTGTTTTAGTGCAATCTCATCTGTGTTAGTAGAGGAACCAAATGGGGGAATCTGGGCAGTCATGTACTGCATTAGTTTTTCCTCCAGATCTTTTCTCCAGAAGTTTGGGCTCCAGGTGGAAACAGACTCCGTCTCTAGGCTGTTGCCAAGCCACTCTGCTTCCTTCTGCTTCTCCCACTTCAGCGATTCCCCCACTGACTGCAATGGCTCCAGGAGCATCCTATCACTTCCACTGAGTGCTTCTCCCACTACAGTCCACATTCGTTCAGCCAGCAGCTCATAAAGTGATTCAGACTTTCTCATCCCATCATTTCCAGAATGCTCCAGATTATGAATTTGATCACAAGCTTCCAAAAATTTTCCTTGCTCAATGAATTTGCAGATGGTTTCCTCTGCAACAGAATAAGAACACAACTTGCTGTTTGTTTATTTGTCTATAGGACCATCACTTTAATATCCAAGTTATGAAGTATTTAGTTTATATGTATTCCAAAATTCCTCATGATCTACTCAAGATCAGCCCACTTAAGGTCCAGCACTAGCATCTCTCAGTTTGCTCAGGGCAAGAACTTCTTTGTTTCTAAATTTCTTTCATCCTTTCTCCTCCAGGTTAACCAAACCTGCAGATTAGTCTGCAGCTTTCTGTCATCATTCCAGAGACCTCCTTATGTGAGAAATGAAGATCCATTAATTACAATCTTTCCTTAAGATATGTACCTTCTGTCCAGAAGAAAAGCATTAAAGAAAGGACATCTTCTGAACAAGCCAACAGCTGAAAATCAAGCCTGGGAGGAATTTTCTGCCTTCTCTACAGAAGAACCCTGGCAGGACCATAGTGCTGCAAGTTGCCTTGGAAGGAAGATTTTCAGTGCTGCTTGTTTCCAGTGTATCTTACCTAGCACATCCAGCCAACCAACAAGAGTTAAATGTACTCTCACAACAGATGCACAGAGCTGCAGGGTTTTCTCCATGTGTTTTATAGATTACAACGTTGAGCAACGAAGGGTTAAGGTGTGTCCAAAGGTATCTGGAGCAGAGCCCAGAGGACAAATCAAACTTGATGAGGATGCGAGGAAAATTAAGTAAAGCCAGAAGCAGTGGGACTTAAAAAATTCAGGATACATCTTTGGACATAAAGTGAAGAATGAAAAGAGTATGAACTTCCACTATGTTTTGCCTATATCCTTCCTACTTTTCCTCTATGAAAACACCTCATATGTGAAGTAAGAATTGAGTTGAACAGGACTGGAGGGAGGAACATGACATGAAATGGAGAAGGGTTGATGCAAGGACGTTCAGCAAAGCAATTGGCAAGTTATTCAGGAGGTATCTACAAACTGCACCCATCCTGCCTCACACAGGATACATGCAACACATGGGAGATGTTTAATTGGCACAACCAGCCTGTGTGCAACCCACCTCCCTCTCCCATCTGTGGAGGAACAGCACAGTCACACGGATGGGGTGTCAGTCACATGTACATTGTCTTTCTCACAAGACACATCAGGAGTCTTTGCAAAGATAAAAATAAGAACAGTAAAGAGAAACATTTTTGAGGCAAATGAAAAGTAAAATACCAGACTGTCCAGAGTAGCAAGTGTAGAAAGAAGAGACAAGAATTCAGGTGAAGGATGGAGAAGAGGAAAGTGGGAAGCACCTAATCCAGAAGCTTATGAAAAACAAGAGCCTGTGGGATGGGAGGGGCAGAGAAGATCCAGGCCTGGACCCAGAGATAACTTCAAGGTTACCTGCAGGCGTTCCTCTCTCCACTCCTTTCCTACTGGTTGGCCTCTTCAGCAAATTCCCTGCCACATCCTCAGCACTAGCCTTCTCCATCGTTTCCTTCTCACTAACCACAGTCTTCAGCAATTTGCCTGCCAGGGTTTTCAATTTCCCTTTTCTCTTCGCCTCCTGCTTCTTTCTCTCCTCATGTGTGGCCGTTGGCAGTATTCTTGCATTTTCCCCAGCCATCTTCTCCCCCTTCTTGTAGCCTCCTCCCACAAGGGCTACCCAGGAATGCTTTGTCTTCCTCATGATCCAAGCAGATTTAGGCGCTTTCTGTCCAACTGGGAATACTATCAGAGGAAAACATGAGAAACAGTTGTATGCAAAGTAATCTTAGTGTCTATCTCCTAGGGAAGTTCTCTCTTCTATTTTACTTTTTTTCTGTGCAGCTACAGGCTTCAGCTGTCTTTGAAAATGTCTAACCTGGTTCCTGTCTGTGCCAAGTGAGGACACTTTTATAGGCTTCCAGCCCTCTTATGTAATCCTTCCCTCTTCTGGGTAAATAATGTCAAAAACCTCATACATAATCTAACCACAACCGCTGGGGGAAATCCAGGGGTTTTTTTGGCATTTGATAAACTATTAAAATATTCCTGCAATGCCAGTTATCTTGATGACAATCCTATCAGTTTAAGGGTGTTGATTAGTAATAATTTCTATGAAGCACACATCCTTTTCCACCCACCCTGCATGCCCAGGCTGCACCTGAGTTTTTCTTTGGCAGGGGGATCACATCTGGGTTTGGAGCCAAGTTTTCCCTCACCTCCCAGCAAGCTTAGTGCTAACCACCAGGGATGTAAAGGCCCAGAGAATGGGTGTTGGTTTCCATGTTTTAATAACACCATTCAGAGGAGATAAGAGTGATTTCAGCCTTCTGGAATGTGCAATGTTCCAGCAGCTATGTACATTATTATGTATTATTTTAAATTTAAATACACACACATGGATATAAATGGCATAACACCGCAGCAATCCACCCTATATATGTGTGTGTCCATACATTCATGCACACATATGGATCAGTTCACCAGCTAATATCCACAAGTGAAGAAAAAGGAGGTATGTGTCTGCTTAGCACAAGGTCTGTATTGGATCTGTCTGTAAAGTCTTGATCATAAACCACAAAAAAAAAATCCTCCAGAGAAAGCATCCTTTAAATCCAAGAGCTTGTATTTAAAATAGATTTTTTTTTTTAAGTCCCTACACTGCTGTGAGAACTTGGAGAGGAGTTGAAATGCTGTCCTTACCACGCCCTTCTTGCAAGAGAATTACAAACTGGGTTTAATTCTCCATTCCATTATTATAAAGATTAAATCAAAAACTTGAGGATTTTCATCAGCTGAGGGCAGTTTGTATTAATCATTACAAGCTGTATTGATTCAAAACCATACACTATGCAACAATGATTTCAGGGGTATGAATTTAAGGGGTGATTTTTCCACACATCAGCTAGACTGTTTCAAATATGTTAATTCATATTTCTGGGTTTAATGCCTGCAGTTTCTTCCAAGATTTTCTACATTTTCATGATAGTAAAATTCCGCTA
The DNA here is from genome assembly GCA_013397195.1 of Hylia prasina. NCBI lineage: Eukaryota > Metazoa > Chordata > Aves > Passeriformes > Sylviidae > Hylia > Hylia prasina. The sequence goes on along the minus strand of VYXD01016862.1, from coordinate 1,756,504 downwards.
GTCTCCGACTTGGAAACCAAGTAAATGTTATGTTGTTCTGGCGCTTTTATCGGTGCTTAATTCCACCAGCATGTTATCACAAAGCCATTTGATTCATTAGTAACAATAGGGAGGAGGAAATAAATACATTTCATTTGGAAAGAGAAACAGAAATTCCAGCAGTGGTCACACATTTGAGCTGCTGCCAGTAGGAAATACTGAGGTTGCAAAATACAGTGTTTTCCCAGCTTGTGAATAAAGATGAAAATTAAGAGGCTATGTACACGTTCCATTTTGACCTTAATTTTTAATCAGCTGAAGTTAAAATGTTTCATTTGGAATGTTATAGCTGCACAGTATATGAATACAAGATGGAGTAAGAGGGTCAGTACTGAGAGAAGCATTCCAGGCATACTGAAAGCCCTCAGCAATATTTTCCCATGAAAATTCCAACACAATATGTTTATGTTTCACTTCATCAGCATTTTTCCAACAAGCCTGTCTAACAAAAACCATTTCCCTAGACTTCTCTGTGGAAGGAAATTAGATGTCAAATTAGATTCCAGTCCTGAAGGCAAGACTCTCTGCAGTACACAGATTCTGAACACACTTACAATTACAGATCGTGCCCTAAACTGTGGCAGCATGATGTGTGGGAATTGCTGTGTTTTCCCAGAAAGCTTCTTTCAAGAGAATACAAAACAAGCGTGTGGAAAGCAGGGAGTGCCTGCAGAGATGGACTGACATCCTGAGGCTAGGACCAGCTCTTACTCCATGGACCACTTGACCCATTCAATCAAGGCAATGTCAGACACTCCCCAAGATGTGAGTGCCCTCAGGGCACAGTCCACCCAACTCTGCAGCACCAACACCCCACATGGCTCCTCTGTCCTGCCTTCCCCTCAGCCAGAGGCAGAGCAGGCCATGGCCTCTGGCAGCAGGCAGCCAGGACCACCCTGCAAAGGGACACCAGGATGGGGATGGTCAGTCTGACCAAGGGTGCTGAGCCCAGAAGAAGCAGGAGGTGATGCCTCAGCAATCCATTGTCACCCACTCTGCACCCCCTGCCCACAATTGCTTTGGGTTGAAGGACGTTGTCTCTGAGGGGAATGCACTCTTGCAGGAGGGGACATGCCACAAAGGATGGGCCACCATCCCAGGGGCCACCAGCAGCCTGCTTTTCTGGGCCTGTGTGCCTTAACAGCACATGCAGGGTGTACAGGTCTCTCTCCTCTGTCTCTAATGCTATGTCACTGCTCAGGCTAAAACTCTGCAGGTAAAACACGGGGATGATTTGAGTCTCTAGCAACATCACCTACCACAGTGCTCCCATGGATGGTGTTATGCTGAGACAGGCAAACGTCACAGAGAGGTTACACCTTTACATAAAAGTATTGAGACCAAACTAGAACAGAGGTTTTTCACAAGGAGTTTACATAATGCAAAGGGGATTGTTTGCTGTCCAAAACCATTGTTTTGAGCAAAGGAACTGGGGCACAGCCACATTTTATCTGGTCCTTCCATGGGCTCCTGAGCTGCTCACCCAAGGGAAACCATTCCAAGGAAAGAGGAGCAATAGGAAACCACAAGGACACAGGACCAAGAACAAGGACAGTTCTGCTTCTGAACAAACCCCTTTGTCAGGTGTACCAAATAACTTTCTTCTTCCTCCAAAGGCACTTCTTGGAAGCCAGCCCTCTCCTTCTTCCTGGTGTTTCAATGCCTCCATTTATCCACTGTGGGATGTTCTCTAGCAGAGTCATTCTTCCTGCCATGACCCTTGCTTTGTTTACTGTGAAAGAGAAGCAATTTGTCTCCTAGGAACATCCACAACATTCAGGAGTTTTCCTCGTTTCCTGGAGCTCCTGGAAAAGTCCACAGCCTCCCCACATCACTGACACCCTGTCTTCGTATCTCAGAAAAGCTGTAACTCCTTTGTCTTTGGGATTTTCCATTAAACAAGTGAATATATTGGATGAATTTTTATATTGTTTCTCTGTTGTCTTAACATTTTATCTTGCTGTTTACCAATTATTCTGCCTATATAGATAAAATCTCTTCATAACAAGTGGATTGTATGCCTGACTTGAACAATAGCTGTTTGGTGTTGATGCTGATTGGATGAAGTCAGGCTATTAGCACTACAAATGAAATGACTTTGCAAAAGTCTAATTACATTAATATCCCAATTCCAGAAATGCAGTGATGCCCCTGCTTGCTTTGCAGGGACACTACATGAACACAATCAGGCATGGAAACTTTGTGTTCAGTAACGTTATATGAAATACACTTGGTCCTAACAGGCAGGCAGATTGCAGCCCCAGGAGAGAGGTTTTTTACCTCCTTCTCTTGTTTCCAGAGCATGCTGGTACTTTCCACCAGTTTGAACCAAAGGTATGAAACATGGCAGAAAGGAATATTAATTATGATGGTAAAACATGCAGAGTATGGCACTTAAAGATGTTGGCTTCCTAGGATATTAATCCATGCAAAACTACTCTGTGAAGCTATGCTGCAGCCTGACAATGTGTTCCTCCACTCACACACAGCACCTTTGATTTCATCAGCAACCAAAGAAGAGCAAGTCTCTATTCCAAGCAAGGTAGGGGTTTTTTTTGAGAGAGAAAACAAACCAACAAAGAAACAAAACAAGAGCACCTTCCCCTCACATTTGACAGTGCAGCTGGCATTGCCATCACAGTCGTATGCAAGAGGTGACTTTGCCTATTCTGCAGAGTCACATGTTTATCATCCTGTGGAAAGCATGTGTTACTTCTTATTTCCTAAGGATAATTCCATTTCTTAAGGAAAAAAGACAACACAGCCAGAGGTTGTGTGTACCTCTATTCATGTGATCCCCTTGCCCTAATGCACAAGAGTGGGTTTTAAGTCAGTTTTAAGCAATTTTAAAGCCACTTTTAACCAAACTGACAGAAGGCGACTCACACAAAACAGTACATCCTTGCACACTTCATAAACATACACATCTTAGGAGAGGATAGACCTTCACTCCCCCTGCTAAGGAAGAGAACACAGCATGAACTCAGCCTTTGTTTCACACCAGAGACTTCACCAGGCAGCTCAGTCTGAAGGTACACAAACATGGTTTCCTTGCCTCTCTTGCTCACCAAATCCCCTGTACTCTCCAGATAACCTGTGTGTGTGTGTGCAAGAGCAAATAAAGCAGCACAAATATTTAATACAGGCAGCCTCTCCTACAGCAACAGATAAAATGAAGTTGCTTCCCTACAGGGACTCCTGGCCCCAGGCTGCAACCTCTCACCTCCTGAGATCTGTACTGCCCCAAACAGGCCACAGATACTGGAGCAAAAGGGAAAGAAGAAAGCTTCTTCCTTTCTCTTCCTGGGTGTGTTTGCCTGAGTAGCTTTTCTCTGCTCAGCCACTGATTTTTATTCCATTTTGAAAGAGTTAATCTGAGACTTCTGTCCTCCTCTGGATTTGTCTGAAACTGGAGGAACTTGGTTTATGAGGAGAGGACAAGACAGATGGATTGACAGAGATGTCACAAGGTCGAAACACTTTCAGCAACCACACTAAAATCCTAAGGATGTGTTCCCCAAAGAATTGGATGCTGCTCCTTCTCCTGTCCTGAACACTGAAACAAACATTCAATGTGATACAAAATTTTGCACTGCCTCTGTTTTCCCTCTGATTGTGAGGACCCCATTTTGAACTGACCTCAATTTTCACTTAATTAATAACCTACTTTGCTGTTCCTTTAGAACATTTTTAGCTAATTCCTGGGGATTTTGCCTAATTCTGTTTCTTCTTTTCAGAATGAAACAAGCATTGCTTTAAGGAATATGCTTCCCTTTTTGACAAAATGGCAAAGAGTAGTAATAATAAATAAAACACACAATCCCCAATTTTGAAGATGAACAGTAGAGAGTCAAGCAATAGAGCTGTTTGAAGTGGCCCTATAAATCCTTGCATTGAGAGTATCTTAACCAACATAGTAGGAGAAGACTGAAACAACATTTTTCAGAGTAGCAACTTAGTCGTCAGCAAAGTTTTATCCCACATAAAACACCACAGCACTGCAGGCTGCCAGTCAAGTCAAAGAGCAGTCACCCAACAGCTTGGTTTCTAATCTTATGAGTAATCTGAAGTTATCCAAGGAAGGCTCCAAGGGCAGCTTTGTCAGAGGAAATCTACAACTTAAATGCTGCTTGGTCTCCTAGGAATGGAAAGAGCTTTTTAAAAAAATTAATCATGGATAGTGTTTGCTAGTGTGGTGAAGAACGCATTACCTCAACCACTACCATGTCTCATTTCGAGATGATCCATGATTTTATCCAGAGGGGGCTTTTTTGGGAGAGTTTGTATTACGAATATTCCATCTACATTTGGACAGACAAGCCTAAAATTTTGAGTCTTTTCATTTGCCTCAGATCAACAGGATTCCTCTGTGCATTTTTACATCAATTCTTTCCAGCAGTAAAAACTTTAGGTTCAACTTCAGAGGAAACTTCCTACAGACATCTGTACCCACAGTCCTACATAGAGCAGCATATGCAGATATTTGGGACTGAAAATCCACATGACATCATTTACATGCTTTTTCTGCTGCCACAAGAGGCCAGTGATTGTGTAAATTCCAGTCTTCAGTGTTTCACCGCCAGTGCACTGACATGGCTCCACAGGCACATCTGACAGACACCGTCTGGAGGATAAAAATCACAGCTACAGATCAGCTGCCAGGACACCCCGAGACCTCTGACAGGAGCCAGGCACATTTCAATATTAACAAAATGTCAAAATTCAACTGTTTCTCCCCTCAACATTCAGTGCAAGTGTGTCTGGCTACCAACTAAGGCAGGAGTGCCACATGCACTTGCACTGCCAAAGCAGCTATTAGATGGGGAATATTGATCTATTAATATATTTAAATAAATATATATTCTTATATTACCACATTGACATTTCCCATGTAATGTAGTAATATATCAATATATTAATACATTCATTAGTATGGAGTGGAGTATATTAGCAACACTACTCAGGACTCTCATCCTCAAGGCTGAATGGGTTATTTAGGAGAGGAGGTAGAAGAAAAGATATCAGCTTTTAATCTTCAGAAATGCTGAGCACCAAATGTCTCCTGTTGCCACTTCTGAGCAACCAGAGCAAGAACTCCATTCCCACACCACAGTGAGCAGCAGCCTGGTTTAGCCACTAGCCCTGATAAAGCTCAGGGTATCCAAGATGCCAAATCACACTGTTAAAAGGTCTGTTTTGAAAGATTTTTGCAATCTTAGCACTAGAGCTTGCTAGCCACAGTGAGGGACTTGCTACAGCAAGAGGCACCTAAAAGGCTCCCAGGAGAGAGCCAGTCATCCTCTGAAACTGTTCAGAAAAATACTCTGGGGAGGAACTCTTCATGAGCACAAAGAAAAGCATTAAATTTTTATTAGCATCAGTTCAGGCTGAATAAAGCAGGCTTCCCAAATACATGGTGATAAAACATTTACACTACATCACTGGGTTTTCTTCCAAAGCCAGAAAAGCATTTAGAAGAGAAATGGCACCAGAAAATTCAGCACTGTTTTTTCATGATGTGGAAGCTGCCTGAAGGTCTTCAACATTTTCAGACCCATTCCTGTCTTGCAGGAATGAAAGAAATACCAAGAAAACAAGAGGAGGGCAAAACCTGGGGAGGAAGGCATCAGGAACAGACAAGGTAAAGGAAAGGGAAAAGTATTTGTAATGCAGGCATCTGCTGTCAGTGTCAGGATGTATCTCATCTTGCCATCTTTTCCCACGTCTCAGCAGAGTGGAGGGAGTGCTCTATAAAGATCCAGAGACACTACCCCAGCTCCTGAGAGCTGCGCAGCACCAGCTGCCAGCACACTGGCACTGTTCCCCTGCCGCCTCCTTCACAGCCACTCTGCCGCCTTCATCGCTCACAGAAAGATTCTCCCTGCAAAGGAGGAAGATGTGGTCCTCGAGGAACCAAAATTAGGTGACTTGTAAGGATGTTTCTAAATTATCGAGCAAATTAAAAAAGGAATCACTATTTTTTTTTTCCCGTCATGAACAAGCACGTTATCTGCACTGTTACGAACTTAGACCTCCTGCACGTGTTATTTACTAGCTGTTAAGAGCCAAGACTCTTGAAAATTAATAAAAAAGGAGCATTAAGGCCACATTGCAACAAAGGATTTAAGTAACTGACAATTTCCTTTTGTTTCAAGGATAATATTCAGCCTCTTAACTGTACACATCTGTTTAGTGAGCAGGGAGTAGTGGTGCAGAGTGATGTTTGTACACTCCATGACTACATGATAACAAATGCCTTGGAGTCAATAACCTCTGAAAATCACACAAACTGCAAACCAAGTTAACACAGCTGATCTTGACACAGCACAGAATTGCTGGATTTTCAGGCAGCTGCCTTGGAGCTTGTTTGTTTGAATAAATGGGTCAATAATGGTATTTTCTGCACAAGGTTTTAATGTGGAGTTTCCAAGCCCAATAATGGTTGTATGTTCACTGAGGTGTCCTTGGCTGTTACCCCACTCTTCACAGTTCAATATGCCTTATACATGTGGGCAAAATATGTGAAATGGCAACAAAAATATAAGATTTCATGCTCAAAGCCCATTTTACATCAGGAAAAAGATGAGTGCACTGCTTTTGTTGATGAGGACAAGAAGATGAACTGGGCACTCCTTATTACTGGTTCCTATTAACCTTACCATCGGGAAAAATTTAGTCCACACAAAAGCAAGGCCAAAGAGCTGTAAAATATCTTCTGGATAAAAAATGTCTATGGATCACACTTTGTACTAGTTGGACCCAAGTCCTTCATGTCTATGACTGCTTTCCCCCACCCTATGCATACGTAAATAAAATGGAAAAAAAGCATAATAACATTTTCTCTCTTCTTCCTTCCCAGTCTCAAGGAGTCATCACACCCAGATAAATCAGGAACTCCAAGCTGGACTGTAATTTTATATAAAATATATAATACAACAGATCTGTGGTGCAACTAGTTCCAAGAAGAAGCAGATGCACCTTCTGATTATCAATTTATTCTAACATTTTTGAAAGGAAGAGATTGGGAGAGATATTGATATGTATGGCAGGTACTGACTAATATTCAAAACCTTTGGCATTACCATATGTTCCTGGAAATATCTACCAGTGCTATTAGTTGCTGTCATTGATGACAGCATGTAAACGACTGTCTAATCTGCATGTACAATTAAATAATTAGATGCCATATGTAAGAGCAGTTATTTATAGGTACGAAATCAGAGAAAAAGTTCAAACTCCATTTTTATAATATATGTTCTCACAAATCAGATCTTCTTCACCATAGATACAGATCTTCATTACTAAGTGCCCTATCTTCGGTTAAAAAAAAAAAATTAAAATCACAATTAATACCTCATAGTATTGATTTTTCCCTGTGATGCACTGATTCAGTAATGCATGGATGGAGCCTGCTGGCAGGATGTTATAGTTTCTGTCTACAAAATGCCTGTCAACTTCTGGAGCTCACTATGAACAAAACAAGCCAGAGAAAAACCCATCCCACTGAAGGTCTGTCCACTGCATTCAGTGAAGGCTTGATCTATTCTTATGAGCAGCTGACCTAGATTCTCTGCTTGAATGAGAGCATTTCCCAGCATCAAGGCTGCTCAGTCAGAAATTCATGTATGGCTTATCATGAGAGACGGGAAAAATAAGAAAGAGGATACAATCTTAAGGAAAAGTGATGACATCCATTTGCCATAAAAACTTTATCCATATCCCCACAGAGCACTCCCAGACACACTTCTGCTCTCATTTCAGAGTCTGGAAAGGGCTACAGCCCTCCTTAGAGCACACGTGACAGGCCAGGCAGCCAGAGCTCCATGGAGAGGCTGAGATGTGCCAAAGCTGTGCAGGACACAGCCACACAGCAGGGCAGCCAGCCTGCTGCTCCGGAGCCACCTGCAGCTTTCCGGCAGCTCGGAGGCAGCTCCTGCCGGCAGCGAGGCTGTGCTGGAGCAGGGACTGCTGGTTCACATCACACCAAGAGGAAATGAGGCAGAGAGGGCTGCTGAGCCCTGCACTGCCAGGTCCTGGTGGGATCCAGATGCAGACTCAGCACATGGGAAGCTAGGGAGGCCTCAATAAGGCAATGCCATCTCCTCCTGGTGAGCCGTGCAGGAGGACACTTCTCCTTCTGCCAGTTCTCCAACACGTGGGAAGCACATCCTGTGGTACTCAATAATGTAAAGATAGTGGTAGGCTCAGGTGAGCAGAAGGATGGGTCAGCCATGGGGAAAGGACCTTTTCATCTGGCCTCTGCTGCTGATCCACTTTGCCCTCATCTCTCGGAGATCCTATCAGGCACCCCACATGCCCATCTCAGCAATCTTGCATATTAACCAATAATACTCAAAAGACCAGTGATCTCTGAGGGTGATTCCCAGGAAATCCAAGGGTCCATCACTGTGAGGGATGCTACCTTGATACCAGCTCTTGATGGCAGCTGTCACTGTTGTCACTGATGCTGAGCTGCCCACAGAGAGCAGTTCCAGGTTCAGGTCAGGACCTGAACAATATCCACTCAGAAGGGATGAGAAGGAGCTGGCACACAGGGCTGACTATCTCATATGCCCCAAGGTACAGCTTCTGCCCAAGGGCTATGCTGCAGTCTTGGCCACAGGAACAAGGACAGGAGCACAGATTGAGTCCATGGGGTGGGCAGGAGCTGGGCAGTCAAGGCTCATTTCCTTCAATACCAAAATATTTCAATCTGTGCCACAGATGAAGACAGAGAGTTAAACTCACATAAACAAATTCAGGTCCACAGACCACAGAGATATCCTGCCCCTTCTCCAGACATGAACATCCCAGACTGAGGCTGCAGAAGAGAATTTCTGCTCACGTGGACCCTCACTGCCTCACCCTCACAATACCACATGGGTGCAGCTTACACATCCAGCCCACACAAAAAGCAAGTGACTGCTGTGGGCCATGCTGCCAGTGAGCATTTCCCCAGCCCCTCTCCTCTGAAACCTCCAGAGGAGCCACCATGAATCACAGAACCATGGAATATGCTGAGTTGGAAGGGACCCACAAGGATCATCCTCCAAGGAGTCCAGCTCCTAGCCCTGCACAGGACGTCCCCAAGAGTCACACCATGTGTCCAAGAGTATTGTCCAAAAAAGACACTATAAGACCTGTTTGACCACCTCTTAATTCAGATCTGGTTCAGCAAATGGAAATATCCTGTCAGGCAGTAGGTTTTCCTCACCAACTTTTTTTTTTTTTTTTTTGCATGTGGGCAACATCTAAACTAGGTCAGTATTATTCCTACCAAAACACTTGCTATGGGTGTTAGTTTTACAAGAGCATGTGATTGTCTGACTTTATTTATGAGCTCAGGGAAAGATCCACTGTTTATTTTCCTGTCTGTCTTGTTTGGGGTCGTTTGTTTTTATATTTCTTTGGGTAGGTTGCTGAGATTTTGGGCCTCTTTTTAAAAGGCAAATTCAGACTATTGAGAGATCTTGCAGGTTGCATGCCTTGGCAGTCAGTGAAACAAAGCACAGGCAGCAGTGAGCAAATGAAACCAGACAAGAGCACAGAGAGAATATGAAAAAGGAAGATAGTGACACAGGTAAGAAGGGATGAGGATATGGAGCAGAAAAAATGCTGCGGGTTATGGAAGATGAGGAATCAGGCAGAGCTGGATGGATTATAGAAAATGCATATCTTCACAACTCCTGAAAGGGTATACCCCAAACCTCAGCAATCAGACAAAAGTCAGCAGGAGACCCCACTTCAATGAACAGAAAACTTGTCCAGAGATTCAAGTTTATTTCATGAGAGCTCTTCTTACCTCCTTGGCGCAAACAAAACAAGTCAAAAACAAAATCCTGCTCCAGCTTTTCATTCAGCAGGTTAGTGGTCACAGCCCTGACAGATATCCATCAGACAAACAAGCCAGGGGAGAGGGTCCCTACAGCCAGGACCTTCTGTGTCTAGATCTCCACTTGTCTGGCTTTCACCTGGCCTATCTGGGTAGTCCAGAGGTTTTGCCCAGTGCTTAAGTCATCAGACTATCCAAGTTCTGTGGGGGTGAGTCCTTCCACTAACTGTATGGCCAGTGTTAAGTGAACGTCTCTGTGGATAATCCAGATTGCTGCTATAAGCAGAAAAAAGACACAGGAGTAGGCAGAGTCTTTCCTCTCAAGTGAATTCAGATATCTAAAAGAGCCCTGTCAAGCAGCACACCAGCACTGGCTCATTCTCTTCATCAGCAGCAGAAAGAATTTAGAATGAGTAGCTCAGGCACTGATATGCGTACATCAGAATAGATGAACCACAGCCTAAATTTCCAGAAAATAACCACAAAAAAGAATGTCAGGAACTCATCTCCAGGCCCACAGGTCTTCTGACTTTCCACTCACATGAAAAAAACAGATGTGTATGATCTGTGAGGGCACGGGGTCAGCTGTATGGCTGATGACTCCCAGCCGTGATGGGCTGAAGATTGTGCAACAGAACCGGCAAAATTTGCTTGCTAGGGTGAGTCACCTCAGCAGGAGGGAAGTTCCACATAGAATCTTCTTTGCCCACCTCTCCAGAACACCACCACCAGCCCAGAGCTTCTGTACAGCTCTGGTTCTTGGTTTCAAAGCTGTACAAGGAACATCAGAATGTGCTGCTGAGACGATGAAAGCATGGGGACAATCTCCTCCTGCCACAGAAAAAAAGGAAGAGGTTGAGCTGGCTGAGAGAGTCTAGTGTTTGTTGACACCTTCTCTGTCTTTTGCCCAAGACCTGCTGCGCCAGAATAAGGGTCCTTTTGGGGTCTCAAGTGCCTCTTTGGTAATCCACCAACACATTGCAGACACTAAAATTCATTGAAGTTGCTTTCATCTGTCCTATGAAATTGATCTCAAGCACTGAAGCTCCCATCCCAAGCATCCTGCCTCCCTTAGGTAACAGCTGGTACCATCCAGGTACCTGCAAAAGGAAACAAGAACTTCAAAAGGAGACACACAGGCAAAGACAAAGACAACCAGAGCAGATCAAACTCACCTTCCAAACCCTAAATAGCATTTCTTTCTCCAGCAAGACCATTCTGCCACAGAGCATCGAGTATAGCCTGCAGATGAAGTTACACAAACAACATCTTCCACGCAGGGCAGGCAACAGCAGGTTCTCCTGCAAACAGAAGCAGCACAAATGAACAGGGAAAGGACAGGCCCTGTTACACATGGCATAGCATGGGATCTCAGCTCTGTGTCTAAGACACAGAGAAGAATGATACTCAGGGGTGTTTTAAGAACATGGGACATATTCTGAAAGCTGGAATGGCCTGGTTGATACAACCTGGCTGGAGGCTTAGCCATGCTTCACTACCTCATCATCTGACATTGATATGCCTCATGTTTCTAATATTGGTCCCAGGAAACCACTGGTTTGGGACAAACATTATGAAGACAATTTCTTATACCCCAAATTTTCCGATTTTTTTTCCCATCTCTCATATAATACACACAGATCACTTCTGCTATCTATAACCTGCAACAGCTCACATGCGACATTGCAGTGAATTTTCTGTAATCATATTTTGGGGGGGATAAGTTAATCCACATATACTTAATCTGTCACTGACACATGCTTTCTCTATTTTATTGTCTAAACCAGGAGGCTAATACTGCCTTGAAAAAGAATTGAAAGCAGCAATTATTCACTGCACTCATTAGCAGTAAAAACAGATTGAGTTCCAGCCATTTGAGTTACACTCCTGAAATTACACAGTTAGTGGTTGGTGCCAGAGTCCCATTTAGCTCAAGAGCCTTTTGTAACAACAAACAATAGCTTCTTCTTCATTTATCTGGTTTCCCTTAAGAGGAAGAACTCATGTTACAACTGAAGGGCTACACAATCATGTTTTACTAGCTCAAGGTACACAGGACTTTCACAAGTCACATAGAAATTTTGGTATTCACAACACTCATGAAAGTTATGAGTAGCCCAAAGGTAAACAGTCTGATCTTGGCAACAGAAGTACTAGTGAGTGCAGGACAATAGGCACAGGCCAACAAAAAACAGAAGGAAAGGTGTAATGGGAGCTGGGTTATCAGCTTTGCTGTAACAGGAGAGCTGGTGCAGGCCTGCTCTGTATCCCACCAGCACCATGCATGATGTCTTTGAAGGTCACAGAGCCACCCCAGAAGCTGAAGGTGTTGCAGAGGTGAGAAATGCAACTCCTCTATTCCTGCTAAACAGAAAACATCTGTCGTCTCCTCCTGTCACCAAAGTGATGTTCCTCTCACTGCTACCTTTCCTCATGGGAATGTTCATATATCATTCCAGTACAAAGCTGTTGTGAGAGCAAGTTCAAAATCACATCAGACTCATTCTTTAAATATCCCATTTTTCTTTCTTTTTTTACAAGCATGAAATGAAGACATTGTGTCTTCTTCAGAGAGGGTAATTATTAATTTAAAATGGCCTGCCAGCACCATAAATTTTACATGACAGAAGCTCCATCTCACAACATATTTAAACCTCTCCTCATTAGTCCTCAGAGCTCTGATCCTTCAGCCAGAAGATGTGGCACATCCCTCCAGGAGTCCTGGCACGGGGTCTGACTAATGCTGTTCACAGACCTATCCCTTCTCCCTGCTGACCACCCCTGAAACACAGTCTGCCCTGAAGCATTGCCTTGGAGGAGACAGATCTGCTGCATCAGCTCCTGCCTGCAATGTGTCCCACTGAAATGCCCCCCTAACACAGGCTGTTTGGAATATACAGATGTGAGCAGAGATTTGGCAGGTCTAGCAGAGCATCCTATCTGCTGCAAGGCCTCTGGAGGTCACAGATAAGCAAACCCAGGCAAGGGCAATGCTGGGGATACAAGGAAAACATGACAGGCAGCAGATCAGACATGTCTTCCCATGATTTTGCATCTAGTGCAGAACTCAGTTGATGACCGTGGAATTATACCTGGTCATGAGTGTTCAGAAAGCTCAGACTTTACAGTAAATGAAATGTATTCAATTCTCAATTAGCTATGGAAGATTAGCTGGGTTAGGGATTAACCAGACACTCCTTCCCCATAGCAACCACAACACCATGGCACCAAGCCCCTGGGCTGTGCTCCACTTTCACCCCAGCAGGTTAAAGCTGTCCCCACTCAGGACAGAAACTGGCAGGTTTCCTACAATCCTTTCACCTGTAGAAGACCTGAATAAGTTCTTATCCCCTAAATATCACATAGCCTGTACAAGCCAGGATCTGTTTCATCTAGGTTACCCTACCCCACATTTTCTTCAACGGCTGATAGTTGACGATATTTACATGAACCAGCCAACACTAAAATAAGAACACACCACGTAGCCTTCAAAAGCTGTCCCAGGCATTAGGCAGCTGGTGTGCTGACACCGTTGCTTTTGTGCTGAGTAACGATGTCTCACTGTTTCTTTGTGCTCCCTTACCCCTCTCTTTCCATCTGTTTTTCCTTGGCATCCATTCAGATCATATGCTACTCAAAGCAGGGCATTCTGTGAGCACCCAGGAGATAATCTGTGACAGGGCACTGCAAAAATCCGTCTGATTGGTTCATGTGAGAAATTAGTGAACTGGAGTCAACGCTGTACAAGGACGTGTATGAATGGGTTAAGCATGGTGTGTCTGGATGGAAAACGTGACTCATAAGTGTTACTAACATTATTCTTTCTCATGTCCATAAACCTAAGCAAGAAATGGGAGAAATGGAGTGGGTAGAAAAAGACAGTAGGCTGGCAGGCAAGTATCTCTCAAATACAACTGCACTGAATTACGGGTACGTAGATCAGATGCTGAGAAGAGCAGAGCATTTGCTACTCCTACACACAGCCCCATTTCTTCTCTTACAGCTATTAACTTCTCATGCTCCTCCGTTTTGTTTTTGCTTCATCTTTCACATACATAGCCCAAGATTTGGATCTTATCTTCACGTATCCCAGTGACTTCCTGGCATGTCATGTGCATGCACAGCTACACCCACACATTGAGGCATCTCTTTCTGTGCCTTCTGTACACGATGATAGTGCAACTACACTGGTCACCAGGACAACAGTGACAGCCTGTCACACTGATAAGAAGTTGGTTGGTTGGGTTCATGCTCTGAAAAAGAGCAAGACAGGGGCATTAAATGTAATACACAGCAGTGAACTGCAAATGACATTTGGTTTTCCCCTTAGGGAGCTGAAATGAGAACAAACATGAGAGTAACAAAGAAATAAGAGAAGAGGCTTCTGTTTAACTTTTAAAGCTCCTTAGTTAATGGGAAATGGGAGTTTTCCTATGTAAAACATAGGATTGGAGCTCACATATGGGGCTTATCTCAGCCTTCTCATGAAAAGACAGAGGTTTTGAGCCCGTATAGTCCCAAATTTCCAAAAGTGACCAAAGCTACTGTCATGCCAATGGGCTCAGAGGTTGTCACTACCAGACACCAAAGTAGCAGACAACTAAGAGAAATAAACATTTACTTTGCTAGGATTGCCTTTCACTAACAGCAGCCAGGACTGCTATAGGACTCTGCTACCTCAGGCCAGCACCCAGCAGGTCTCTTGGCTGGATCTGAACCCACTGCAGGAGCAGGAAGCTATCCCTTCCCACAAAACAGCCCCACCAAACAGAGTCGGCTGCATACAGATCTGGGACGTGCCATTCAAGAAAACTATTTTGCCAAACAGGCATTTGGTAGTTATGGAAGTCAAGATGTACATCCAAACTTCTGAATGCTGTCAAGGTTCAGGGAAGCACAAAACTGGTATCTCTCATATTCAGTCTTACAACTTCTAGGTCCACAGTCTGACCATTTTGTCAGTGCAGAAATAGACGTGAAAGACAGTCTGAAAAGAAAACCAGTTGTAACTCCAAGTGAAGTCTATTTTATCGTGTTATCTATAGCCTGTGGCAGGAGTAATTTATCAAAGTGGTAAACCCTTGTCACAACAAAAAGGAACTGCACATATCCAGGTGATGTACAAGAACTTTGGTAAGACTATCTCTCTAAAACAGATAAGAAACAGTCTCCTGTCTCTTTGAGAGATACTCATGGACACAGCAGGGCTTCAACCAAAGCAAGACTTGTGTTAGCTGTGTTCAAAATAAGGTCTGAAAACCCAGGTCATACTGGTCAAGTTGTAGTCTAAATGGGAAGAGGGAAGCAATATAAATGCTGGCGGACAACAACTGGTGATAAAGGGGTAGGTGATGGTTAAATCCTCTCCACCTTCGCTCCTCACTCCTTCCTAAACACAAATTAAGAACTCGAGTGTCTGTATCCTGTCTCTCAGCAGGTACCCCAGCATTCAGACACCCTCTCCATCCCCTAGACTGTATATAAGGGAGAGGGGAACTTCAATCCAGCTGTACAAATATCTCTGCTTTTCCTGGGAATGAGATACACGCTATGGCCCAACACATTCAAGGCCTTTCTAAGCACAACAAACCAATGCCAAGAAACAGAAGAATGTCATCAAGACCATATAGTTTGTTTTCTTGCATTTGTTTTGCATCTCCCTCAAAATGGGCAGGCATAATGCAGGAAGACAAAGAGGCCTTTCTCAGCAAGCAATGCGGTGTGCACTCCTGGGTCACCCCAGGCGGCTGTCTGTCTGCTCGGTGCCCTTTACCCTGTTTAGATAGTAGCTGTATCCTTTTAGTATCAAGATGTGGATACTTAATGCATGCTCACCTTTGCCCCCAGCCACACACTGTTTCTGCTTAGCTAATGCTTTTCTTGGCAGGCTCAGCCAGGCAAGTCAGAGTTCAGCTTGCACCCCGATCAGCTGAAGCACAGATGACTGGCTCTGGGAAATGCTGCAGAGGCACGGCCAAAATGAGCTGAAATCACTTACAAGGAGCTGCACATTACCCTGTGTTGGTAGTCAGCCAGTTTGATTCTGGCCCATGACTGGGCATCCAGCCACAGCCAAAGGACAAATCAAAATAAACAAACCAGAAGTTTCTTCCAGGGACATAATATGAAGAGATTTTCAAAGCAGGATTTAAGAACAGAATACTGTCTGTCCATGCCTTAGCAGCATTGACAACACAGTGACAGGCCCTCTAAAAAGCTTTAAGTGCAGTCAGTGCCAGTGGGAAATGGACCAGATGAAAGACACAGAACACAAGCTAAGACACATACGGGTTTTCACAGCTCTGGCACAGCTCTCTCATGCAGGCACTGCATGCCAAGCTTTCAAAAATGGTCAGAGCAAATGGCCGAAGTTTAGCTGGTCCTGAGTACAAGCTTAAGACTCCGACTTTGATTTATCTGATATTTTTATGTATTTGTTGAGAAGCAGTCATCAGTTACAAAAGAGACTGCTGTGGGAAACCCATGACTACTAATGCTCCTTTGCTTCATGCATTCTCATTAGCAGGTCTTTGGCAGAATATATTGCACAGACTTTTGTGCAATATCTCGGTGCAGAGTCCACAGATGTAGAGACAGACCTCACCAACACTCATCATGTCTCCTGGAGATCTCTCAGGAGGTATACTGAATATGTTAGAACCAGTAAACACAACACTATTTGCAGATCTGGAGCATGGTAGGAAAACAGGCAAAAATCAGGTGAATCTGCCACAACCCAAAGTCAGCTACAGAGCTGCCTTTAAGACCTTTGCTAGGGTAAAAGAAGACCTGAGTGAAGAAAGAATATAGCAGGTTTGTGCTGACTCTCAGACAACCTGGCCAGCAGGCTGGGACTTGGCAGCCCGCCACTATTTTGCCTGATTCCCTGCTGCTCCAGGATGTCAGTGAGCTGCGAGCAATCTGCCTGCACACATCCCAGCATATGCCTCTTGAGCACCAGTTAGCACAGAGCTGGACAAGGTGCAGGGGACAAGCTGTTCACCCTCTTGCCCACCCAAATATTTTTCAGGGTGCAGAATTTAGTAGCTCAGGACTCTCTGCAAAGGAACTCAGTGGGGCTCCATCACATCTGTGAGAGAAGAAATTTCAGGCTTCATCTGTATGACTCAGCTGTTTACTGTAAGTCTCTGTGGGAGCAGCAGTGGTACTGAGATTCACAATTCATTATCTATAAAATAAAAATAAGTTTTATCAAATGTCTGCTAGTAAACATCCTTCAGAGCACATAGACCTACAGAGAGACTTACTCTCAAAGCAGATAAACTATCAAAGCCTCCTGTCACAGTAATTCTTGTCTCAGTGCACATGGGGAAAAAAAAAAAGGCAATCAGGGAAATTACAGGCTTGCTTAAGCCACATTAGGTGCAACCAATCAAAAGAACTGGATATCTACTTACAAAAAATAACCATTTATATGCATATGTCTTTGAAGACAGAAGTATTGTATCCATAATCAGGGATATGTGCACAAAGCTGGTACCAGGAAAGATGTCTCAGAAGTAAAGTCCCTAGGTTAAACCAGCACATTATCCACTGGTATAAAATGCTGCATATCCACAGACCTGAATGATGTCACATGTATTTAAACATGACCTTCAAGATCCCACCTGCACCCACACACCCTTCCTAACTTCATGTAGAAGTGACTATATGAAGTCATGACCATCATCTGGTCATCCATTAATCTGCCAAATGTCTATGCTGGTTTCAGCTCAGGTAGAGTTAATTTTCTTCACAAGGGCTAGGACAAGGATATGTTTTAGTTGTGCAAACAATTAGAAATGAGAGGAGCTGTGTATTTATTACACATTTCTGAATAAGTCATGCCAAATATCTAGGACAAACAATACATTAAGCCCTAAAGAACCCTGTGAAAGGTTTTTGTCTGCTGGAGGCAACAATGAAAAAGTAACATGATAGAAAGGGAACAGTAAATCATTCATGAGAATGATTAAAAACTGTGGGTGAGATGCAGCAAACAACACTGAAAACAGCCAGCATATTTTTTTAGTATCTCATCTTTTAGAGGTTGGAGTGGTTGTGAGGAACTTTAGGAAGTCCTACTTTGTGTTATTTATTGCAAAGAGGATGAAGAAGATACAAAATCCATGGAGAACAGTACAACAGGTTGCAGCTTATTCAGATGTCTCATCAAACACTGAAGCAAAAATACTCCTGTACTTGAAATTACCTGTGCAAATAAGGCTTAAGAAAAAGACATCGTAAGGACACTGGCGAAACAAGCAAAAATTAGACTAAGTGCCAAATAATGTTTTAGACGTGATCTCACCTACATGCACACAATCATTTTGGAATCCTAAAATCAAGTTCTGAAAGAATTACAGGTCAAAATGTTCACAGCTACCACATAATGTAATTCAGTTGTGGGTGCCACAGCTTCCCAGATGAGCATGGTAGCCACAAATCATGTTATCATTAGCATTTATTTTAGATCAACTCTATGAAAAGGCCTGTTTCAGGAAAGCTTGTATCCTAAGACTATCCCAAGTACAAAGCTCAAAACCAACCAATGTGGATAAGATTTTTTTTTCTTCAAATAACACCCTTCACTTGCAAGGGAAAATTTATCCTACATTATGCCTTTGAGCTTCCACTGGCCCAACTGTGTGTCTTAAGACTTTTGAAAAACTGATTTTGGAAACAAGTCAAGGTAGAAAACCAAAGGTCTACATTAGGTGAATAAAATCATGCTAGATTTTACAGTCAACAACATGTTTGACCCGGATTCATATTCAAGGACACTTTTAACCTCATTTCTTAAACAAACTAGATTTATGCAATGGTAGTGAGTGTGACTGTGTGTGAGTATGCACCTGCCTGTGTCTACAGCACCATTTACCTGTCCCTGGACCCCCTGTGTAATTCCAAACACAGTGACATTCACAGGTAGAGTGAGACATAATTAGTGCTTCAAGTCAGCTTTTATTAGGTGTCAAAGAATTCCCACCGGCCAAAACCGGACTTAATTTATTACACCACTCTTGGAAACCATGTGTGTTATTAACTATTTAATATTGCTACTAGTCTGTGTAATACCCTAAGTATGCATAATACTTGGCATATGCACACCATAGGACAAAATTTCTGCCTCTATTTTCCTCTTTAAGTACCACTCCCCCTGCTTTGTTTCTCAGTTTGGTAAATAATTTACCTTAGCAATATAAATATTTGAGCTGCAAACCACCAGAGCATTCAAAGCCTTTGGCATTGCATAGCAGTCATGTATTATTTGCTTCATTACAAAAGGTAATCCCTGTGTTTTTATTAAGAAGCTGGCACCAGCTGCACTCAAGCTGCTGGTTAAACATACCAAACAAGCAGCAAATTCTCAACCATGATGTACAAATTCAATATTATCCTCTAGGACCTGTAGTTCCCTGTAAAATATGTTCAATGTTGCAAGAGAGGCAACCCTTAGGGATTTAAAATCAGATTTAGGAGGAAAAAAAATATTTCTGTGATGTGTCTCTCTGTTTCCAAATGCACAGCACTGCCCTACCAGCCAAGCAGCACCTTCAAAGGTTCTGTTTTGATGGCAAATTTTCCTTTGCCTTCAAAACTGGCTTTTCCTTTCCTTTCAGCAAACATCGGGGATGCCTTATCCTCTTCCTAGATCTGCCAGCAGAAGCACAAACTTAATCCCTACGTGAGCCTCAATACTGCCTCCAAATCTTAGCTCTCCCAGCAGTGCCCTTCTATTGTTCTACAGCAAAGAAACTCCTCCATGCTCAAATAGGCAGAACAGATGAGCAAAACTTGCTGCACCCAGCAGTGCAGACCCGTAGAAACAAGATCAGCAGCCACATTTTAGTTCACAGGAGAAGGGCTGTGAGAGCATTTAAGATCTCCAGGGTGTCCCCAGACCAGGAGGAGGTTTGGAGATAGGCTCTCTATACCAGGGCTACCACACCTTTCCCGTAGGAAAAGTAGAAAGCCAAAAGGTAACTCTAAGTACTCATTACTCTTTTTTATTAGTTAGAATTAACATCTGCCGGGAAATCTATACTGATAATCACAGTACTGGTTGCAGACCATCAGAAGCCAAAGAAAAAGGATGATGGAGGATTAATCTGTGGAGGTGCTGGCAAAACGTGACAGCTGCAGAGGGCCTGAGCAATTCTCTTAACAAAATGGAAATGCAAATTGCCAAAATAGTACTGGAAGAGAGATTTAACTTAACTCATAGGCAGATCTTGATGTCTGAAGCTTGACTATGACAAGAAGCAGGGAAATGTAAATGCAGTGGTTACTAATGGGCATTGTGAACAGGCAGGTAGGTTTGACAGCATGTTCTCAGCTGGAAGCTGTATTCCCGTGGACTCCTTATCTTCCACATCCACTTCTTTCAGCAACCATATAAATGTAGCAGGCAGATTGGCCAACCACAGACATGCAACTACTGGATAATGGTAGTGGTTGCCAGTTAGGCCCATAGCCAAAGCTGCTAACTAAACTGAGAAAACCTGGCTTCCTTGATTCCTATCACCAGCATTTCCACTTACTGCTGAGACACAGAGAGAAAAGATAGGTCTCCAAGGCAGGGACTTCACTGCTATCAAACACTGGTTTATATTCTGCAGAGAAGATGTTTTCCCCTCCTTGCTGAGGTGATTCCCTTGTACAGGCAGTCATACACTGGAAGAAAAAGAGGGAGGGTACAGGGAACCTCACTGTTGACAAGACCACATCTGGGGCAGAGCTCATGCTGTCAGGTGATCCCTTTCAGGGCATCAGACCCAAACACTATGTGGGAGATTTTATCATTTCTGCATGGTAATAGAAGCAACAAAAATAACTACCATAAATAATGGCTATATGCGTGTCTAACATCACACACTTGCCCTCATGTTTTTCTCTGTTTACTGATTCCTGAGCTACTAATAACAGCTAACAGGAATGATGGTGCAACAGAGCATGGAAAGAAAAGCACTTCACAAAGTGAACCTCCCCAAGACAGCCAGCGAGATGCCAGACAGAAATGACTATGGAGCTCCTGAACAGTAAAACCAGAATTAACCTCTGCCCTTGTGACTGATCAATGTCTAGTGTCAATCCCGATGGATTTCGGACCCACCCTTCCCTAAAAGTTACCTATTCCAACCTGACATGTAAATAATTAAACTTTCTCTACACATTGCCGAGATATGAAGAAGAAAAGCTATTGCTATTCCACGCAGCTGTAGATAAGCTTGGCCCTCCTTCCATCTCCTGAAATTACAGCCAAAGCCCCGAAGACGGCACGAGGAGGAATCCCTTACTCAGGTGCTAATGTTCCTGCCTGCACTGGAGGAAATAAGAGCTCTGACCCGGCCACTGGCAGATAACACACACAGCGGAGACAAAACATTCTTCAAGGCCAAGGTTACCAAGAGGGTGTTGAATTAGGGTTATGTTTGCAGCCAGCTGCACAACCGATAGAGGATGAACTCGCTGAAAAAACCACAGGAGGACATCAAGTTGCCAATCAGGGATTAAAAGGACACATTGTGACTGTTCAGATTACAAACCAATTTGTGATGATTTAAAATATGTTAAGAATTTCAACAGAGTTTTGATTTTGCTGCATTGTCACAGTCACTGACTCTTGGTTATTTCTAATAAAAACCAGTTAAGGCAACATAGGGCTAACTGGGTTTGTTCAAGGCTGAACTCAGCAACAATAAAGCATTTCTGTGATGAGGAAATGCACCCTAAATTCAACTGTGGAAAACTCCCTATTCTTAGACATGAAACTATTTGCAAAACCTGACTTTCCAATGTCATTTAAAATGTTGTATCTACAAAAGTATATATAAAACCTACATAGTTTCTGTCAATAAAATGCAAAGTACACAAGCAGTCTGTATTTGGAAGGTCACACAAGCAAAGTGAACTATGAACTTCAGGATTCATGAAATTGTGACATTTTAAAGTAGGAGGAGAGACAATATTTTTCTGTCTTGTCCATATCACAAAATATTAAAATGAACAAGCTGTAGATATTAATATTACGTAGAAATATTTGGGATCCAGCATTTAATAGTAATGAATTTTCTGCCAAGGCAAAAATCAACAACTAGGCACCATGAAGTCAATAATCCACAATTTTAGTCTGATTTGCATAATCCAGGAGAATGACGTGACCACCTGGATGAGACATGTTTTTTGCAAAAGAAACACCATCTTAAAAGGCACTTCTTTAACTTCTGTCTATTTATATACTATATTAAAAACTATCTTTCTTTATGCTATTAATCGTAAGGGTTCGGAGTTATTCCTCATGTCAAATAGTACCAAATCCAGGGTCTCTTTCCCAGCAGCTCACTCGTAATTTATTAACTCCCTAGGTGTTGTAACACCAAGCTAAAGCCACCGACAGGAGGCATTTAGCAAGTTACATGTGCCACATAGTTTCACAGCAAAGGATTTCCTGCTGTGCTTTTCTTGCCTCCCACTTTTTTATGAGTTTTTTCCCTGGTGGTAACTGCCAAGCCTCACATCCTTTGGAGATGCTTCCTTATTTTGCCGTAACACTCTCTCTTGTTTCAGAAAGTGTTGCTCTGCATTTATCAAGGAGACATTTAACATATCCTGAAGAATTTTTACCTTTTTAAAATGCTGATAGTGAAGTCCAAGACAAACTTACATGATGGAACCTCCACACCTGGAAGTGTCCAAGGCCAGACTGAATGTGGCTGGTCTGGTGGAAGGTGCCCCTGACCATGGTGAGAGGTTAGAACTAGCTGATCTTTAAGGTCCCTTCCAGCCCAAACCATTCCATGATGCCTTACAGAACAGTTTCCTGAATAGAAAGACCAGCTATTCCATATACTGAAAGGAGACATGTAGCAAGGACAGCTGCCACAATGAGGGTTTTTATAGAAAGCACCAAGATGTGCACAATTATCTGTGGTTGCTCCAGCTGAGGAAACAAGACTTTTATTGTTGCTGTGTGCTACTGGAAATGGCAGTAGCCCTGCTTTTGTGACTTCTAGGAAAACCTCATTTATCAGCCACCTTCCTGAGTGCAGTTCTTCTACATATCAGACCAAAAATGTTCAATATGTACTTCAAGGTTCAACAGGAGGGATGTCTCCTTTGACCACATCAATGTGATATCAAAGTCATCCAGGAAAACTATGTGTTGAAACTAACTTCAGACAGGAAAAGATTTAGAGTATATAACATTATTTAATGTCACTACTAGTTTTATTGTTGCTGTCTCTCTTTTCCTCTGTACTCCCACAGAGCCATCAAGAACCTTTACAACATTACTCAGTAAGACAGTGACAGGAACTGAGGAGCATTGTTCTGCTGGGGAGTTTTTATAGTGTCGCCCTGATCCTTTTCAGCCTTCTGATGCTGGCTTTTTTGTAGTGGAGTTTCTCACAGATTTTCATGTAAATAAAGTGATGTTATTGTAACTGACCTTCTTGTTTATCATTCCTCTCTTGGGGAGGGACAATTGATGGACTTCTAGTTTGACCACTGTGGTTGGAGAGGTGGCAACCTCATCCTCCAGTCCATGGTCATTGTCAAAAATCTATATAAATCGAAGTAGAAAAATAAATCTCTCTCTTTTGCCCTGATGACTTGACTGTGTGCGTGTCATTCATTTAGTGTCCTATAGCAACATTATAGGGGTAAGAGAGCTGGTTACTCACTCAAGTCATAAATTCAGGAAAAAATTCTTTGCCACTTGAACATCGACACTCTAAAATACCCAAAACATATAATTCCTCTGATACTGGAGGAGTGTAGATGGAAGAAGATGGGAAAGAATGAGTAACAGAAAGAAAGGATGCAAGTTTTCTGCTTTTTACATGAAAATAAATCCAGATATGCATTTCATTCAGGGTCCCAATTCAGCTACATCGGGCTGGCAACATTTTCCACTAAGAACAGAGTACATGCATATGACACTTGTGCCATCCTTTGTAATTCAGCACAGGCACCCTGAGCCGCCCAACGCTGAGCCTTTGTGACACTGGAGTTAAATAACAGGCTCTTTCCCACATCCCGAAAGCCGGCTGTGCCGGAAAAACACAACTTATTCAGCAACTTAATTGCTTTAAATTGTTTGTATTGTTATTTGTAACATAGTTGCTGAGATGTCAAGCACTGGGTCACTGCCCTCCAAGGAGAAGCTCTCCTCGCCGGGGCAGCGTCTGGGCACACCGGGCAGGACGGAGGGGCGAGGAGAAGCCGGGAGCACCCTCA
>VYXD01016862.1:1718224-1731576 GCA_013397195.1 Hylia prasina | reverse complement strand
CGGGGGTGACTCCCCCATGGCTCCCAGCGCTGACTCAGTGCTTAATTGCTGCATTTATGACTCACCGCGAGCGGGGCGGGGACGCGGCGCTGTGCGGCAGGGAGTCGGTCTGCCGTCCCGCTCTCTGCTCCGTGCGCGGCATGTAGAAGGGTGGTGCTTGGGATGAAGTGTCGTAGGGACCAGGAGAGGGAGCTTCAGCCTGCAGCAGACAAATGCTGCGCTCTGGAAGCGGGGAAAAACAGTACGCTCCTTCTGGGAACTCGGTCACTGAGAGAGCTGCTTCCTCAGCACTTCTGCAAATGCCTGGTCGGGTTACGTGGTGGCTCTTTTTAGACATCCTGGGGAAGGAAATGGTGTGTTGAAAACAGGATCCGCGGTGTGCTTTTTTGCTAAAGAAGGGTAAAATTGTATCAGGGTCAATGTAGAACGCAAGGCACGAACAACTCTATATTCTTATTGTGTAAAGTAGTTGTAAACCTGACCAGAGAGATTCCGATCGTGTTGCACCATAGGCACACTCTTACGCATAAATACTAAGAAGGCTTTTTTAATGTGTCAACGCTTCTGTCATTAACGATAACAACATGATGACGTGTCAGAATAGCCATGCTATGTAGTCAGGGTTGCCTGTGTAGTCAACCAGTTGTGGCTTAAGTACTCTTAGATCTGATTATAGAGGCACGTGTTAATTTAAATATGTCAATACTGCTCAAGGCAACGTTAATAATAGGATTCATCCTCCTTCCCCTTCCTCCCCCTCCTCCCTTCCCCCAAGAAAAAAATCAACTGGAAAAGCTGCTGCCCTGCTCTGTACCTCTGCATTGCTAGGCTTTCTACAGTGAAGCAACTTCTGTCAGACTTTATCAGGCTTACTGTTAAGTCAGAACTCAACAGAAGGTGCTATGAGAATCCATAAGTGAGAGAGAATTACGTAATTTTCAACTCTTTTCCACTCCGATCCAAAAACTGGTAAGCCATGTAAAAACTATGTTGGGCTACAGATTGTTGCTGCTTCATCTTACTTATATTTCTCAACATTTTGGCAGGCTTCAGTTTCTGTAATAGGTTCATGCTATGATGTGGAGTTTGAAATGGATTTCTAAATCTTTCTTCTGATTTCCTGTGCCCTTGAGCCTGAAATCATACCACATGACCCTTATGGTGCAAGTCACTGGTCTGCATAATAAGGAGTGTGCCCTTCCTTAGTGATCCCAGAGCTCCTGCTGGAGCTAATTGTATAAAAAAAGTAGTTGTAAGCTGGTCAGTGGTTTTAGGGTAGTAAGAGAGGGTGGAGAGCTTTGTGGTGCAGTTAAAGGAAAGCTTCTTAGCACTACAAGCCAAGGCTGGATTTCAGTTCCATAGGTTGAAGAAAGCCATAGCATAACAAATGTACTTTTCCCTTTTTCTCACCCTAGATATAATCCCTTATATAGCTTTGTAGCAGGAGCAGATTGATGTACATTAAGCTAAACTTAATTTTTTTCTGTTTGTTAACACTTGCAGAGCTGTTGCGCAGCCACTGGTACCTGTATTGGGGAAACATAGCATACAAGCAAGAACCTTACAGCCTCAGTGGCGAAAATTTTTTCATGTCAGAGACCGAGAACTCTTGCAGTCGTTTATGTCATCCCGTCTTCTCCAGACAGAAGATACCAAAAAACTGCAATCAAAGATCTCTTCATCTTATTGATAAAGCTACTAATAAGGCAAAATGTCTGTCAACGTCAACCGCAGTGTTTCAGATCAGTTCTATCGCTACAAAATGCCCCGTCTGATTGCCAAGGTAACTTCCTAAGCAGCTGTAAGCAGGGAGTGTTCTCCCATATCTGGTTTTCCCAGGAGGGGAGAGAGAGGTCATGATAATGCTTGGCCACTCAGGGCAGGGAGGGTGTCCCCTCCTGCAGTCCACACTTAGTGCATGTTGGTCTTGGAAGGAGATGCACATTGGAGCAGAACTTTGGTGTAGTTAAATGGGAAATAGACACTGGGTTTGGCTGTTGCAAGCATTTAACCTTCAAACATTGTTTGTTTTCTTTAGGTGGAGGGCAAAGGAAATGGAATAAAGACGGTTATAGTCAACATGGTTGACGTTGCAAAGGCGCTTAATCGGCCTCCAACGTGTAAGTAGTGGTGTGGAATGACACAGCATTTTCTAGTGTTTTTGTTTGAGGTGATAGTGTTAATTAGCTAATAAAGCATTAATACTGTTCTTTAAAGATTTGTGAGAAAGAAATGTGATTATCTCAGGATTAAATAATGGATAGAAAGAAACAGGAGCCAATTTACTTGCTGTTTAAGAATGACAACAAAGATGTGAATGTGGTAGTAGCTATAATTCTTCCATTACAGATCCTACCAAATTTTTTGGTTGTGAGCTGGGAGCACAGACCCAGTTTGATGTTAAGAATGACCGTTACATTGTCAATGGATCTCATGAGGCGAATAAGCTGCAAGACATGTTGGATGGATTCATTAAAAAATTTGTTCTCTGTCCTGAGTGTGAGAATCCTGAAACTGATCTGGTGAGTGCTCTCTGCATTAACAGTAATGCTGTGGAAACACTGTATTTAGATGTTTGTGGAAGTGGTGCAAAGTTAAAAGCAGACTTTAGTATCTATGAAGGGAGAATGAAGTATACATTCTTGCACACTTTGGAAAGGTTTTACATATCTAACAGTTCATAACTTCTGGGATAAATTGCTACTTCTAAACTTTAGAGGGTAATACAGTGTTTAAACCTCTGCCTTAATCTTTTGGAGACAATAATGTAGACATCAGGTTTAGGCTTTAGTGGAGTTGTTCTCTAAGTGGTAAATTAACTGGAGGTTGTTCTCTCTTAACAGCATGTCAATCCTAAGAAACAAACTATAGGTAACTCTTGCAAAGCCTGTGGCTATCGAGGCATGCTTGACACAAACCATAAACTCTGCACGTTCATTCTCAAAAACCCACCTGGTAAGTGCCTTTCGTTACTTCCAGGGATAAAGAGAACTTCTATATTAGTGGTGTTATGGAAGTAGAAAAACAAATAGCTCACATCTAACTGAGGTGTAAAAAGCCACCAGCATGCTTCTAGAGTATGTTGGGGATCAGGATGAAGGAGCAGTGCTGGTAACGTCTTGTCTTACAATGTGTTCTTCCCAAGTAGAGCTATTTGTTAAAAGCTGGATTTGCCTGTGCAGGACAAAACTTACAAGGAAGGAAGGTAGTTAGCAGTAGCTTATGGCAGTTGTTCCTTCAGGTCAGCATGAAATGTGAGAGTAGGAAGTGAAAACTGTAGTAAACACAGAACAGTAATGTGCAAGCAACACTCTGTAGTAAGCATCTAGTTGCCTGCTGCAATTTAAGCTTGCTAGAATAGAAAAGTCTAACCTATTCCAGGGGTCTCTGCTTTGTGAGGTCACCTGTTATATAGACTTGGACAATCTTGGTGGCAAACAAGACTTCGACTGCAGCTGGGGGTTTCCCCACCAAATGTACATCTTCCCTGAGTGTTTTTGGGGATGGGTGCTACCCATAACTTGCAGCTAATGAAAGCATCCAAACCCATTTTTTGGGGGATTTGGCAGAGGTGCAGGGACTTCTTAGTTTGTTCTAGTTCATAGAACAAAACATTAAAATTCACTTGCAGAAAGTGGTGACACTGGTACAGGAAAGAAAGAAAAGGAGAAGAAGAACAGAAAAGGCAAGGACAAAGAGAATGGTTCTGTGTCCAGCAATGAGACACTTCCACCCCCACCACCAGAGGAGATTACTCCTCCACAGGTTGTGGTAAGTAGAAGGGAAAGTGGGGAGATAAGGGTGTGTGGTGTGTTGCTCAGATTTAAACCTTTGAAATCACCGGCATTCCTTGCTGGTCAACATTGCACCTAAAGGTCTTACTGTATCCAGAACTTTAGGCTGGAATAGAAGGGTCCCTGATTTTCCTCTACAGCAGCTTTATCAGCTCATCAGTACCAGCATTTGTGCTCCTTGCTAAGTGAAAGCTGCCTATCCCTTTATCACTCCTTTTCAGGCACCTGGATTGTCTCCTCTGTACTAGGTAGAACGGGAAAACTGCAGTTCAAGTAGCCCTACAGATGGCTCTAGAATTAGGTCCAGCTTCTGTTACTTACTTCCTATGTTTGCACTTTCTCCATGATCTTTGACTTGCAAATTGTACTATAAACATTTCTTTAGTTTTAGAAAAATGCTGTCAAGTCTGGATCATTTCTATCTTCACGTAATACTAAGCTTGCAGTAATATTGTGTGGATCTCTTGTTTTTGTTTTGTATTGTAGGAGGAGGAGGATGATGATGACTGGGGTGAGGACACAACAGAAGAAGCCCAGAGGCGTAGAATGGATGAAATCAGTGACCACGCGAAGAACCTCACACTTAGTGAAGACCTGGAAAGAACTATAGAGGAGAGAGTCAACTTACTATTTGATTTTGTAAAGGTAGCTATTCTCTGGCTTGTTGGCTTGATGTAATCACTCAGCTGTAATAGTACAAAATGTTTGTAAGGAAACGAAAAGGAGCTTGCTCAAGCTTCTGCCAAGTACTGGTTCTACCAGTGGTGGGAAGTGATGACTGCAAAGAGCATTAATGCAGACCTCAAGTGGTGTTAAAATGTTCCTCTCTGTACCTGTTTCCCTGTAGAAAAAGAAGGAAGAAGGTGTCATCGATACTTCTGACAAAGACATTGTAGCAGAAGCCGAGAGACTGGATGTAAAGGCTATGGGCCCACTTGTTCTCACTGAAGTCCTTTTTGACGAAAAGATTCGTGAGCAAATCAGAAAATACAGACGTCACTTCCTTCGTGTAAGCCATCTCTCTGCACTCTGTATGACACCTGTTAGGAGTTTTTTGTAGCAATTGCTTGGTACTGTGGGGAAGGACTTCCTGTAGTGTTTTATTTTTAAACTTCCCTTAGGTAGGGGGAATTGCTGGGAAGAATAGTATGAATTACTGTAAATTTTACAATCTCATAGAGCTGCTTCCACTCTATTCAGTCTGGGAGAGGGTAAAAAAGCTCATTCAATCACTTTTTTTATCTCAATTTTAGTTCTGCCACAACAACAAAAAAGCACAGAGGTACCTTCTCCATGGCTTCGAGTGTGTGGTAGCTATGCATCAGTCTCAGCTTATTTCAAAAATACCACATATTTTGAAGGAAATGTATGATGCAGATCTTCTGGAAGAAGAAGTCATCCTTGGCTGGGCAGAAAAGGTAAAGGGCAGTATGTAACGTACTGTAGCAATTAGATATCTGAAAGTAGCTGTCCTGGGGTGACTTCATGATAGTTGTATCCCAAATATTTTCTTCCCAAATTTGCTCTAAACCACAACAGTAGCCTATTGCATCTGGTTTCTCCATTGTGGTGTAGTTCATGCAGTGAGAAGCCTCCTTCACAAAAATGGGCTCTGGAAGGCCGGGGGTGAGATCAGAGTTCCAGTTTAGGCAGTATTTGGGTACAATCTGGTGTAAACGCCCTCAGTGTTCACATGAAATCTATTTTTCAGGCCTCAAAGAAATATGTTTCAAAGGAGCTTGCCAAAGAAATCCGTGTCAAAGCAGAACCATTTATTAAATGGCTAAAGGAAGCTGAAGAAGAATCTTCTGGTAATGAAGAAGAGGATGAAGATGAAAACATAGAGGTAGGAAAGGCTCGTTTACTGTCAGCAACTCAAAGGCTGCACTGCTCCTGTATGCTTAAGTCTTGTGACCTTCTCCTGGTGCCCTCTGAAATGGATTATTTGGGGTATTACTGTGCCTGTTGTGAACAGGAGGAACGCTCCATTTACGATGCTTTAAGTGTAGCTAATTGTTGTCAGATGTCTCCATGAGATCCCTGTAATGCAGTTGCACCTGGGTAGCCCAAGCCCATTCTACAGTGCCAGTCTCTTGCACAGTAGCAGCTCATGCAGTGCAAGGTTGACCGGAGGTACGAAGCATCATTGTAGATGAGTTTAGTGGGGGTGTGTTTGTTAAATAAGCTGATGGAAGAATAGCTGACCATTTTCCTCACAGTTTAGGCGTAGGTAAAACTGTTGGTTACACTCCAGCTGGCTGTGGCTGGGAGTGTTTTTACACAGGATTGCTTGGTTCTTCTCCCAGTATTGTATTATTCATCTCCTGACTGGTAGGAGATGCTGCTTCCTCCAGCTGCACCTGCGCAGCTCTGCCTTGCAAAGCGAGGGTTCATGGCCATGGTCAGTAGGGTGGTTGGTTGGGTGTTGGAATTACTCCAGTGCTTAGTGGCTGTAAGTGCTGTAGTTAAAGGAGGTGTCTTGTCTCCACAGGTGGTGTACTCCACAACTGCCAGTGTACCTAAAGTTGAAACTGTGAAGCCTGCAAACAATAAAGATGACGATATCGATATTGATGCCATTTAAAGTGATGCAACATAGCTTCCAGCATAGTAATGCAAACTTCTCAGCATTTTCTGCCAGAAGTGTGACTTGTATGTGCACAAGCTGAAATGGCTTAACATCCTGCTACTTTGTACTCTAAAATGTATCTTTTTACTGTGACTGGTCTTGTGTAACTAAGCCTAATACCAAGGAGTCAGCACGTCGGTGAACTGATCTAGTTTGCAACTGGCATGTTCTATTTTGTTTTTCTAACTTGTGTTGGACACATACTTGGAGCACATTTATACAGTTGTGGAAATAAAGGATTTGGTTTTGGTCAATCTTCATTTGTGACTCAACCCCCCTTATTGCTTTTCCAAGTAAGTATTTACACAGCACAGTGAAATGTGTGAAGCTGATTGTGACAATCAAATGAGACCAAAAAAAAACCACATTAACCCTAGACACTGCCAACAGTGGAGATTTGAAACCTGGGCAAGAAGCAGGTGCTGGGTAATCAACAGTGTGCAGCTGCCAACTTCTTAAGAGGACAGCTGTCTGTGCTCTGGTCTTTGGAGGTTTTGGGTTTTTTTTGAACAAACTTCAGTTTGTAGTCACTTCATGAGTTGGGTTTTGGCTTGGGTTTTTTCCTTTCCTGTGGTTTTCAACAGCTCCAAACCCAGGATTAAAGCTGCAGGAGCTGGTACTGCTGCAGTTGGTGTGTGCTGCCCCTGAGGAGCTGGCTGTTGCCATGGGTCCAGCTGTGCAGTGTCCAGCTCCAGCCTCGTTTGGAGGAGGATGGGACAGAGGAGATCTGGCACCCTGAGTGCAGAAGTCCCCAAAGTTCACCTGCTTATCTCTGGAAGTGAGTATCCTAAATGCCAGTGTTGAGGAACCAGATTCCTTGAAAAGCAGGATGAATAAAAAGCTGATCCATCAAAATTAGGAATGTGGTATGTGAAAGGTTTTAGCCAGGGAGGAGTTAAGGGTGGGCGTTCTGTTGTCCTTCACAGCTGCCTGCCAAGAAAATGAGTGGGTTTGGGTTTTGAGTTTTCTTGTTGGATTCAGTATGAGAAGTTTTGAGAGATGAAGGCTGCAGTGCATGGTGAGCTGCTTTTTCTAGTCAGGTCCTGGCAGAACTTGGAATTGGACAAAAGCAAAGATTGTATTTGGATAATTACAGCAGGGGTGACCTGAGGTGCAGGTTCTGTTCTGCAGTGTCTGGTGTTGCAGATGGCACTAGCAGCTGTGGCAAACAGTTCTAGAATGATGGGGTAAAACCATGGAGCACTTCAAAGTGCCCTTTTATTTTACGTGGATATTTATTGCTGTAATACAAGCCCACAATTTTTAACAGAGCCAGGTTTATTCCTGGCTTCTTTTGTATAAAAGAAAATCTGTTCTCCACTGGGTTTAAACCAGTTTTGTATTTCCAAAGTGTCCATTTCCATGGTGTTTGGGAACCTGGAAGATAGATTACTAATCCCTGTGTACCCTCCCAGGAAGACATCTGTTCCTCCTGATGCAGGCACATGCCTGCCTTGTGTATCTGCTGTGAGCACACCGTGATAAGTGTTACTGTCATGACCAGGTTGCTGTCTGAAGTACATTTTTTGTGGTGTTGGTTGCTCCAAATGGTGACAGCAGTGAAGTACCGTTTTAGGGGTGGTCAGTCCCATTTCAGGGCAGGCTTGATGGCAATTGCAGGCTGCCACCAACAGGGATAATCTCTGGGTGTTTGGTTTTTTTCCCCTGGATGTAAAGACTAGCAAGACATACCTGCTCCTTCCTGCAGGGAAACTAGGAAATAAATCCACCCAAAAAAAGTTTTGCATAGGGACAGTGAAGTGATGGTGTCATAGTAAAGCTCTAGTGTTGGACACTCAAGGATAGTAGATTTGGTGTAAAACATGGTGGGAACATGCAGGGAATGGTTCTTGTCTGTAGTAGCCCACAGGTGGATCAGAGTGTATCACAAAGTGGTAATTTCAGTCATGGTGGAGGCTTCTAGAAGTGCTAAGACTGCCACGATGAAATTCCTGGTGCTGAGTTACACTTCTGACCCTGTTTTCACATTCATGTTGCTGGTTTTGTCTCAGATTATTAACCGATGATTCCACCAGCTCATAAAAATTGAGTGTTTGTTGTGTGACTATTTCTTTAGGGAATGAAGTCTGACTTAAAGTTTCATGAGTCTTTGAAGGTATTGCCTCTGCTATATGATTAAAAATAAGTACATCTTCAAAAGGCAACTTGGAGTTCAGATAAAATCTGCTCCAAACTTCAAAGGTAGACTTCTGGCACTCGGGAAGGAAACAGTGTTGGGTGATTGCTGTCACTTGGTGCTGTACCATGTCTCTGCTAGGTGTGAACACTGCCCTTGGGCAGGTGCAGGGTCATGTGGCAGGGCCATCGGCCTTGGCTTTACAAACCCTCATCTCCTTGCAGGAGCCTAAGATTGGGAGCTTTGCTGCAGCTTGGCAGCCTCTGGCAGCAGCTTCTCTTCATCCTGCATGACAAGGAGCTGCTCAGCTGCCAGCTCTGCTTGGGGCTCAGCAGCTTCAGCTGGGGTTTGAAATTCTGACTCTTGTTGTGCTCGTAAGAAATAAAATTGCCTGGTTTCACTTTGATCCATTAGAACATACAAGTTGTCATTAGAGGCCAGTGCATCCTCAGCTGGATCTGGTTGGACATGTATTAAATAAAAGTGTGCTCTTTGCTCCTGAGCATGCACAGCTTGGGCTTGTAGTGAGGTGAGGACTAAAGATGGGAAAAGTGATTTGAAGGGATCACAGTAGGCACAGAAATGTGCTCAATGCTTTTGTTTTACCTTGCTGTGGTAGTGGCTTTCCCCCAGAGGCCACCTCTGCCCAGCTGCTTGCAAGAGGCATTACCACAAGGCTGTTATTTCTCCCCTTTAAGATCTGCCCTGTTCCCTGGGATAAGAGGCTTGCCAAAAGATCCCGATCTCCACCCAAGTCAAAAAGCTCAGTTGATTTGTTGCTGTCCAGATGTACCACAGAGTTTAAAAAGTTGATTTATAATAATGCTTAGCATGTGGGTGTCTTCCAGTTGTGCAAGTTCTGAACCTTGCCATTTGAAAGGGAGAGGTACTGCTCTGAAAAGTAGTTAATGTAGCTATCTGAAATGAACTGTCCCTTCATAAGTTGTAATAAACATCACAGGACCTCTGTAGTGAACAGAAATGGCAAGGAGAGATGGAACAAATGTAGCTGACCCCCATTAGTCTTTCCAAAATGTGTTCTCAAACTAATTAGTCCCAAAGAGCCTCAGAGGCCTGTTGCTGAGGATTGAGTCCTTGGCATTCGGCAGCACCACTGAACCATGAAGTTCTGGAATAGAAAACCCAGAAGTAAAGACAAAACAAAAAAGCAGCTTGAAAACAATGCTCTTTTAAGCCTTATCTGTGAAACACTGCATGGTTAAATTTCACCTTAAGGTTTATAAAATTGTTGGAGCTGTTAGGATTACTTACGTGCTTGACAGGCTGCTGTGTTTTTCATTTTGTAGATGATCATCTTGCTGCCACAGAGGTGTTAGAATCTGTCTCTTGACCTGGAATTGCTGAGGTGATGTTCTGGGGCCACTGAGGAAGCAGCTTTCCCAGGCTGTCACTTCCTTTCCTAGTGCAGAGCAGCACCAGGGTGTCTCCACAGCTTCCTTAGAGCTGCTGCAGCTGACATCCATCAAGGGCATGGCCCCAGTGCCCAGGTGATGCTGCTTTTATTCAGTAAAATTCTAAACCTCCTTAATTTTTTTCAGAGCAGAATCAGAAAACATCTTCTATAGTTTGGATTAGGAACCTAAGAAACAGATTCACTCAATCCCTGTCAGTAAACAGGGATTCTTCCTGTTACAAATAAAGTTAGGAAAAGCCAAATGAATGCTAAACAATCTTTTCTGCACATCAGTTTTTCTACTTGCATGTGCTTCAAAGTCATTGCTTACTCAATAGTTAGGCCTCTTTAAGTTTTTGTTGTGGCTAAATTACCAGTCCTGGGTGTCCTGTGGATGGGATGGTATTAGCTTCCAGTGCTGGCCACACAGATCAGCTGTGACACAACAGGTTTGGAGTGAAGCCAGGCAGCCGGGTCAGTAAGGCCAGGCTGGGACCAGCAAGGCACAGGGCTGGGCACAGGCCTGCCCATGGGGGTGTACAAGCTTTACAGGGGCCCCTGCCCAAGTGCCAAGATGTCTTGGCCCCAGATGTTTTCTCTCAGGACTGTCTCAACACTGGTCCTTGCACGTCACTCAGCTCCAAGGTTACTCGGCTGCACCACACTGGAGCTTGAACACAGGCAGTCCAGCACCTGCAAGGAGGGGAAAGGGGATGCAGAGCCTATTCCTGCTCCCAGGTCCCTGATACTTTGTGAGTCTGGAGCCGTTTTTTCTGGTGCTAATCTCATCCCATTACTGTGGCGTTAGAGGCATTTTCTGCACATTATTTTCTCAAGGGGAAAAGAGAGGATTCAAAGGAGAGCTCTGGTCTGAGCACAGAGTCATAGGCACTACAGCCATAGATTCCAGGTAAGGGAAGTATCAGCATCAGGAACAACTCAGCAGGAGGTTTGTGTGGGTGTTTTGTTATTCCCTGTGAATTTTTGCTTGATACTGTTTTTTATATTTATCTGGTATTAATAAAACCCAGGTAACTGCATTGACGTCAGTGGAGTTTGGCTTTTAAGGTAGTGCAATTAAGGTAGCCATCTGACATCTTTAAAAGAAAACATGAGGAAAGTATACTTCCCCAGGAGAATCCCATCCCTGTCTTGTCAGGGAATTGTTAATAAATTATTTATTAATTAATAATCACATGTATGGACAAAGTCACAGGTATACAAATTGTGAACAGAGTAGTTCACATAGGAAAAGACTAAATAAAGAAGTAAAATATCAAATGAAAATACTAAGGGGAGTCTCTGAGATCGAGAAAATTGGATTTAAAAGCTTCCATCTCCTGCCTCCTTTGTTCCTTCAGCCAGTGCTCACATCCTGCATCACAAGCCAGAGGAGCTGGTGGTTCCAGCTGGATGTGCTGTGGAACTTGGGGTGGTTGTGGATGGTGGGCAAGCACACTCAGGCAAAACAGGAAACAGGAGCGCAGCTCCAATGACAGAAAAACACTGTTCTGTGCGGAGGAAGTGATGTGATTTTAAATAATCTCTTTTAGATTCTTATTTATCAGCTGACATTTAATACAGGAGTTTGCATTCCCCATGCCTTCTCCATTAACAGGATTGGCTAGATTTTAGTTTTGATCTATTCTGCTGAAAGACGCCTATAAAAGGTCCAGAATGCAGAAGAGGCAATTTTTAGGAAAACTAAACAAAAATCTTTGACTATTGGTGGACTTCATCAAAATCCCAACAGTTTAGACGAGATGAATGATGTGGTAGCTGCAGCCACTCAGGCTGCTGTCAGGAACACACCACCTCCAAAGAGCAAAACCCCTGCTTAGGTGGAGCAGTACAGAAACAAGGAAGGGAAAATCTGTGAGGAAAGCGAGTTGGATCTTACTCAACAGAGGTCACTGAAGAACAACACCTTCACGTTTCAGTCAGTGGAGGAGCCAAAGTTTTAGCAAGTAGCACTTGCTGAAGGTGAGTCCAGAGATGAAAAAAACCCCACCATAAAAAGCAGTAACATATAGAGAGAACTAGTCACCGTGCACACCTCATGCTGATTAAAAATCAAGGATATGGAGAGGTGATGAGTCCTCCTAACCAGATCCTGGTCAATCCTCATGCCAGAAGACAGAGTCAATGCATTTGACTTAGGAAAAAAATGCCTTAGGAAGCAACAGGTGTTCCTGGAGTCCCCAGAGCTGTGCAGATGGGTTACCAGCCTCCATGGACCTCCTCGCTTGTGTGGACCCGGGGGTGCTCTCCGTTTTGCATGGCCAGGTTTGTGTGAGTGAAACATCTGCTCCAGACCTGTTCCTTGGAGAGGACAGGAGCGTGTGGGCTGGGAGAGAGACACAGGAAGCCCGGCTCAGCACCACAGGCATGGCTTCATCCTGGTCCAGATCGGTGAGAGGGAAGCCAGGAAGTGAAGGTGGCTGTGTTGTGTGGGTGGTGAGGATTGAAAGGTGATCAGTGAGGCCTTCCTGTTTAGTAACACCAACAGGCTTTTCCTGGGCAAGGGGGTGGTTTTATGTGAATCACTGAAGGGGAACTGAGTGTTCCTGGTGGGAGGAAAAGTGGGAGAGCAGGTACCTGTCTGTTGTGAGAGCCTTTCTGGGGGCGTTCAAGGATGTGCACTGAGGAGCTGAGAAGCTTCACTAATGCGAGGCACTAACTGCTACAGTTTCTTTTTTTTTTCTTTTACAGTCTTTTATGATACTGTCTCTGCCTTTGTTAATTTTTTTTTCACCTCAGCACTGTGGGGTGGGACTGGGAGACAGAAAGAAGCAGTGGTATCACTAATACCAGAAAACCTGTTCTGCAGGAAAACTTGCAGATGTGCGCAGGATGGGGAAGGAGCGGCTGCACTCATGACCCAACCTGCCCTGCACACAGAAGGCCAGAGGGTGATGACAGGCTCCTTCCTCTTTCTTTCCCCTTTCCCATGAAACCATTCTCAGCTCTGGTCAAAGAGACCAGGTACTGTTCAGGGCCTGACCTGCTAACCTTCAAGGAGCAACCGGAAGGAAGGTCTCCTGCTTTTCCTGCTCCACGGGACTTGCTCTGCTGTGGTGTCAAACAGCCTGTGCCTTGGTCCAGGGCTGGTCAGCAGTGCTGGGTTTGGAGTTCATAAGGGAGATGCCTGTAGCTGTCAGAGGGCTGACAGAGAAGCCACCAGTGCTGGGAATTTTCTGTGACCTACTTTTCCTCTCGAAATCCTGTTTCGTGACAGTGGCAAAGACTCATTTCCCAGGAACATCCCCAGGCTGCAGGAGGGATCTCAGCCGGGAATGACCTTGCTCCCCCCATCACCGCAACATGTGCACGGCCCCTCAGCATGGTGCTGGGACACAGCCCAGGAGGGCGGGCAGG
>VYXD01016862.1:1696506-1718185 GCA_013397195.1 Hylia prasina | reverse complement strand
GGCCAGGGCACAGTTTGCCCCCCGCCACAAGGCCTGGGTGCCACCTGTGACCCCGAGCATCACTACTCTCGCCGGGGCAGGGTTGTGTGGGGCGCAGGGATCGCGGCCGAGATGGTGGCGGGGACCGCGGGATCAGCCCGGGGGAGCTGGGGCCGGGCACGGGCGCGCCTGCGGGGGGGGCGAGGCAGTGCGGGTGCCGGGAATGCGGGATCGCAGTCCCGGGAATGCGGGGTNCCTCCCTCCAACTGTCACCCTCCTGAATATTGTCCGGCTACACATCTACCAGGGTTGGACTTCTCCCTCGCAACACCCACTGAGTTCATCTTGTTTGATGCACGTTTTTGGGGAATAAGTGCAAAATTCTCTCTGTTGGATGGAAAGGGGGTTCCTGGCTTCGCACCTGCCCCTGCTGGGGCCACACCTGCTGCAGGGCCCCAGGAGATGTGTGGAGCCTGGGGATAGGGAGGTGGCACAGTGGCTGCCTTCTCACCCTCTGCCCTAGGGTGGCTCAGTCACTGCAGTGATGGAGATGTGTCTCTGGAAGGAAACAGTGGGGAGCCGTGTGACAGGGAAGGACAGGAGGGTAGTGAAAATAATGCTTTATTTAAAGTACTGCCAAGAAAATATTTGAGAGAGAGAGGGAGAGCTGCAGCTGCCTCTCCATTACACATGGCCCATGGGTACATCCATGTCACACTCAGGGAAAACTTGCTTTTTTATATTTTCCAACTTGTGTCATCAGGATGCTCTTAAAACCCTGGTCAGTGTAATCTCAGTGCACATGCCTTGAGGGAAAAGTGATGCCTTTGACATCACTGGAGGAAATATTCAGGCCACAAGCAGTCTGCTTACCCTCAGCAGCACTTTTACCTGCAGGAACAAACTACCTCATCTCCACATCTGTGTATTACCTGACTCATTCCCATTAACATGTCTTGTAACGAGCCATTTCACCAGCTGCACTCACCCAAATGTCATGTGAGGAGATCCTGCACACACAGCCAGTTGCTGCTTTGCCTGCATGGATGCCTGCCCTGTCCTGCTGATGATCCTGGGTGTTCAGATTTCCTCTTCCAGCACGGGATGTGTGCTGGGAAGAAGATGGTCCCTGTTCTCACGCAGCAGTGACTCAGCGTGCACCACCGTGCAGCTCCATGGCCTCGCCTCCATCTGCATTTCTGGTACCCAGGATGTTGTAATTAAACACCTCTGAAGAGCTGTGTTAGCATGGACATACCCAGAGCTGCAGGGAGCCACAGAGAAAATAAAACTGATGGTAACACCATCCAGCTCCTGCTCAGCGGTCCAATGGGGTGAATCTGAGAATTCAATTTTTTTTTTCATTTTCCTCTGATGTTATTTTTCTGTGATCATGTTGCTCACAGCAAAACTGAAACAAAAAGCACAAGAGCCAAGAGTATCCGCAGTGCAGGAAGAGAGAGCTCCCCACATGATCCTGCCTCAAGCTGATCCTGGGAAGCAGGGTTGAACATCTTGGCTTTGCTTGGGCAGTGAGGGAGGGGGTGCAGGGTGGTGGGATGGGCTGGTGGAGGCTGAGCTGTCCAAAATCTTGCCCTTGGCATCTGGCTGTATCCATGCAGCTCTGCCAGGCAGGCTGAAGGGATGGATGAAGCCACTGCCCAAAAGTCATCTGCAAATCATCAGTAAGGGCACATCCACTTTCCGTGATAAATGAAGACACCAAAGGGGTCTGCGTGTTTTCACAGAATTATTTTTCCCAGCCTTCCAAAAATTCTTCAAAGACAAGCATAGCCTGCCTGTGGGAGGGCTTTAAGGTGACTGCCAGATAAGTGAATTTATGGCCTTGCAGGTATCAGAGAAGCAAAAACCTGGTTGCCTGGGTCAGGCTGGGGCTATTTTAATGTGTTTGAGCTCCTCGTGCTTGACAATTGTAAGATCAGATGCTCACAGAAAGGCTGGGTGGCCACAAGCCTCTCCATGGGACCAGTTGGACACCAAGGCAAAAAGGCAGGTGAGGTATCATCCTGGACCTGGGTGATGGGTGCTGTTTGCAGGGACAGGGTGAAGACAGGGAGGGTGTCACCCTCAGCAGCACAGGGTGGCTCAGGAGGGTCCCTGCAGACCTCTCCCCCCTGCTCCAGGGCTCTCCATCACACTCCCCCCCTGAGAAGGGGACAGCCAGATCCTGCAAATCTCAAGGTGGTTCCCAGGTTTCTAAGAAATAGATTTATTTTTCACCAAAGCTGGAATATGAAGGAAGTTCTGTCTCTGCATCCTTATCTTCTTGTTTGGCTCTGAAACATTAAAGTCAGGTCAGGGCCTTAAAACATCCTTTGTTTAGGCTTTCTCAGGCAGGTAATTTCTCTGTGCTGGGCTGCTGGTGGGGATGGCAGGTTCCCCCTCCCTGCTTTCCCCCAGCCTCCCCAGCCTTTGATCACAGCAGCTCTGGAAACTAAGCTTTGAAAATACAGTCATTTCATGGATGTGTTGATTAGGAAATGAAATTCCAAGAAGCAAATGACAGCCCAGCTGCAGTGCCTGACTCTGCAAGGCTGGAGCTCCCCACCAGGAAATGTATTCTCATATTTTTTTGACACATCCAGGGTGTTGTATCATTAATAAAAAATGCAGACAGAACTTCTTAAGAGAAAATGACTTCCAAAGAAACTACCTTTTTTCCCCTAGTTTTTTCCTGTGAACCTGTAGGCTTCCTTGAAGAAAGCACAGTTCTTTCTCTCTTTTGCAGAGCAAAATTAAGCATAAGTTTACCTTGGAGCAGTGTCTTTTGGACATACAGTAAGACCCCAGGGGTTTGTCTCTCCTAGCATCCTGTTAATCAAGGTTTCCATCTTCATAGGAATTTGGTTTTATTGAGGGACAGAGAGAAGCTGTGGGCCTTCGTGGTTAATTCTACACAAAAATAACCCCAGCCTTGCAGTCCTGTGAGGACTGGATTCTGTCTAGCCCATCCAGCTGGGACAGGGAGAGGTCCAACTGATGTGTCTGCCTCCACAGCAGCCATGATGCCATACACTGACTCCAAGTAAGACTTTCTTATTCAAACAACCCCAAATCCATCTCTGAAAAACAATCCTTTCCCCTTCCCTTCTGTATTAATAGCACTGTGCTTTTTTGAGTGCTATTCTGAGCCTATCAGCCCAGGGTGGGAGGGTGTTTTGGGGCTGATTCACCTCAGTGTTGCTGCTGAGAAAGCAGGACATTCAACAGGGATGATGGGAGAGGCTGGGCTGATTTGGTTTCAAAGTGGGTTCCAGGAGCTCCTTGAGGCTACCCAAGGCTCACAGAACTGCTGCAGGAGGGGAAAACCCAAAACAGGCCATGCCTGTGTGGGGCAGCCACGTATGGGGCTGAGGGGGTGGTTCAGACCCACAGGAGGGTCACAGCTGCAGCAGCAAGGGGGTCTTTGCAATTATCTAGATTTGCTTAACATTTAAAGTTTAATGGAAGCTTGTTTAGGAAGGCCTGAAAAGAAGATGGGGTATTTGGAAGAACTTTTTGTGAGGAAGAAATACCTCTGCAAGAAGAAGATTGTTTGCTGGGACACAAAGGAGCACTCAGTCTCTGGCTGGCACTTCAGGTTTGATGTGAAAATGTTATAAATGCCTTCCTGTAAAAGGCAGATCACTTTTTCCTGGATGCAAGGAGGAAAGAAGAGGCAGGGAAGTGGAAAGAAAACCTGTCAAAGCAACAAGCCAGGAAAAGCAGCTTTGCAGAAGTGCTTTAAATGGCTGCACACGCTGTGACAGGGGATGTATCCAGAGAGGTTAAAGGATGTAAGATGAGAGATGATGCTGGCCTAGACATGAAGGACCTTATCCTACTCTCCTCTGGTTTGCATATCCAGAAATAACCAAGCAGACACGGTCTGACTTCCAAACACTGAACAGAGGTAAACACCAACAGCCTTTACTCTATAGACCTTCTTTCCCCCAGCAGAGAATGGTTAAAACTATTTCTCTCTCAATGGGTTGCCTCCTTTCCCTGGGTGCTGGTTAAAAATCACCCCAAAAAATTAAAGCCAGGTCAGCTTTTACATCTGTAGCTCATTCTGCTCAGCACACCCCAGTGGGAAGGAAGTTTTACTGGTGATGGCAGATCCATTTAGAGCCCCCCAGCACTCGTGCTGCAGCAGCCCCTTTCCATCCCACTGCTCCTGCACACAGAGGCACTCCCACAGTGCCAGACCCCTGCAGCAGCGGGGATGCAGAGTGGGCACGGGGTGGGAAAAGGCTGAGCAGCCCCAACCCCATTCCCCTGTGGTATGAGGCTGCTCTGGTTCCTCCAGCTGGTTTCTCTCACCCATCCCCATCCTATCCCCATCTCCACAGAGAGCAGCTCGCAGGTGACATCTTTGACACCTCCAGCTGTCTCTGTGCACATTGCAGCTTTTCATCTCTGGCAGCTAATAGCAGAGTGCTGGGGGAAGGGAACACCTGCCAAAGCAGCTCAGCTAAGGTGCCTTCTTACTAATCACATTACCTGCCTCCCTAGCAAGAGAGAGGGTCTGATACATGGCCAGGGAGGTACCAGAATATCTCCCCTCTCTCCATGCTGCAGGGGATGCTTTTACCTCTGTGTGGGTTGCAGGAGGCAGCTCCTGATGGGACAGGGAATGGAGCACCTCTGTGTGGAGGGATACCACAAAAAGCAAAGGCTGGACGCAGCATGGAACACATGTTCCTGACAGAAGCCCAAGTNCTCCCTAGCAAGAGAGAGGGTCTGATACATGGCCAGGGAGGTACCAGAATATCTCCCCTCTCTCCATGCTGCAGGGGATGCTTTTACCTCTGTGTGGGTTGCAGGAGGCAGCTCCTGATGGGACAGGGAATGGAGCACCTCTGTGTGGAGGGATACCACAAAAAGCAAAGGCTGGACGCAGCATGGAGCACATGCTCCTGACAGAAGCCCATCCAGGAGTGTGAGGGGTAGGCAGCTGCTGTGCAGTATGACAGGGCTGGAAGAAAGGCAGAGGCTGAATAGATCTGCAGAAAGAGCCACCTTCCATCGCTGCTGCCTGCAGGGCATTTAATCCAGAGAGCCTGGGGCAGTTAGAGGGTATGAAGCTCAGCTGCAGGGAATCTCACTACCCCCCTTCCAAACACCTTTGTAGCTCCAACAAGCTCTTAACTGACGTATCCCGTTAATGGCCGATCCTATATGGTGAATGCAGGTGTCAGCAATGCGTGATTCAGACAGCAGCAGCAAGGTGATGGCTTTGCCCATCACAGGGGAGAAAGCATCCTGGGACCCTGGGGACTCTAAGGAAGGGTGAGAAGCTGAGCTGCCAGGTGATGCTGTCACCATCTCCAGGTCCTGTCTGCTCCCCACTGCTCCTTCGTGAGCTCGACATCCTATTTTAGCCGGGATTTCAAATGGAGCTGGTGCCCAGGGCCTGGCTGTGGGGATGTGGGAGTGACAAGTTATTGTGCCAGTGGGGGCTTGGCAGATACTGCAGAGCACTGATGGGGCTACCTGTGGGGGTTGGCCCATGAGCATCATAACAGTGCCAAAACCCTCTTCTTGTCTTTTGCTGGCCAGCCTGACAGGAGCTGAGTAGCTGTGCAGGATGAACTGGTGGCCTTTTCCATCTCTCTGTGCACAAGAAAATATGACTTCTGCATCTTTTCCTAAAATACATGGGAGTGCCAAATGTGCAGGTTTGCTTCTCCAGAGCCTGGGGTTGTGTGGCTGCTGGAAGGAGCTGAGGACCAGCCTGCACAGGATCTCCAGGTTTGCTTTCCAGCTGGGGGAATCCTGACCTGTTTCTGCTCTCTTGTGATGGATAACTTTTCTGTAATTCCTGCTTGTGTTTGGGACTCCTGAAACCCCTGCCAACAGTGCGTGCTCTCACCTTTGCATGCCTGGAGCCCTTTGGGGTCTGTGTCCCAGCAGAGGAGTTACTACAGAGGGTTTTCCAGGTACTGTTCCCTTCCCTACTCTGATTGCCCCCATCCAATTCAATGGCCGAGAGGAAGCACGGGCACGCACATGTTTCAGTATGCGTCTCTTTTTAATGCATTTATTTTTAGCTTGTTTTTGTGGCCCATGGAGGATTCCACAGGAAATCCTGCAGCCATGGGATCATGAAAAGCTCAGGTTCCCGATTGTGTTACATACGTTAACAGAGATGTGATCTATACAGGGTTTTTTAAACAGCAGCTATAAATACTTCCTCCAGCTGCACCAATATCCCCTCATCCCGCTTCCCTTCATGGCACCTGTTGACACTCATGTGCCCAGTTAAGATTAGCTGCTTCACAGGGAAGGGGAGCCCTGTCTCTGGAGCCATCCCTCCTTGCTCTGTAGCAGGAGCACCTGGCTGTCCTGTTTTGGGCTGTCAAAATTTACAAAACCCCAAAGGACCAACTCCCCTGATGGGTTTGCTTGGCCCACCAGTGGTGTGGGGCAAGAACCACAGCAACCAGCCCCATATGGTGTGGTGGCACTTTCTGAGCCATCTGGGCCACCTGAGCCCCATCACAGTGAAGGGTTGTCAGTTC
The DNA here is from genome assembly GCA_013397195.1 of Hylia prasina. Classification (NCBI taxonomy): domain Eukaryota; kingdom Metazoa; phylum Chordata; class Aves; order Passeriformes; family Sylviidae; genus Hylia; species Hylia prasina. The sequence continues at coordinate 1,711,682 of VYXD01016862.1, read as the reverse complement.
TCAGCCCTGCTTCTTCCCAAGCCCAGGCTGGCCAGGGAAGCAGGGGTGCTCAGTGCTGGTGTGCACACTCTTATTTAATTCAGCAGCCGTGGGGTGTGCTGCCAAGTGTGTCATTTCCCTCCAGCTGTGGAAGCTGATGGCTCTTTCACATGACCCCTCCAGGCTCACCAGAATGAGTAATGCCTGCAGGGCTGGCCTGTGTTTGTGAAATACAGAGATATACAGGTATGGAACTTGAGTTCATGGCATTCAAGAGTGTGAGAGACCTTGGGTTCTTTTGACTAGAAGCAGAGGAGCTTTTCACCTGTGAGAGGCAGCTCTAAGCCTCCTCGCTGCCTCTGAGCATTGTGGGGGAAAGGTGCTGCACAGGATGCCCCAGAATGAGCTAGGACTGTCTGGAAGAGGCATCTGCTGGGAATGTGTTCCATTCATTACATGATACATGCAGCCTCCAAGCTCCACCCTGAAACACTTTTCCATGGAGAGAAAACCCCATCAAGGTAGGAGGGAGCTGTGCCAGGGGCTAGTCCCTGCTTCCCTGCAAAGATGCCAGGCCATGCTGGTGTCCACAGGGGACATTGCTCTGCAAAGTCCAGGTCCAAGCAGTGCCTGTTTCTTCCCAATCCATGTGTCATCATTCCTGGCTTCTGCTGAGTCAGACCCTGGCCCTGCTGGGTGCCTCCACAGCAGCCGAGCTCTGCTGCCCTGCAGAAAACCTCAGCCATCAGGGCAGCCCATAATATAGCAGCTGCAGGAGGTGTTCCCCTCCCATGCTGGGAGGGAGCCAAGACTTTCTTAAAGGTTTGTTTATGCAGAAATTATCCAAATCATAACAAGAGATTCCTTCATTTGCCACTTTCTCCCCTACACAAGAAGCTAATGTCATAACCCTTCACACTCCTCTGGTCCTGGATTTACCTAAAGAGTCTATCCTGGAGCCAGAAGAACTGTCTGATGAACCTTTAGTTGAACCTGAAACACAAAATGTTGGCTGCACCATGAGACTTGATGTGGGAACTGGAAGATGTATTCAGTTCACAGTTAAAGCAATCAGAACCCCATCACTTGGAAACCCTTCTGATCCCCACCTACACTCTCCCAAACTACACCTCTGAGTGTGCCACAGTCCCAGGCTGGAAGCTGGGTTGTGTCCCTCTTTGCCAATGAGCAGGACGTACTGAGAGCCAAGTGAAGTCCTTCTGCCCAGTAGACCCTGCTGAGATCCTGACGTGGGTCCTGTACAAGGGGGTTCAGACATTTCAGCCCTGCTGCTGCTGTACTCCAGTAGACCCAGAGCTTGTACAGATGGGATGGCAGAAATCCAAGGAAAGGCTCATGATACCAGCTCAGAGAAGAGCAGAGAAGAAAAAATGGGGTTATGCAGGCTTAGCTGATAGAGAAGAAGGCAAAGTCAGATTCAGAAGACAGAGGGTTTAGAGGTAAATTAATTCTGTTTATGTAGATCGGAGGTTCTTCTGTGGTTTAGTTGTCCAAAACACCATAGTGAAGCCCATCCTGGGGAAGATGTCATCACATCTTGGGACACACCACGGGACACACCAGGACTGTCCTGGTCCTCTGACTGACCAAGACCTCCTGGATCTGGAGAAGGTCTTGCCAGGAGGACCAAATATAGGAGTGGAGGAAAAGGAACAGAAGCATTAGCTTTCTTCTGCCCTGCTCCTCCCAGGCTGTCACTTTAGTCAGGGCTCCTGACAACCCCTTCAGATGAAGAGTACTCCAAATATGTATGCTGGGGTTACGTAAGACTCCGGTACCTTTGGTGACTCACACGCCTTGTCCTGACACGCCGTTCCTGCAGCCGTTGTGTAACCTCACTGGGACAGCAGTGGCCAGCCCCAGGGATGGGGAGCTGCTGCAGGGAGGGGGAGCCATGGCACTAAACATCTGCCTTCCCAGGGAAAGGCAAACCCACTGAAGGACCCTGTCACACATGGAGATGAAGGAGTCCTGCCTCAGTGTTGGTCCTGCAACTGGAGGGATGGTCAGGGAGATGAAAAGTGTGAAATTCATGAAACTAGAAAATTTCTGGTTGGCATCCAAACCTATGGTTTTCCCTGTTGTGTGCTCTGGTGAAAGGTCTGCCAGTACTTGTAATGAAACTGTTAATTGGTAGGAGAACAGGAATAGGGATATCTTCTTCCTTTGTCCAGGGAGCCTTCTTCCTGCAGTGAAGGAGCCTGAGTTTTCCTTTATTTAAGCAAAGAAACATCAGGATAGGCTTTGCAGCCAGCAGTGGAAATACTGACTGTCCCTCTGGCACAAAAGGAGGATAAGGCAGGCCTTTGAGGAGCTCCTGGAACTTGCAGTGGATGTGTGAGCACAGCAAGAGGAGTGCAAGCACTCAGGGGCAGCTGCATTGGAAGTGGGGACAATATTCCCAGCAGCGGGTGGGGACGGAACAGCCCAAGGGTGTCAGGATGGATAAGCCCATGGGGGCAAATCACACATGTCTCTGTCTCAGTGTGAGAGGCTGTGAAGGAGAGGGGCTGTGCTGTGTACTGGGGAGCAGTCTGTCCTGGGCTCCTCAGAGACAGGTCCAGTCTGCCATGTTTGCCATCTCCTGGGACAGCATCCCCCAGCAGCACAGAGCAGGAGGCCTCACCTTCCCTCCCATTCAGAGTCTGCAGTTGCAGAAGTCCATACTTGCTGGACAGCTGTACCTCAGCATTTTGTGTGGCTGTTGTTTGGTTTGGATTTTCACCCTGCTCGTATTCTGTCTGAATGCATGTGCCACAAATCCAGCTCAAACATCTCAGCCCCTCAAGGCAGCAGAGTTACAGTAATGTGGGAATGTTCAAGGAAGGCTGAGAACTGGCGAGTCAGCAGCAACCTCTGCTTCTCTGAGTTCACAGTGCTGAGAAGTTTGGACTTCATCCTGCCTTGCACTCAGGTCTGTCAAAGAAATCAGAGGCAAAGAACAGCATGCTGCAGGTTTGGTGCTGCCTTGTGACTTCAGAGCCAGCTCATCAGCTGGGACAAGTGAGGGTAGCTACCCTGAGGCACTCCAGATGAGCAGGTATTTTCCTGACATTTTGCCAGTCCTTGATTCCTGTCCAGGACTCCACACCTACCTCAGCCTATCTTCTGGTGCAAAAGTGATAGATTTGAATCATGCAATGGATTTACGGCCTGGCTCATAAGCTGAACTGAAAAATAAAGTTAGAGAAACTCTTCTTGTTTAACTAAGGATCTGTTTGCCACTGTTTTGTAGCTCTGCAATGGAGTGATAAGATAATAGGGCTGAGTCTTGGCTTCAGGACTCCACTTTTAGACTTGTATAAAATCACAGTAACACAGGCACCAGACTCATTATTTATTATACAGTTATAAATTATACAATTTTGCCTCCTCAGTCCATAGCTAGAAATCACCACTTCCCACATACAGCATATGCAATGCTTTATTTTTAAAAAATAACTTCCATCCTTCTAAAGAGTAAAGGCAGAGCAAAAAAATGAATTTATGTGACCTATTATTAAGTTATGAAATGCTTACAAGCCCACAAAACCATGCATGGACTCAGCTTCTTCAGGAAAGAGGGCAACTGTAAAGGAATCTTGGAACCAGCACCTTGCCTGATGGAAAGTAGAAGCCACTGACTTCAGCAGGAATGTCTGTTCCTAACTGCAGGAATTGGTTCCAGAACTGGCTCACCATGAAACACAGTGCTGGTGGAGTTGAAGGACATTCATGAGAAGCAAGCCAATTATTTTCCCCGATTAATAAGGCAGAATGATCCACAAGTCATGTTCTGATGGCTACAGCCACATGGCCACCAGGAATCAAGCCTGCAGGAACACGCCCTGCCTTTGCCAGCCTCGCAGGCTGCTCAGGCACAGGATGTCTCTGCTGACTGGCAGCACTGCCTGCTGTCACCATGGCACGGGGTTCTTTCTGTAAAACCTGTTTCAGAGATATTTTGTCAGGCTCTAACCACCAGGGCTGGCCCTAGATGTGCCAGCTGGCTGCCACACCAGGATGTCTCGGTCAAGGTAGTTTGGCAAGGGTGAGGCTGGGAGATGACATATTTTGTCCCTGACCTTTTGGGAAAGCTCTGGGATGAAGAGGTAAAGAGAAGAGTTGTGGGCATCCTGGGAATAGAGGGAGAAAGTCTGAGATGGGGTGGGATGGCTGAGGAGGGGCAAGTTGGGATAAGAAGCTAGGGGAAAGGAAGGAGTGGACATCAGAGGACATGGGACAGCAGGAAAGAGGAGTCCCTTCTCCCCATTAGGATCTGTCCCCTGCAATGTCTGGGAAGAATCACATATTCCCACCTCTGTTTCTCCTCCATCATCAGCTGAAACCTTCTGGTTCCACTTGTCCCATCAGTTGATGCTTTGTGGATGGCAGCCTTTCACTGGGACAAACACACTGTTGGATCCCATCACACTTCTCCTTGCTGGCCCCGTCACCCCCCAGCTGGGCCTGCTGGGGACTCCCATGTGCTCTGCTGGAACCCAGGAGCAGCCCCACAGATGTGAACATGTGTGCAAGTGACCTTCAGAGAGCCGAGGTCACACAGCCAGCCACTCCAGGGGCAGGAGAAACTAAGCAAAGCTGCCTCTGCAGGTTTCCCACTGCACTGTTTCCTCAAGGCTCCCCACCCAGGCTCATCTCCATGCACAAAATGGATGGCTCCTACCGGCAGAACAACACCAGTCCTGCTTGTAGAAATACCTGAAGCAGGTCTGCATGGGCCCTAAAGCAGTTTAACTGCTGAGCATAGAGGAAATCAGCCCATTCTGTTGTGCTAATATTGCATTTATATTGCTCCTGGTAGAGGTACTGCTGTGATCCAGCTAACCCAGCAAAGGGGATTCCTCTCCCACACACAGCTCTGCTCCCAGCGCAGATCCTGTGTGCAGAGGCCTCTGGGAAGGCAGCATGAAGTCCTGTAATTAAAGCCTGGATCCTAATGTGCAAGTACAGAGAGGCCACATGCTGGCTGGTTTTCTTTGTAGCTTGAATAGTGTTTCTTTAATGTAGGTGGGTTGTTTTTTTGGTTGGAGGGTTTTTTGTGCATGTCAGAAACATAAATAGGCCTTCATATTTTATGCATTTCCTTGTGCCTTCCAGACACAGAGCTCCTCTCCATCATTTGACATAATTTCTAGTTTTGAAAGATGCACTTACTAGAAAAAAAAAAGGGGGGGGGGGGTTTTCATTGCAGTATATCATATTCACATACATAAAATATTAAAAGCAATATAGCGAACCCAAAAACAATGCAGCACTTTAGAAAATTGTATTAGCCTTTTCCCAAGGTGTTAGAGAATGAGATAAATCCTACTCTGTTAGGCATTACAGCTTCCACGGACTCCCAAGGAGAGCGTGTGTCATGCTTAGAGATACCAGGAGGGTCTGTTACAAGGAGAGCAGAAGATTTCCTGCTATATGCATGCAGGCACAGAGGAATATAAATATATGTCTCTGTGTGTGGTGGATGCTTACAGAGCATTTGTCAGCACTGCCAAGGAGCATTGATTGTGCCTGCCCCACACTGCTGTCTCTCAAGGACAGAGTGCATTTCCCCAGCACTATCCCAGTCTGTGCTGGGTCTCCCCAGAGAAGCCCAGAGGTCCTGAAATCTATGGCACAGTGCCATGGGGAGGCCTATAGGACATGGCAGTGAATGGCAAATGTAGCCCAGTGGAAACAACACGTTTTCCTTAACAAGCAGCCCCACTAAAGGAGCCCTTCAATGTCCTCCAAACATCCTTGCTCAACTCACTGCAGTCAGACTTTGGCCTCAGGTGAGCCCAGGGTCGATCTCAGGTGACTAAAGGTGATGCCTCTGACCTTCTTGTCTCCTGGGGACAAGAGCCCTCACAGGTCATCTCCCTCATATAAGAAGGCAAAATTGTTTTCCTCCCCTTAAAGAGTGTCCTAGAGGCTCAGCCCCACAATAACCAACTGCAACACTCACTGAAGCCCAGTAGGATGAGGAAACAAGAACTCAAACCATCCAGGATCACACCCAGTGTGGGACCTAATGTAGCTTCTGAGTTAATTCCTCTTTGTGAGAAGAGCAGATTTACTCTCAGGGTTAGTGTCTGCATGTTTTTCCAGCTGCTAGGTCTCTCCCCATCCCTCAGATCCATGTGCCTTTCCAGTCTGTCAGTTCTTCATTCATGTCCACGTGTGTGTTCCCTTCCTCCTCTCCCACTGGGAAGCCTCCCACAGCCCACCCAGCTCCTCCAATGCCATCCCTCACTTCCCTTCCTGGGGCAAGGCAGCAGGATCCAGCACTGCTCCCATGTCCCTGCTTGCTGGGGTTAAAACCATCTCATCTGCTAATGTAAAGTGCTTTCAGAAAAAGCTTGTTGAAAAACATGAGCAAGCATTTACTGAACCTTTAAAAACCTGCAAAATCCTCTCCATTCCATTATCTTCCCTTTTTTTTCAATCTTCCCTCTTTTATTTCCCTTTTTTCTATAGAAAAGTCTTATATTAATATAATTATTGGTGTCTCTTTTTCATGGGTATTTGATTCCATATTGCTGCTGAAAAAAAAAGGGTAAATATAAAAGGTTCCTAAAGCTTTCAGAGTCATACACCCACATGTCTCTCCAATATTATCTTGCTTTTCAAAATCAGACTGAAAAATCTACAATTATTGTAAAAGTTTTAAAACAGATTTAAAGGTCTGATTCCTCAAAGTTCAGGTGGCTCAGGATTCAGTAGCCACCAAAGAAAGTAAAACCAGAACCAACAGAAAATATGAAAATCTTTTTACAGGCAGAAAATGTTAATGGGAGAAATGTTAAAGGTGTTAATAGTACCAAAGCCATATTCAGTATCTCCTATAAATGGGGAAGGGAATGTTACTGTTGGCAACCCTAGGCAATGACAGGAAGTATTTATTAGCTCAATGGGATCCTATATTTGCAAGGGTAAATCCAGCCAGCAAGAATTATCGCTCTGTTGACAGACTAGCTAAGGGGCCAGGGAGAAGGGAGGTGGCAAAGGAGGCATTCACTGAGGGCAAGGGAAAGGTGCAGAGCCCCAAAAAAGCAGCACTCCCCAGGCAAGAGGGTTCTCAGGGCTCCCCTCCTGCCCTGCTCAGAGCAGCTCACAGCTGTGGCGACTCTGATGGTATTTTTATGAATGGTGAAAGGAAACTTTGGTCCAACAAGTCATAGGAGAAGTACTGGGATAAAAGAGAGAAAATCAAAAGAGAATAAAAGCTGTGAAAGGTGATTAATACGTTGTAGGTAGATGCTTGCCTATAAATTATGTGATGGTGTGTAACATGAAAAGAAAATAAAAGCAAGTTATTCAAAGGGAAACTCCACGACACATGGAGAAAACTCTTCAGCTGTACACCATAAACTTGATTTTCTCTGCTCAGAATACCTGCAGCACGCATGGACTGCCAACAGGGACTATTCATTTATTATGGTTATATAGTGCCAGGCACTTGAAGCAAGTCCTACAAAGCTCTGTGATTCATACAGACCACAGACCTAATCCCAGAACGTTTATTGTCATCAGTGAAAAAAGGCTAAGCTGTGACAGGCACTCTTGGCCAGGAAGAAGCAGAGCTGGTGCCCTGACTATTTTGGGACAAAGACGTCCTGTTCCTCCAAAGCCTGAGCTGGGAGTACATCTTTCCCACCGGGAAGCACCAGCCAGGCTGGCTGCAGGGGCAGCCAGGGGGAACCTGGCCCTCTACAGCAGCTTCAGATGGCTGGTCAGACAAATACAGATGCAGATGAATAAAGGACTTGAGTTTATTTTTTGTGGGTGTTTGAAATTATGATAGTCTTAATTCCTGCTTTTCATTTTGATAATATTAAAGCATTCCTTCTAATTAATTTTGCTCTTCTATGCATCTTGATAACTGTCCCATGCTTACATCATAAAACATCCCCTCTCCCTCCAAAAGTGTTTTTATGTTCTTGTGTGATGTGAATTATAATCAGGATTGGGGCAACAGCATCAATGTGATATTTTTCCAATACAGTTTGAAGCTATTGATCTTCTACCCTTTGTAGCCGTAACACTAGGCTGTGATATAGAAACTCAGGATAAACATGCAAATAAAATATTTCTTCTTTGCTTTGCAAAGGTTGTTTATGATTGTAGAGTTAATTCAGTGTTCAACCCCTCCTTGTTTCAGTAGCACACATAATGTTGCTGACTTTGTCTGGGTCATTATCAAGGATGCCTTCCACACATAAGAACAGCAATACAGATGCCTGTAATATCCAGTAACTTTTTGGGCAGTGGGGAAGCTCCAAAGGAAACCACATGTTGGAAAAGGTTTTGGAAAAGGTAGAGAGAAGGATCTAAGTAATTATAGGCCTGTCTCCTGACATAAGTCTCAGCAATATAACGGAATGACTCGTGGATCTAGATTAACAAAGAATCAAAGGAGGAAAATATCATTAATGCCAATCAACAGGAGCTTATGGAAAGAGACCCTTTCAAACTGGCTTGTTATCTTTCACCAAGGAGATTGTAAGGTTGAGTGATAAACATAACAAAGCTGATGTAAAACACTTGGACTTCTATAAGGCCTTCAACTTGTTGCAGCAAGACGGTGATTAAGAAACCGGAACAATCCAAAGGCAACGTGACACAGATATATTGGTTGTCAAACTAATCATCCCTGAGACAGCACCACAGGGTTCCTGGAAGGGTGCTCAGGGCAGCAGGCACTGCTCCCTGGGTATCACCCTGGGACCTTCAGCTCAGTGTCCTACCCCTACCATTTATTCAGTCCTCAGCCCTTGCACCCCTTCCCTTTGCTTGCTGGCAGACCCCACTAATCAGCTGTGTTTTCTCAGAGTTGTTTATTTTTTCCTTTCCCACCCTGGATGGCCTGTGTATTGTGTGAATTTCCAAGATGGCAATTATTTATCAACAAATTTTTAACATCAGAAAAATGCAATATGGTCCCATAACCTTGCACAATTTGTTCTTCATCTTCACCAACTGATATTTTATCAAGAACTGTAAAGAAACAAAACGATTGCTGATAAGGTTTGTAGATGACACCAAGACAGAGAAAAAGGATAAAAATTCAAGGATGTGTCACCAATACAAGCAGAGCAGTTTATAAAATTGCATTCAGATGAACAATACATATTTGAGTACGACCAAAGGTAAAAATCACACCTCTAGGAATAATAATAATAATAGTAAAGGGTAGTTTCAATATAGGAGACACCATATGGAAGGGAAGGGTCAGAGATACTGAAAAGGGCACAAGAAACACAGCTGAATGTGAATTTCCTAAGTTCAGGGTTACAGTATCTGAGAGGGCTAAATGGGTTCTTTGGCCACGGCATCAGCTAATAACCTACGTCATGTTTGTATTTGGGTTCCATGTTATTACAGATGAAAAACCATGTTCATATCTGGCATCCACAGCACAAACCAATGGATAAGGTAGAGACGAATCAGAGGAAACACGCTTGGTACTGCTTACAAATTGGAATAGGGTGCCTTTTGATAACAGACTCCAAGACTTCAATCCCTTTAGTCTCTTAAAGAGATGGATGTGGGCTGAGCTGGGTCCTGATTTGGAGTAAAAGTCTGATCATCCATGACAGAAAAACAGGAAAGTTCCCACAGCTGGAAGATGTCATTAGCAGGCATATCCAGAACAGGAGCAAAGGTTTCTAAAAGTGAGGAGGAAAAATCACACAGACAGTCTTCCTAAATTGCTCACTGATTCCTTACCTCTGGTAATATTTAAATAAAAGATACAGTCCAAATCAAACACAAGACTTTAGGGCTTGGTTCTGCTAAAACTTTGGAGACTGTAAGAGCAACAGCTGGGGTCGTCACCTAAAGTGCCTCCAGGATACTGAGGCTCAGCCCATGTCTGGACCTCAGCACACACTCTTGTATGAAAAGGGTGGATTTAACAACTGCGGGCTATACCAATTTTTAGGATAACCTGTACCCAAAAGCCCTGGAATCTATCTTGCTGCTACAAAACAATTATTTCCAACTATTGCTTGGGCACATCCATTCTTAACCAGAAAACATGACGTGTTCAGGAGTCATCTATTCTTTTCCCATCATTGTGAATAGTCATTAATTCAGTATCAACCACACAGGAAATGGCATAGGAGGCACAGCAACATGCCTGACTTAGATGGCAAAGCATCTAGGATGTTGCTTTGGGGGGGTCATGTGCTAGGAATGGGAGAGGCTTGCTATAAAACACCTATTTTAGCTGCAAACATACAGACTCAAATTCAGAGCTAGCATCATCACCAACTGGCTGCTTGTCCTTTGCATTGCCTTTGTAACCCACATGACATCAGGGTCATGGAAAACTAAGGAGGTATTACCAACCCTCTACTTCTCTAAACAGTGACCTTGCACCAACCCATGAGAGCAGTGCTCTCACCCGGCTCTCCACAGCTCTCTGATTCTGTCCTGGAGCTATGATCCATATAGGCATTTGCATCAAATGGCAGTGGAATTACTGCAGTTCAAGTGTTGTTGTAAGACACAAAAGAAAGATGAGAGACTCCAAATATTTCAGAAGGCAAAGGGCATAGAAAAAGCTTTATTGTCTGATTCTTACTACCTTTTATAAGGTGTTCCGATACAGACTTAACGTGACTGGTGAATAGGAACGACACTTCTCTAATCCTGTTGGTTAAACTAGAGAAACAGCAAAACACCACCTGGAGTAAGATTGTTTTGAGAAAGGACAGTTGTTTTCCAAGACTGTTTTGAGAAGAAGCCTTCCCAAGAAATTCTCCCTTGGGAAAAATTCAGCGGCTGCCAGCAGGCCCAAATCTCTCAGACCCAGAAATACCAAGCCCACAGTTCAAGCACTTGATAGTGATCCCATCATGAAGGTTCATGTGTCATGCACCACATCATACAGCTCTGCAGGCAAAGCACAGCATGCCTGGCCTGACAGGAAGGGAATTAAATGAGGCGTGCAGTTCAGGAACCACCACTGTTTGCTCCTGTTTGCCCATGGCTGAAGCCCAGTGCCTGAACCTCTCCTCACCTGAGGAATGCAGAGCAGTTGCAGAGTCACAACCACCCTGCCGTCCCCAGGCACTTGTATGGGCCAAAGGGAGAAGCTAACACATGCAAAATCTTCTTCCACCTCTCAGATCTTACCCTCTGCTTGACATGAAGCTGAGAAGGAAGACCTTTTCCCTTTCCAGTGTCCTCTCTGCTGTCAGCTCCACATTTTGCTCTGGCCTTGCAGAAGGTTGCACTTGGGCCTCATCATAACTGAGCATGGACTATTGATTCAGGTTGCAGAGAGTAATCAGTCCTTTTCTATCAACAGCTTTGTCACTGACATTTCAAAAATCACACACCTCTTCCTACCATAAAACACTGTTAAGATTATGTATTTTCTAGAAGTTAAGATTTTAAAACCAAATACAAATACTGATTTCAAGTGCAAGACAACACTAATCACAAAACAGTCCTGTAAATCTTTCACTCCATGGAACTACCTTAGAATTTCTAAAAGAAAAAGAAAAAAAGGCATTGGAATAAGAATTAATAATATTAGCTATATCCAGGCCCAAGCAATATATTTTAATATATTTTAAAATGTGGTTTTCAAAGGCTTAAGGAAAAAACTAAACAGTTTCATCAGGGTTAATGACTATCAATCTAAACGGGTATTTTTGTATAAACTAAAATGATTTAATACCTGGGCAGATTCCCAGCTGGTAAGCATTGTCATAGCTGCAGAACACAACAAAGCACCTATAACAATTACATTAGCTGATTTTCTACTTGTCTCTACCAACTTATGTCTTTCAGTCCCCAGCCTTTAAAGAGTGGTGAGTGGAATACAAATTCCTCAGTCAGTTCTGCATTTGTAATCCTTCTTCCAGAATTACAACTCAAAACCTGTGCATATGAATACATTAAACTTAATCCTTATGTTTTGCCCAGCAATTGTAATCAAGTCCAACATTTTTTGCTCTGACTGCAAATGCTATTGGAGTCTACTCTGTGCACAGCAGTGTTAAGAGGTTCTTAGTGTGGCTTGTAATGTCCAGAAGAAAAAAATTCTAAATTATTCACCACAGTGATGTCATTCTGTATCTTATTGTTTTCTGTGAGGTGGCAGCCAAATGAGTGACATAAAAAAGGCACCTTAACTAGCAGAATCTGCTTCCTGTATGTTTTTGAGTCACATTCTCCAGCTCTACTGCCAAAACAAAGTTTTAATAACGTCTAGCATTGTAGCCCATACAGTTCAAAACACAAATTACAGCCTATTCTGGCAATATGCAAACATTATCATCTAAGTCCCCCTTACAAAATCACTGCCACTTTCATTAGTGATACCACAAGAACCAGAAAGCATGATAGCATTGTCAGACTGCTTTCTGAGTTTTCAAAACTGTTATATAGGAAAAGAAATCACCTTCTGATTTGTGAATGTGGCTTAAATAGTACCTGATAATACAAAGAATATTCATGGACAACAAAGAAAGATGAAACCCATACCGCTTTTTTCTCTGGCCCAGTTTCTAAGAAGAACATGAATATTTGAAATCAACTCTTCTGTTTACATGGAAGAAGCAGAATACAGCAACAATGAAATGCAGAAGAAAGTACTACCTATGCAATTTGTCATTCCCAGTGCAAGTTTTGCTACACAGTAAAACCAGCTCTAATCAATGGTGTCATTTAATGGCAAGAAAATAGCAAAATCAGCTACTGTTATTTTTGTGGTCTCAAGCACTCCTTCAGAAGTTCTTACTTCAAAATCCCTTTGCCAATCAGAAACATGACTCTGAAAGAGTCATTCCCCATAGCTCCCCTGCTCCCTGTGCCCTTTCCCCAGCCCCTTTAAATTTGGACTGCAAGTCTTAAATGTGGTCTTTATCAAGGGCAATACAAGTGGAACTCCTACAGTATCAACAGGCCCAGGAATTTCATCTGACTATCCACCATTGTACAGCTCAGATTTTATGGGAGTGACTGCTGCTTCCATGGAGCAGAAATGCAAGTATGTAAAACACAATGCTAAGTTTAATGCCTCTTCATGCCTGTGCACAGCACTTCCACAGATCCGGACAGGCACACTCCTGGGTGCAAACCGCATTACGTGTACATCTCACACTCTGCCAATCGCTCCAGTGTGGGCAGCTCAGCCTTCCCATGCTGGCTGGAGTGCCCACAAGTGCAGAGAGAGAATACTAGGCTGGGTAACAACCCAAAGAAACCTCTGCCCAATTTTTGCCCTTTTTCTGACTGTCATAACTCAATTACAATTTTTTACAAACACATTGCAAAGAACATATTCTACTGGCAACCAAAAAGAAAAAGATGAAGCAGCAGTCCTGTGGCAAAAAAAAAGCAGAGTCAGGAGATCTGGATCTTTTTCCTGGCTTTGCTTTAGACTTCATGACAGACCTTGACAAGTCCGATATAGACAAACCCACTACCTGTTCTGTGCAAAGGGTTCTGCCTGCTTCCCAGGGAGAGTGGCTCCACTATGAGTGTGTATTGTCTGAGCAAATACACACATGGATGTGCATGTACACACAGAAATACAAACATTTGCACAAGGGGTGAGTCCTGAAATCCAAAATTCCTGTCATTAACATAGAGCATGAATTCAGCTCAGTGAGAGAGTTAGGAAGGAAAATGTGTAGGTCAGATGTTGTGGAGCATTCTGTAGTCGTGATGATGAAGCAGCAGACATACAACTTTATTCAGTGGCATTCAAAGGCCATCTTTCCTTGCTCATGTCTCTAAACGCAGGGGAAATACCACCTACATTGTAGGATGGATTTCAGGGCTGAGCTGGCAAATATATATGAGAGCCATAAAGTTTGTCAGAGAAATTCCACTTTAGAAATACAAAATGTTACTGCTAGGCTGCCAGATCCGCAAATATGCCAAGTTTCTACAAAGCCCACTAGACTTAATTTTTTTTTCTACAGAGGTTCATATTTTTTTTCTGTTAAAAGAAATAAAACCCAAACAGAAATAGGTTTGGTTTTAAACCACCTACATACTGAATTCGCAGAAGTTATTTCTCTTTCTTGTTTTTCATTCATAATTAGACTTACTCATGACTATACCAAGATCTTCTTCATAGACTTAAAAAGGATTGTGCAGAGTAACTACTGGATATACAAAGAGTGTTTTGATAGCCAAGGCTTCCACCCTTCTTCAGCAATGAGGCAAGGATCAAGCTGGTATGAAAAGGCAGTGCTGTAACAATGTATGGGTGTCTGATGGCACCAGGTGAGATCTGGCAACACCAGCCTCAGACCCCCAACCAGGTGTGAGCTCCCTTCTGTAACACACGCCATCCTCTGGGCTGGGAAAGCCCAAGAAAAGGAAGGATATGCTTTGGCAGATGGCCCAAGAACAGAACCCTGAACACAGATCACCACTGCTGGACTATCCACGCCTGTGTCCCTTCCCCTGGCTCTGAGTGGGCAATGATGTCTGTCCCCTTTCCCCAGCTAAGGGCTGGCTCTGTAGGCAGATCTGCCATTTCTCCAGCCACTCTGCAGCACCATCCCCTCTGCCCCACAGTGCTCCCCAAAACCTGAGCTCCCCACATCAGACTGCTTCTCCTCCCTGGGGGAGCTGCAGCTCCCTGAGGGCCTCTTTATAGAATCACAGAATCAGAGATTGTTAAGGGGTTGGAAGAACCCAGTGCCATCTCTGCCATAGGCAGGGACATCTCCCACTAGACCAGGCTGCTCCAAGCCCATCCAGGCTGGGCTTCAACACTTCAGGGATGGGGCATCCACAGTTGTTCTGTGTAACCTGTCCTGGTGCCTCACCACCCTCTTCTTGCTAATATCTAATCCAATTTTTCCCTCTTTCAACCTCTATCCATTACTGTTTGTCCTATCCCTACAGCTCTTGGTGGAGCATCCCCCTCTAGTTTCCCTTCAGCCCCTCTCAGATACTGGAAGGTTGCTGAGTTCCCCACACAATCTTCACTTCTCCAGGCTGGATAGCCCCAGATTTCTCGATCTTTGTAGGGGAAATGCTCTAGTCCTCTTAACAACTTCGAGGTCCCCTCTGGTCTTGCTCCAACAGTTCCATGTCCTCCTTGTATTGGGGACACCAGAACTGTATGCAGTGCTCCAGGTGGGGACTCACAAAGGCGAACCCCGCTCCAAACTGTGCCGGCACAGGGCTGCTCCGATCCCCGGGGGACCCGG
>VYXD01016862.1:1620061-1695710 GCA_013397195.1 Hylia prasina | reverse complement strand
CGCCGCGCCGCGCCGCGCCCGGCCCCGCCGCGGGGGCATCGCCCCGCGGGGCGCTGTCAAGCAGCCGCCCGCCGCCTGTACGCTGCCCAAATTGCCGATTTATTCTGAATTGATTATTTTTTTAACCCCTCCACAGCACGGTTCGCCGGCTCCGTGGTGTCTGCGGGCATCCCTCCCCCTCCCAGACCCGGTGTCCCCTCTTTAATTCCCTCTGTACTATTTGAGTGTCGCAGGGTGGCGAGGATCGGGTTGATTATGTCCGTAACGGGGATCTGCGGTGGGGAGGGGAGCCCTGGGGGGCTGCTGCCTTCTCCTGATATGCAAACTTACTGCTAAAGCACCCGAATAAACCTCTGGTAAACAGATGGGAATAATTCAGCTTGGCTAGGGGTGGGCTAGGTGACCTAGATAATAGGCCTCTTCCCTGCTTAATTTGCAGGGTTCTCGATGGTAATGACGCTGTTAGGCTAGTCACCTGTTCAGATGACATTAAAAGGGTTTCTTTATTGGAATTACCCTTTGCGCAAGGGAGCCTGTTCCCTTCACACCGAATACCCCCACTTTTTTTTTTTTCTTCTTTTTTTTTTTTTTTTTACCTTGACAAAGCCAAGGTTTAGGAATTGACACTTTATTTACAAGATTAAGTCAGTTACAAAGGTCGTATTCTAAAGGAAGAAAGAACAACAACAAAAAAAAATAGTCCTACCACATAAGCATATAGCAACAAACGAAGCTGAAGCTCGGTAGGAGACTCCCTTTCTGCAGATAGAAACTGTGTTTCTCCTAAGTTAAAACTTACTTGATCCTGCTGTATCCTGTCGAACCATTTTTCTGCATGGGCTCTGACATGTCCCCAGATGATAAACAGAAGGGAGTTGTCACTCACTGTAGCCTAAAATGCGTTGATGGGTGAACTTTGTATTCAGCTTTTGTAAAGGCTATCTGATATTCTTTACAAGATAGATGCTAAGCTTGATAGAGGAAGCTTCCTTTTTTTTTTTTTTTAACGGCTTCTTATGTTTTGGACTGACATAAAAGGTGGAAACTTTGGTTAAAGATTAGGGAAAACTGTTGGATTGTTCCAGACCATAAATAGTCCTAGAAAAGTGATGGTAGCTCCATTGTTTAAAACAAGACTAGACAAAGCATTAGAAAACATGCTGCATGGAACAATTACTGCATTACTAGGGATTTAGATTTTATTGACATAATAGGCACTTCTAACTTCTGTGATCTTTATTTGTTTTAGCACTACATGCAACCTGCAGGCTAAGGGCTGTATTGAGTAAAAAGCCAACTAAGCATATTTGGTTGTAAAATCTCAATGAGCTTCCTGTCTTGTGGAAGAAAATAATTAAAATATTATGCGGCCCTTCCTATGCCATGGGGAGACTTGAAGTTGAAACATACTCCACAAAATACTATGCAGAGTTTATTTGGATGATAGGTTTTGTCTATACCAAACCTGGCTGGGGTTTTCAAGCTCCATGTGAATGTATGGAGGCCACATAGGAAATAATTTTAGACAGTGTTAAGATCAGATTCCCCAATTAATTCAAACTCTGTTGTGGATAACAGTGGAAAGACTTCTGCTTGAGGAAACATAATTATTCACAAGCTGTGTTTTCTAGCACTTGAAGTTAGATTTTTTACATGTCTTCCACTTAAGGCACCTTGTTCTCACTTCAAAGTATTGGTCTAACACTTCTGTTTAGTTATCTTCATAATTTGATGTACATGGATTGTCTTGCTTGCAGATGAATTGCCTTAGGTTTAGAATAAGGCATATTTTTTAATTGCTGTATTCTGTGCTGGTGTCCACAGAAATACCTGTAGGTAGTGATATTGAGAGGGTGGTGATTAATCCAAGTACTCACCAGATCCAGTGAGCCAAGCCCCACCCCCCCAAGTACAATACCATATTCCTCAGGAAGCTCTCTGATGTTTTGGCCATCAGCTATCTAGAAATTTACCAAACTCTATTCTGTTATGCCTTGCTTAAAAACTAAATTTAAATCTGACATTTAGCCTGTCTGAATTACCCCTACAGCTGTGAATGCCAGGTCTCTTTTTTAATGCCAAATACAATAATTATGATTTCAGCTAACTGTTCTTCTACCCCAGATCAGGGTGTGTTGTGTTGGCAGGTAAATTGAGCCTTGATTCATTCTCTTTCACATAAGAGAAGTCTAATTAGTTAATATTCAGAGGACTCTTTGAAGAGGCTTAGGAGGTGCCAAGGTATTCAGCTAGCCTTTGGGCCATGGTTGTGGACCCCATTAATGCCTTCTCTCTGCTTGGAAGGTTACCACTGCTGACAAAGGCTTGGCTGGTGTTGAATCTGGTTGAAGTGTGCTGATCATAGCTTATCCATGCCTATACTTGCAGTTTCAAAAATGAAGTTAGCCTCCAGAATGACAGTGAGTGTAAATTATCATTGTCTGTGCTTGCAGTTAACCGCATTCAGTGGTTGGCTGGTCCTGTTGAATAAAAAATTGTAATTGCCAGTACTTGATTTTTATTTTTTTTTCCCTAAGGCTTCTTATCAAGACATGCTGAAGTGGAAATACTGTCACAGTGACTTTCCCCAAAAGCTACTCAGAGCTACCAAGCCTTTAGTGCCTTTGAGATTAAAGAATTTGGCTCCGAGTCACCTGGTTTTGAGAGGAAAGGCATCCCAGATGATCTGTGATCATAGGAACTTCACACTTGGACAGTTGGAAGCTGGCTGTTGGCCTGTGATGAGCTGGCTCCTCACTGCAGAGACAGAGCAGCTCCTCTCTGGCCATGTCTTGTGCAGCAGTGGCTGCCAGCTGCTTAGGAGACAGAAGTGCAGGACAGGATCAGATCCTCTCTGTCTTTTTCAAAAATATGTCCTGCACATGAGAAAGAAAGCAACAGACACAGCAGAGACCGCCTTCATGCAAATCTGGGAGACAGGATAGTCACAGAAGAAGGACTTTAGATGACAGAAGAATGAGTAAACCTGTTCTACTAGTGATGAGAAGGAAGGGAGAGAAGATGGAGGAGAATAGAGTGGAAACACAGTGGGAAAGGAAGATAGAAGGTGGAGAACAAAAGATGAGAGGAGTCACAGAGGAATGTGCATATGGCAGGATGGAGGACAACCAGTGACAAAGAAATAGGAGCAGAAGGAGCAAGATTGTGAGGAGTAGGACAACTATTCATTAAAAAAAATATTCAAAGAGTGGGAAGATGATAGCAAACTATAGATAGAAACAAGGAAATACAGGTGGTATGGAGGTTGGAAGATTACTTTTTTTAACAGCATGAAATAGAAAAGGAAAATCTTGGATTAAAGAGTTTAATTAAAACCTCTGTATTCATTGCTCAGCTGTGTTTTTTTGCAGGAAAAAAGGGTAACTGTTTTGAATGTGTTTGTTCTGCAGGCCAATCTGAATTAAAAATTTACGTAATTTGAGAAAAAGCAAGACTAAAATATACTCTTATCTCCATGACTGTGCCTAATGTGAAAAATTTGCTATTGAAAAATGCCAGCATGATGGCAACTGTGCTTGCACAAAAGGATTCTGTGCAGCAGAAGTACCACCCTTTTTTATTTAAAAAGATTTAGTAAAGGCAGGGTTAGGTACAAAAATGTATTTTAAGATACTGGGAAAGTTAGTGCAGTATGCCTTGGTTTATTACCAATTAACTATGAAATGCATTAGAGCATTTGCAGACAATATGCAAGCTTGCATTGTTCTATATATTATTTATCAGTCTTCTCCTATTACAGATAGATCTGTAATTGGAATGCTTTCTTCCGTAGCATGAAATCCTGTGGGTTTTTTTTAAAGACAGGACCGAGAAGGGAAGTGTTCCTGTGGCCAAGAGTTCTGATAGATTTTCTTCTACAGGACCATCTACACAATTCCATATTTTTCACCAGTTGTAATAAATGTCCTGGTTTGAATTAAATCAGGTGAAGGTGGCAAAATAACCAGAAATAAAAAATATTTTAGGAATTCACCTGGGATGTATTTTTTCGTGCCAAAATTGCCCAGAGCAAAAAAAATGCTGATGCTCGATAGGCCTGGTACTGTGTACTCAGAAAATACCTGGTATTGCAAGTCACCACTGCTAGTATTTTCACATTTTTCCAGTGAGACATTTCATTCTTAGCCGTGACGAGCTGCCTGTGCTGTGGTGTTTAATCAGTTGGTTTCAGTCAGCTGGCACTGATGGGAGGCTGCTGGGGGCATCAGCCTCCGGTGCCTCTTCCCACCCACGGTTTGTGCCAGCACTAATTATCGTGGGGCTGTGTGACAAGTCTGGTCAGCTCTGATCCGACTGGTATAAGCCCTTAAGAAAAGTGGGGTTATCCCCATTCTGTGGCTGCAAACAGAGTGTGCAGTTCTGGTGGGGAAGGTTAGAAATGCTTCCTAGTGTTTCTGTTTCGGTTTGAATTAAGCCAGTCGTAGCACAGCACCCTAAGGCTAGGGTAACTTGAGTTGTGCCACAACTACAAACAGAGATACATATTTACAACAGTGTAATTTGGGATGTTTTGTTCCTGGAAACAAACTTTTCCCCCCCTTTTTTACATTATTTCAGTAACTCAGAAAAACTAGGTTGCAGGACCTTGCTCCAGAAAATGTTACTTAGACTTAATTTGTTAGCACCACCAAACGTGACTTATGTTGTGGCCTTAGAGGTAGCAGTCTGAAAAACAGAACACAACTACAGGAATTGCTGAAAGAAAATAAATGAGAGGAAATACAATATTTAGTACACTGAACTCTATAGACGTCTTCCTAGCTTTTGTTAGCCACTCACCTGGTGTCTTACCTGCTTGATTCTCCATTTTAATTCTAGCCAAAAGATATATTCATGTTGATGTAAGCGGACAGTTCCTGTTGACAACATGTCTCAGGTGACTCAAGTCAAAGGAATTCAAAGAGTGGAGGCATTTGTCTCTCCCAATCTCCATTTCATATGATATATAAGTAGCATGTGTCTGCAACTTCCTCTTCTCAGTCAAGTAATGCTGCCTCATGGGTGTCAGCCAGATCAAAAATGGAGGTCACTTTTTTTTTAGGCTCATGGCATATCAAGGTTGGCTCTGCTTAGCCTGGAGATCATCTGCCACTGAAATTCTTTAGAACATATGATAAATAGGTGTGTGCTGCTCTTAAAAATATAAACCTGAAAGATACTGAGTACACCTGTGACAAAGATGAAACCCTTGGGTTAAGAGGAATTCTTGCCCCTTAAAGCAGCAAGTTACTGAGCTCAATATGTATATATATACATATAAACAGAAATTGACTTTCAAATAAAATTTATTCCTGCAGGGTTAAAGCCTAAGCAAAGTTTTCTATCTGCAAGCTCAATGTGGTTTTTGAAAATCAACTGTGAGGTAGTTGGGTTTTTTCTTTTTTGTTTAGCATGTAATTACTGACAGTGATGATTCTGGAAACAACTTAGTTGGCAGTATTGTTGATGAAGAATAGAATATGGTTGGCTCTTTAGCTATTATTCCCCAGGCTGATGTCAATAAATATCCATTTTAATCAGCAGTAAAGGAACTTTGGCTGGAAAGATATGATGAATGTCAGATCTTGATAATGTGAAGCAACAAAAGAGCTTTTAAAGAGCTTTTCTAACTGGCACCAGACTTATCTTTTTGATTATATAAGCAGGATTTCTTCACTGTTGTGTTGTTCGGTGCTAATCATGGAATTACAGATTCACTCTCTTTCATATGCTGTATAGACCCTGAACCAAATACTGCCAAACACATTGCAGAGGCTGTAGTGGTTTAACAGGGGAGGACTCTCAAGCCAGACCCTGTATGTCTGTGAGGGGAGCATCCTTCCTTTGCTGAGGACTGTTAGTGCTTTGCTGTCAGCACTTCCCCACTCTGGTCTTCAGGGCAGTGCTGCACTTGTCACTAGCAATTTCCACGGCAATTCCCACTGCTGGTCAGTAGCCAGAATTAGGAGTGTGCAAGTGTTGCTCTGGGGAGCAGTATTCCCTCTGCCAGGTGAAAGTGTCTTGTGTCCCTACTCCACCAGGCTGTCCAATATAGGGCATTGCATTGCTGTGCTCACTTTGTGCTGGATCTGCTGTGTCCTGGGTGTTACTGCTGCTTTTTTTTCCTTTTATTTTGCCTTCCTCACTGAGGTGTGGAGGAATTAGGAATGTGTGTCAGAGGTATAGCTTCCATGTGCTAAAGACTGTTTACTCTTCAGGTTCCCTCTTTAATCCAGTGGTTTGACAGATCTGACCTAATTAAAATAGCCACTCGTTTTCATGAATGTCATACCAATTACATGAATGAACACTATGACAGGCTGAGAACTGCGCAGTGAAATCTTCCCTTTTTGCCAATGGAAGCAACACAATTAATGTTTTCTCTCCCTTAACATTTATATTATATTTCTAGAAGGTCTGCTTGTCTTCTGTGATGAATTCTGACCCTTTCAGTTGTTCCACTCAATCACAGCATCTGTAATGATTGGGCTATAGCCCAATAAGCATCAGTGGGCAATCTGCCCTCATGGATTGATAACTTCAGTGCCACTTGAGGTGGATAGCATTTTTCTTAGTAGGAGACCCTTTAAAATTTTGAGAGATGGAAGCTGTGACTGTTTACCCTTAAGGTTGATTGTAGAGCAAGCTAGTCTAAAAACTGCCTTTTAATTATATGTATTGGAACCAAATAATTGGTTATGCAAACATCAACATATGCATACTGGGTCTGACAAAATCGACCTCACTCCATATCCTGATTTGTGCCTTGGTCGCTGGTAGGAGGGAGGTAAAATCAGGACAAGTACAGGATATCTTCACCTGATGTGTTCCTGTTTTATAATCTAGGAAAATAATATAATGTTTTATAATACATGGTGATTTAGGGAATCCCAGAGCAGTAACTGGTATATAAACAATTGTGGTTGAGTGTTTGCTGTGACACCCTTTGGTGGCTGCCAGAAACGTTAAGTCTCTGTTTTGACTTTCCAGTAGAATTCCTTCGTCAGCAGTTGCAGGATGCCCTGCTGTGCTGTTTCAGGGATATCTGTGCTCAGTAAGATGCTACCTCTGTGCATATCCTTAGGGCTACCTTTTTGCTCTTACACTGAGTAGTACTCAGCAGTCTGTGTGTTCTGGAAGATGTTAATGAGAATGGGAAATAAAATACAAGACATTGTTGGGAAGGGCTGCAGTGAAAGTTTGTCCTTTCATGTTTGATTTAAAATATTTTTTAGGTTTTTTTAAAAAATATGTTTCCTATTAAGTTTTTCTGTAAATGAGAGTGCTAGTGGGAAGGGCACAGCCAGAAATTACCATGTATTTATATATTGTGTGCCCAGGTTAAGGTAATGAAGCAATTTTGTGTCTCAAATGTTCATGTCCTGGAATGCTTACATTATTAACATTATAAGGTATAGGCTTTAAGTAAATTTTTTCTTGCTACCATTAAAAAAGCTGAATGAAATGAGGCTGTCATGATTGTTAATGGTCTGACAGCTTTCCAAGAAATTCTATATCACTTTGTAGTATTTCATGCAGAAGTAACAGCTGAGGTAATAAACATTCCTGGAGACTTCATAAGGTTAAATTTTATTAGTTCGTTTTTGCTGATGATAAGCTAGTTCTCACTATTTAATTAAATAAATACTTTTAAAAAGTTGATGTCATTTGTCCCCCCCATTTCAGAAAGAGTTTCCTATTTACTGTAATTAAACATGGATTTTTGCAGGTCTGGAACATTCTGATCTCTTACTGTTTTTCAGCTCTTCGAATGGATATCAGATTCTGTTTCTTTCAGGTTTTTCCTCAACTTCTGACACCTTCTTAAGCAGTTCAAGAACTTTGATACTAGTCATCTCCTGCCCTGTGTGTTTTCTAATGCTCTGAATGTTAAGATATCTGAAACCATACAGATACTGGATAAAACTAACATCTACCAAAAAGATTTCAGTTGTTGACACCCTCATACTTCATTTGCTTTTTTACTTTTTTTCCTTTTCTTTTTTCTTTCTCTTCATGCTAATCATTATCTGGCTATGAAAGGATGTCGGCTCATCATTGGGGGAAGGCTTTTGCGAAAAGGTGGGTTTTGTGTTGTGTTCCAAATATAGTTGGTCTTGGGTTCAGTGCCTCCCTTGCAGTAAGGTCTCTCACAAATGGAGATGTTTTACTTCATTTCCTTCTGGGCTGAGTAATAATAGGGTGGGGCTGAAGGGAGGAGGAGAATGTTTTGTTTTGGGGTTTTTTTAATGACAAAAGTTGTCCTGTTAGCTTGAAAATGGATAGTGCAAAAAAAGAACAAACGTTTAATGTATTGAAAAGATTTTTAAATGCAGCCTGATGCATGCCAAGATAAGGAAGAAGGTGCTTTATTGTCATGAGTGGATTTCAAGAGACTTTTCTTTTAAAAGAGGTGGTGACTGGCAAACCTGAAGTTGCATAAAGTACCCAATCTCCTTGCCTCAGTTTCCCTTTACAGTGTAATGGTCTTGCTTTATGTGAAGACAGATATTTTGGGAATCACTCAGCCATGGTGAGTTCCTTAGCAAGTGTTATTCTTACACAGAAAGCACCTCCAGGAAATACAACTGGCCTACCACAATGTTTGGAAACTTACTACAAATGCAAACATACTGATTTTAAATTTTACGTTTTTAAGACAAACCCCCTATCTTCTTGAAACCACATAAATGTGGACCTGGAAAAGAAAGCTGAAATTGAACAGTTTTGGTGGGCTCAGTGTAGTGAAGGAGGCAAAATTTGCAGATTTAAGGGAAAGGACAAATGATGTGCATCTCGATTTGGAGAGCAGAGGATGCTATTGCCATTTTTCTGGGCTGAGATTGGCACTGCTAATCTGTTTGCTGGGAAACTGCCAGCAAACTGCCCTGGGAAGTACTTGAGCACAACCAGATGCTATACAAGCCAGTGCATGATTTGAGCTTTTATTGGACCACCTATATTTTGATTTTTGCCTACACCATTTAGCTTTCCATCTGCCTATCACGGCTTCTTGAAAATGACTAGGTTGGGAGAAACACTTTCACTCAGTTTTGAGTTTATGCTCTTCATTTCCATATGCAAAAGAAAATCCATGTTGAAATGGACAATCTGTTTTCTGTGGTTTTTAGAAAGCTTGTTGTCTGTTCAGTATAATAATGTAACTGACAGAGGAAGGACTTGCTGATAGATTTATTTATATAAAGTGGAATATAGTCCAAATTAGATATGGTTGCAAATAGCTGGATTTCTACAGAGTGAAACATGGCTTTGAGCAAATCAGTTGGAGAGAACTGAACTGCTTAGGAACGCACAGCTTGATACTTAAAACCCACTGCTGAAAAAGGTCATATTCTTGAAAAGAAATAATCTGGGTTGGGGTGGAAATGCAAACCTCCATACAAGGAGATTCTGTTCTGTTTATCAGCCCTGGTCCAAATGAGTTCACAAGTTTTAATTCCACCCTTTAAATCCAAGCTAGGAACCATGAAAAATTATAGGACACAAGAAGTAATTTCTCAACAAGAGGACAGTGAAGCTCTCAAGACATATCAACTGGGTGGTTTACTATGTGCAATAGAATTTGTTAGTATAACAGAGTTTTTCCTTTACCTGAGAGTGCCTATGTGAAGTAGGGTATGAGTTAGATCAGTTTTGACTAAGCTGTTCTCTGGCTTGGGAATGCATTGTACCTGATGCCCACATCTCAGCTGCTTCTTAGGCTACCTCAGGACTACCCATGTTTTAGTTCAAGCACAAGGCAGCACAACTACTGTGTTTTCAGAGTCAGCTGTGTCCTTCAAAAGCTGTTGAATTCAAGTTGTTGAATCTGTCTGCTGGAGAGCCTAAGCTAACAAGCCCTGCTGGGAGGCAGTCTGGCTCCTGCTGAAGCCAGCTTGTGCTGAGTGCCCAGGTGTGGAAGGGCTGTAGTTTAAATAGTTCTGATACACTTCTTCTTCTGAGGAAAGTTATCAACTCAGTGAAGTGCAGTGTAAGTAGTACAGCTGTATTCCTGGGATGCTGTACTTGAACTGAAATGAACCTTGTGCTAATATATCCAAGAAATATCCTCATGGCCCTGTACAGAACATCCTGGTCCCTGATCACCGGGGGTAGCAATGTAGGAGGATGTTGGTATCTAGCATCAGCAGTTGCTGCTTTTTTCTAGCTGGTCTGAATAATTTGACACTAAAAGGTACGAAAGGAGCTGACAGAGAAGTTCTCTGCATTGTGTGTTGCAAGATTTGTTAGAAGTCAAAGTTTAGGGAAATACAGAGGATTGGCATTGCTGTGCCAGTACACACAGGGATGGCTAAGATGGCCACAACAATCAGCACCAGCCTGACATTAAGGACATGAAAACTACTGTAATTATTAATATGGGATTTCACTGGCTTTAGTAGTTCTTTCAGTTGACTGAAGGAACAGCAGTTGACTGCTCGTCCTCCCTCTCCTTGAGAATTACTGATTGATAAACACCCAGTTGTTGTAGGTCTCAAGATATTATTGACAACACTGAATTTTTATCAAGCCTTGAATTTTTACTGGACATTGTTATGAGTGTGCTTCTTGTTCCTGTGCCAGTTATTAGTGGTTTGGAAAAAATATGTACTCTTGCTCCTGAAAACTGTGATAAAATTGCTAGATTATGAAATAGGGCAAGATGGGCCACTCATCAGGAACACCTGATATTCTGCATGAAAGGAAGCTGCATTTCACT
This sequence comes from Hylia prasina, assembly GCA_013397195.1. NCBI lineage: Eukaryota > Metazoa > Chordata > Aves > Passeriformes > Sylviidae > Hylia > Hylia prasina. The sequence goes on along the minus strand of VYXD01016862.1, from coordinate 1,684,990 downwards.
TCAGCCGAAAAATGATCATGCATGTAAGGATCTAGGAATGAGGAGCAGTGAATCAGGGTTGGTGTTGGGCGGTCAGCTACAGATGGTCTTCTGCAAAGAGGGTTAGTTCTGCCCCTATGAAATCAGCTGGGTGTTGAACAGAAGATGCAGCCTCTTGTTTAGTCGTGCTGCACCTACTCTTGGTATGGTAGGTCCATGTCTACCATGAACCCCACAAAAAGATGTTGGAAAGATAGAGGAGGGTTCTCAGCAGAAGTACAGGAAATGTTTCCTTGTCTTTAATCATTCATACAGCAGCCTGTTTATGGAGTTCAATATACATATCATTTACTAAAGGGAAAGGGTGTTGTGATCAGAGAAATTAAGTGCCTCTATGGGAAGTGCAAATCTTACGGCAGTGCGGTAGCCAGGCAGTAAGGAGAAGCTAAAGCCAGTTTGATACTAAAACGTGTGTTTTTAAAAATAGTAACTTTTAAAAACATTTCCCAGGAGTTTCCATAGACTCCTCTCAATAGCATTTCTTAAATGAAATGAATATGTTTTTAAAAATAATTTGATCACAGCTGTTGTACTCAACACATCAAGGAACCTAAGGTGTGAGAGTATATGGTCACAAGGTTATGTCAGGCAAGTGAAACTTGCCAAGTGTCATGCAAGCAAGGATTTGTTCATTTGTGCCTGTACCATGGTTGTTAGCTCTTGAGGTATGATCTCATCCTCACACTACAGTGATTTTCAGACTGAATCTTGCTGTAAGCCAGTTTCTTGGTTGTCCCCAATGGGTTTCAGCAGGAGGAGTAGTAGTAGAAGAGCAAGATCTGGGGTTTCTGTGATGACTGTGAATTTAATGTGTCATCTTTGGTGGAGCCAGATATTTCCTCCACATTTGGAGGCCCCTAAACATTTCTAACTAATTAGTGTGGTTGATGTATGGACCTCAGCCATGATTTAAGAGTGTAAGAGGACACCTGCACTTTTGTAAACAGGCTATCAGGATAAAAAAATACTTCAGTCTTAACCATGTGATCTAATGAGTAAAGACTGTTATAGATAATATATAGCCATTCATTTTTGCAATTAGTAGCTGTTCAGGGAAATGAGAGTGAAGGGAACTTGAAAGATTGCTGACAATGTCTCAGATCTCTGTAACTGGCTTTCAGCCTATCAATATTCAAGGTTTCAGTACATTAGGTAAAATTTCTTCCCTTGTTCTCCAGGTCATCCTGGGTATTTTCAGATCCGCATTTTCAGTCATGCGGATCTGAAGGAATGCAAGTTTATTATCACAGGAAAGAAAAAACCCCTTTTATAAGTTGTCCAATAATGGTTGACAATTTGTGCTCTTGAAAATCTGCATTTATGTTTCCTTTCCAAAGGCTTTCCTGAACTAGTTATGCACAGTATTGCAAATGGGAAATAATATCAAACACCTCCATATTTCATACCTGATCTGGCAGTCCATTTAAGTTACTTTAAAATGCTCAGCTGTTGCTGCAGTGCAGGTGGTGTTCCACTGTCTTTACCGGGTGATGAGGTGAATACTGTGTTGTGAACTGGGCACCACTTTATTGCCCCCGTCAGAGCAAAGTTCACTGTGAACATGAAGTTTCAGTTGGATCCTTTGAAGGTTTCTTCAAAGGCATCGCTGATGTTTTTGAATGTTGTGTGCTTCTCATCATTTGATGGTGTTTTGTCTTTATTCCTCAGCCTTACCCACGTATGTTTTTGTTGCAGCACACGTCCCATGGAGACGGACGGCAGGAAGTTTCCTCTCGAACTGGGCGCTCTGGAGCTCGCTGCAGGAACTCCATAGCCTCCTGTGCCGACGAGCAGCCGCACATTGGAAATTACAGACTCCTTAAAACCATTGGAAAGGGGAATTTTGCAAAAGTGAAACTGGCAAGGCACATCCTAACTGGCAGAGAGGTAAAGTGGTATGGGTGTAAAGAGCAGGGAGTCGCTGTAGGTGTGAAGGTTCTCTTGGAATAGCATCATCTAAGGCGGTGAACACAGAGCACATTTTACTAGAGATACTGCCACTGATGTAGAAAAAAAGCAGAAATTGAAAATGATTTTTTTAGTAACAATTACAAAACAATTTCTCTTGGAAATGGTTTCATAAATTTGGTTTGTTTTTTTTTTTTTTTTTTTTGACAAGTCTCTGTCCAGCTGAGTTATATTAAAATTTGCTACTAATATTCTTGGATAAATCCTCCATTTTCAAAAGAGAGATCAATATACAGCAATTAAATAAGCTTGTTGGAAAGACTGCCTCATGTTGTCTTAATTATGTTCCAAGTAGTCCAAATACAGTATTTTCTTTCCAAAGCAATGTATCTCCCAGGAATCCTAGAGTGGATCATCCCAGGGGGTCTGCAGTGCTGGGTGGCTTTGGGAAGATGCTTCAGTTTGTTCAGAGATAGTTTGTGTGTCAAGTGACAGTTTGCTCACTGTGTGTAATACAGACAAGCTTTCTCTTGCATCTCTTCTTGCAGCTCCATATTTAGTTTCTGCATGCCATTGCAATGTAATTAATCATTTGCAATTAATGGTGGTTCTGATTTGGTGAGCTATAGTCCTGTCTGCTTGTTACAAGAAGGTGTTTCTTGGTGCTGTTTTATTAAAAGCAACTCTGAAGTACTGAAAGAGGGAGAAGCACCTTGCTGACCTTTTCTTGCCAAACCTGTCTGATGAAGTAAATGCTTGCTGATACCAGCAAGGATTTTTACAGAAGCTGTGTCGCTGACTACAGTGCTTTAAGGGAATTTCTCTTTTCTGAGCTAATATGGAGTTCAGTAGCAGGAATAGAGGGAAGAAGAGAGGGGACATTGTTTTGCAAGAGCTATTGAGATGGATTTTTTTTTTTTTTGGCTGAGTGTTCCCATTGTCTTCTGATGTTGAAGTTAGTTCTCACTTGTAGAGAAAGTTTTTGGTTAATTCCTTTCTACTTAAGCTCCCTCTTCTTTTTACTGATAGTTAAGACGGGATATGCAAGTACTTAGTATTTCTTTGCTATTATTATAGGTATAGAACTTGGAGAAAGATGTGTGTCACACTTTGCAGAAAGTGAAGTACATTTTCTTTTACTTGCAGATAACTATGTTGACCTCTGGTTCATTATTTTTGTTTGAAATTTTAACAAATAAAGGGCACAGTGTAAAATTTTTGGCTACATTTGGAAAGGTTTGAGTGCTAAGTTTCTTCCACTCATGGAATTGATGTAGTTCAATCAATTCAGAACATAAATACTTTCTGGGTTGTGACCATTGGAATGAGTGTCATTCCTTAGAAGGGAACAGTTAAGCTAATTTCATAGGAATATCTTCAAGATATTTAAAACTTCTTTTTTTATAAGAGAGGGATGAGTAAAATTCCTCTTCTTGCTAGAGAAACTGTACAATGTTAATAATTTTAGATGTCTGTGACCAAAATTGTTTCCAATATTCTGGACAGCAATTTCCCCAGTGTCATTACTTCACCCTTGCCCTTACAGAAGTATATATCTGATCCATCTTCAGATTGTGCTAGCCTTTCTCGTGGCTGTTAAATTGATGTGTTCTGCTTGTGATCAGCAGCAGCACCAACCTTGTATGTTGAATCTCAGTTTCATTGCTAACTCATGTCCAAGGTTGTTTAAATCAGTTTTCCATTGTATTTGATGGTGCCTCTTAACTCCTGCAACAGACTTAATCATTATGGTTTGACATCCTGTGCCAAGGCTGCTGATACAGATATTAAACAAGATTGGTCCCAAAATCTTGTCCTTGATAAACTATTACTCATTTATTTCCAACCTAATATCTCTTTACCCATCTTTTTTAGGGGAAAACAAACAAACAAACAAAAAAAAAAACAAAAACAAACAAAAAAACCCACCCACAACTCTCTTTTCAGCTTATCTAGTTGAAAAATTTCCATGCAACCTCCTAGATGAGGCTTTTTAATACTCCAGGTAGTCATATCATGTACAGTTAACTGTAGGAAAATATGTTGCATTTAAACCTTCTGTTTCCTTGGTTTTTCCCTGCCAGTTTTGAGTTCAGGAATTTTATGATTACTTGGAAAAAAAAATTGTCTTCTCATTTCTAAATCCTTCTCTGCAGTTCGTGGTAGATGCTAGGAACCTGTGCTGCAAGAATTTCATTTTTTTTTTTTCTCCTTTAAAAACCTGCTTCTCATAAGAATTCCAGGGTCATATTCTCAGCCTGGCCTCCGCCAGATTGCACTTAACTTTCTAAATTTGTGATTTCCTGCTTTACACACTTGCTCCTGCTGCCTGTCCTGCCTTTGCTCCTGTTCTTTTTTCCATCTTATGTACCAAAACCTAAACGAAATGCTTAGTTTAGGGAGGTAAATGACTTTTCATCTCTGCTGTGTTCTTGCTGTATTTGAATCCCACTTATCTTTTCCTTCTTATCTCTGTCTCTGTTCTGAATGTCCTTTTAAGTGACCATGTCAGTTTCACTTTATGGCAATTCCTTCTTTATATCTCTGTGCTGAGGAGCTTCCAAATCCCGAAGCAGATCAGCACTTTTCTGTCACTTCCTGGGAGGAGGAGATGTTTGTTTAAGCATTCTTTTAGGGTAGCTGCTCATCTCCTTGCATCTGGAGTCCTTCCCTGGGAATTTTCCTATTGCTTGAGATGAAGATTTCATGTTTACAACTGGAGTAAGTTCTAGGACTCCTTTTCATTCCCATCATTAGTGTGTCTGCAGGATGCATGATGAGATCCCACCTGCAAATTACAGAGAGAAAAAAATGTTTAGCCCTTCAGGGGATGATCAGAGTATTAGCTTAACTTGAGGGGGTTGAATTGTCTTGCCAGGAGTGTGTGGCCAGAGATTAGCTTCACTGCATTAGATGGTGCTTGGACACACCATCCTTCTTGATCCTCTGCCTAGGAGACTGTTATTTGTAGGCTGTCTGCCCTTTTGAAACCACAAGTCTTCATTGTCAATCTGCTTTTCTTAATTCTTTGACTGCAATCCATGTATTTTCTGTTGTAGTTTTATCAAAGGGTGTTTCCTCTGACAAGTTTTCCATACTTGCCAAAATGAATCTAAAAGATAAAACTACCTTCTGCTATTATTGAGATGGCCAAAATTATTATGGACCCTTCTGTTCATTAAAGATGTGTTCAGTTAATAGCCAGGGAGCTGAAGTTTCCCAGTGAGGCTGAATTCTTTCAGAATCTAAGTCTGACTCCAAGGAATCTATTGTCATCTCCTTTCTGTTCTTCTCTTGGAAAAAGTGACATTTGAGAGGGAGAAACCATTCTGAATAGTAGCAGTTTGGCCAATTTGCTCAGTGTCCCAACTTCTGATTTCTTTAACTCTCTTATTCAAATCATGTAGGAGGAATGTTTTAAGTGGCATGATTGAGAATGGTGAAAGCAAATTCAGTTTTAATTCTTTTAACAATTTCACACAGAATATCATGGCAGTGGTGTAATAGTGTAGGTTGGACTTGCATTTTTCCATCATTGGCCCTAGCTCACAGTACATGAAACAATTCCAAATGCACTTTATGTAAAGAGAGGAAAGTTTCTGCTTTGAAAGGCAATTTCATATTTTACTAACTGTACTTAGAAAATTCTCCATTTAAATTTCTCAGGCTTGTCAGAACTATTCTTGAGGGCAGGCTGCCTTTGCCTGTGTTTTGGAGACCTTATCAAAGCACCTGAAGTTGTTCCCTGTTCTGATGATGGGTTCAAACTCTCACAGTCCATGTTAACACATTGTACTCTCAGTGTTCATGTGGGTAGGAATTCTCTAAATTCATCCTGCCTTTAAGGCTATAATTAGTGCACTGAACAGGCCTGAGAGTGTCCTGTACTGAGGTCTGTACCTTCCCTGTATCTCCAGGTCTGAATTTGTTTGGCAGTATCAGGGACCTTTCTGGTCATCTGGCACCAAGTGCACACTGAGGTGAGCTGGTTTTGCAGTAACACAGTACCTTAAGACTTGGTGGTTGAAAAATTTACATTTTTTTGAAGATTGACCAGTATGGTACAGCCCAGAACACGAATACAACCTTTTCTGAGTGGAATGTGCTTACCAAGTAAACAGCTATGAGTAGTCTTGGGGCACCAGGTCACTGTCAAATAACATTATCTGCTGTTGAAAAAAGGCAGTGGTCACTACATCCAGCATGGAATTATAAGAGATTGAAAGAAGCTAATAACTTTGAACTATTATCTCAAAGTTAACAACAGGCATAAAGGTAGAGATAAAAATCTTTCTTGGTTTCGTACACAGCTGCTAATATAAAAATACCTATTGCTTAATGTTTTTCTCTTTTGTTTATATTTTTGAAGTGATTTCTCAAGGTTTTGCAATGGAATTTTGCCTCAGGAAATAGTGATCCTTAATTTCAGTAGCTTGCCTTAGAAGAAAACAGTCTCCAAAGTAAAAGCATTCTTAGATGGCTTCTCAGTCATGTCTCATCATATCTTGCATCTAGAAGAGCTCAAAATAAGTCTTGAATATCAGTTTCAGAAAACACCATATCCATTATATAATTCCATGATGCACCCAAGCGTTGAACACTCGTTCCCCTCTTACCCTCTCCATCGTGACAATCCATCCTTGTGTTTTTGCACTTGAATGTAGGGATATAAATTGGCTTTGATGTGAGATGTTCTTTATTCTATATGTTGACAACCCCAAGTTAATGAGGTGACAAAGATAGCACAGAGTGATGCAGGGAAATGGGAGCTGTGGCATGGGAAGCAGCAGCATCTACTGTTTGAGCCAAAAATTGAAGTGGAGTTGAAAGCCTTTGCCTTGCACCAGTGAGGTATTATAATCAGCTGAGTTGCAGCATCTTGCCTCTTTGAGAGGCACCATCTCCTTCTGTAGAGCTTCTTCTGGTATGTTTAGTCTCTAATTTAGAAAGGAAAAATACCAATTGGCATGTAATTCTAGAAAGATTCTCCTTACTTGTTCCACCTCATCCAGTATCCAAACTGCATTGTACTGAAAGTTTCTGTTGCCTATTCATTGCTTCAAATCTTCAGGTTCTGACTAGTTAGCATGGTATGGAATTTCTCTTTTGCTTATTATGTGATTTTTATATTTTGTTCTTTAATATTTCTGTGCAGCATTTACTGAAAAGAGGAGAACAACTAAAGGAATGTAGTTACCCAAAGTGCTGTACTGCAGCCAACTTGTTTTTGTTGATTCCCAAATAATACTTTTTTTAATACCCATCAGGGAGCAAATTGACACAAATATTTAGTGAATTTCCAAATATGATTAGTTCTTGCCAAATTCGTGGGGAAATGCTTTCAATATGCTCTGAAATCTCTGCTTTTAGAAACTGCCAATGCCCAGTCACTACTGTGTAATCTGTTGTGTAATTATACTGTGTAAATATTATCTGTAGGCACACTGCTCTCTATCGGGGCACTGTCTGCTGTTGGAGCTTCCACTGTCATGTCTGTGATGGTCTTAATGTCAAGTCAAAGACTCAGCAAGCTTCTCATCTTAATAAAGCTTTTCATCCTTAAAATACCAGGGTTTTTCCACTCCTGCTTCTAGTTTAAATACAAGTACATAATTTGCAGAAGGAACTTAAGCGTTTTTTTGTGTAATTTTCATGTTTTCCATTTCTGTTACTGGATTTGAGCATGCTGTAATAACGTGGTATTGTTCCTATGGAAAATACTGATCATGAACTCTTCCTTTAGGTTGCCATAAAAATAATTGACAAAACACAGCTGAACCCAACTAGTCTACAAAAGGTATGTTTTTACATTTAATCTTTCAAATGTATTACTACTTGTTCACTTCCCCACCTCCTTCCATTAACCCTCAATGCCTGTGCTGGAGAATCTGAAGCATTGCATACCTTTGCACACGTCTGACTGCTGTATTTAATAACTGGTTTTGTAACAGATATTTTTGACAACCCTGCAGTTGTTCAAGCTGAACTCGTATGGAGCTGTAAACTGAGAAAACAGTGGTATTTGCCACTTCCTTTGTCTCCCAAGCAGAGCTGACTCTGTAGAGAGGACGTCTGTGGTTTGGTGTCATGCCCCCATGTCTCCTTTGTGCCAGTCACTTTGTTAAACTTAGAAATGCAAAACTTACGTTCTGTCCTCTTGAACTGGCCTTGAAAATACTGCCTGTGGACTGAAAGCCAGGCAGTATCTGTGCCTTTCATGTAGTTTGCAGCAGGAGAAGTCATGCAGTTGTATGAAACAAATTGGGCCATGGCTATTCTGGTTTCTTCCCTCTAGCTTTGAATGTTTAATGTGCTGTTAGAGTTGTATCGCCTTATCTTTTTAGTACAGAGTGATAAACCCTGCTCTTTCATTAAGCAACCCATTCTGTTTGGGAGTCCATGCAGGAAGTACATTTAAATGTTACTTTTACTTTGGGCTTCTCTAACTGTCCTTTTAAGTGCTGCAGTCAAAGGATTTTTGTTTACTTTTGAGTACTTTGATAAAAACCTCCTTGAAATATTTCTGTTTGAACAAGAGAATATGCAGAATTTACCTGCAAACAAAATGAGAGTAACTAGAGTAAACTGGAGAATATACACATTTGTATTTTATGCAAATACTAAAAAGATCATGTGACTAGATTTTTTTATCAAGATTAATGGTGCAAAAGTAAATTGGAAAAACACACAAGTTTTTACATTTTATGGTTTTGTTGAGAGGCAAAGAATAACCTGTAGAAGAAAGGCTCCGTCATCCGAGCAGGTAGCAACTTTGTATGACTCTGTAGATGGGATAAAAGTGGATAATCTGGTTCCATTTTTCTCAGAACCTTTCTCAGTTTAGTCCCTGAGGTTATTGATGGTTTCTGGGTAAACAGGGTGAAAATAAAGCGCAATTTAGGAAATATGATGGATTAGATAAAGTTGATTTCTATGGCAGATTGCAACTTGGAATGCCTAAATAAAAATGGTTGAATTCTTGAAGCACTTGGAAGTGAAACAAAAGCTGTGTGATAAAAAGGAAAAACATCAGAGCATGGGAAGAATGGTCAGAGAGAAGTAAAGAGGCCATGTTTTCAATTAAAAATGTAAAATCATAGCCCTTCAAATGGTGTTACTTGAGATTGGGCTCATATCAGGGTATAGTACAAGCCTTTTACAAGTCACAGGTGTTCAGCTGGTAAAGCCACAAGCTGGAAGTGTGCATGATGGACCTTTGATTACTGAGTTTCAGCCGGCTCAGTGTCCACTCATGGCTCCATCTCTGTTGTAATTTAATTTTTATTCACAATTTATAAAATTAGATTATGAAGTGTGATTTGTAGTATGATCTTGTGAACCACTGGATTTCTTAACTAGGAGTCTGGAAGAATAGTACCAAATAGCAGGGTAGATATCAGACCAAATTTGTGGAGTGAAATTGCTAATGTGCTCTCCTCTCTAAGCTCATTTGTTATACAAGCACAGAAATAATTTAGCAAGATGTGTCAGTTTTCAATTCAAAAACTGAAAGCAGTTTTATTAAAATTAAATGCTTGCTTGCCGTAGGAAGCAGGGTGAGTGTCCAACATGCTGCTTGCCAGCTTTGCCTGACCAAGGCTTTTTATTTTGCAAGCCTTTGCCCCCTTCCCCCCAGCACTGCCGGCAGTGCCGCAGCCTTTGGAGCAACTGCACTCGCGACCTGTGGATGCGGGGGAAGCTAAGATGGAAGTGCTTCTGATCTTGCACTTCTGGGGAGAGAGATAAAATATTTGAGGTATGGTGGGGAGGGAAGGGCTGTGCCCAGAGGAGGGTGTGGTGTACAGCCTCTCAGCTGCGGTGTAGCTGCATGCCCGAGTCATCCTTAGGTGGGGAAACAAATGGTGATTAAAGGCTGCCAGTTCTGATTTCTTTGTGTTCCATCTTCCACATCGATACTTCAGCTGCCAGGAAGAAGTTAACCTTGTTAAGGACTTGCTTTGCTTTCCGGAGCAGTAATTCTTGGTATGCCCTCGCTGCAGCCCTGACAGCTCGATACTGACACTCAGCAGCACAGCTCCTCGGAAGGGTCAGGTTTCTTGTCTGCTGCTGAGGAAGTTCTGTGGCTGCCACATGCAGCCACTACTCCTTACTGTTGTTTTAGGACCTAATTTCTGCTCTGGTGCACTTGCTTAGTGAACAGGAAGCTGTAACTGGTACTTCCCTACTTTGAAAGAAAAGGGAATTCTTAGAGGTTTTTTCCCATGCTGGTGGTGTTAGTCATAATACTGTTCTCCACAAATGGACTTGTGTACAGAGTTCCAGTGGATATTGGTCTCACTGCAAACAAGTGCTGATGCTATGGAGTTCACTTCCTCCTAGACAAAAAATAAAATTGTTTGGGTTTTTTTTTCTTTTGAATTAGCAATGCCATTATATGCAAGGGTTTTTTTAGCAAGCCTGTGTAATAGCACTAAATCACTTCTCATTTTCCTGTTTTAGAACTTGGCTCCTCAGCCAAGTATTTTTGTTCATTATGTGCAGATGTTTTACCACTTTCTTGGGAAATACTTATTGTTAAAGCATTTAAGTGTTCTTAAACATCCATTTTAACATGTTTCATGTCCTTTCTGACCATGGGCCAATCAGTGTTTTAAGAACTGCAAGAAAAGGATGAGAATTTAAAATGCTCAGGCTTTTCTGTTTGTAATGAGTATCCCTTTCTGTTTTCAAGTTGTGCTTAGTTTGAGGCAAACTTGTATTGTGTAAAGAGTTTTTGCTTGAGGCTCTTTATTAAATGTAGGGCATATTTCAGTGAGCAGTTACCAGGAGAAGCCTAATACACAGGTCAGGCTTGAGCTGGCTTGGGTCAACATCCTGTGGAAAACCTCCCCCTTTAAGGGAGAAGGTGACCAGGAGAGGTTGGTGCTTTGCAGCTGGCACTGTCTCACTTTTTAGCAAACTTTTTCAGTATTTTTTAAAATAATTTGTTTCAGTCTTGTGGCAGCTGCTGCAGGGGCACCTCTAGTCTGTCTTTTGCTGTGTTCAAAGAGAGTTAGCCTAAAAGAACCAGCTTCCATTGCTGGTTCGTTGGGGTTTTTTTTATTCAGTTTTTTGGCTCACAGCATTAATTAAATGGCATTCTTTTCCTGTATCTGACATGGCTTACACTCAAAGGACCAGACCACAACAAAGCTGAAAGCCATTTGTTTGGCAGACTAAGGATGTTTGTCTTTGCCTGGAAACATTTGTAAAGCTCCTGTTGACGGAAAATGAGCTGCTCAACAAGCTGGGAGTAGTTTTTAATCTCAGTATTAGAAATTAAACTCATGAGAACTGTTTTCAGTTGTTGTCTGCCTTTATAGTTTCACTATGATAAGTAAGTTCCTAAAACAAAGAAAATAATTTTCTGTATTGAGAACCTTCATGTTACATTTTCTGGTACATTATTCTGTGTTCCTGTGGGCAGGGAACCTCAGAGGTGTGAGGTTTTATCCTGCCTGGCTGTTTGCAATGAATATTTTTGTTTGATGATAGTTACTACCTCATTTCCTAGAAGCTGATGCACATAATATTTTGACGGAATGAAATCTGTAAAACCTTTATCCAGCATACTTTGGGAAAGTTGTATGATGTTTTACATTTTATTCCTCTATCAGAAATAGACTATAATACATGGTACAATGTCAGGCGTTTGCAGATATCCCCTTCTGCGTCAAAATGTGACATAGATAAACTAAGGGTGCACAATCTGAAGTGCATTTATCTCACTAAAATTACACTTTGGTGGTGGTTGTATCCTATTCTCAAGTGTTTTTATTTTTAATTTCCTCTGAGAGAGAAATAGTCTGTTTTTTAAAAGAGCTTGTTCCTAGTCACCCACTTGAACAAATGGCTCATAATGTAAAAGCTGCTTTTTGACATGCTTCATTTGGGTTAGTAAAGCAGAGTAGTCATTTTGTGGACCAGTGTTTTGGTGAGAGTCTGACCCAATAGGCTTTATCTGGGTATTGGGGGTGGAAGATATCAGATATGAATTGAGAGTGAATTAAGCAAACTCTCTTTGAAATTGTAAAAACTGATAAGAGGCTTTCAATTATATAAGCTGTGATTAAAAGTTTTAATGGAGTATTCAGAATGTATTATACACCAGTTTAGCTGAAATGAATGAAAAGCAAGAAAAAAAATAGCTACAGATTCAACTACTTTTAAATTCCTGATGATCAAGAGAGAGATGATGTAGTCTACCCTGTCTAATTACATATGAAAAAGCTCCAGAAATAACATAGTTTAAAAAAGAAAATAAGGCAATTTCACCTCTCTAGAGGATAAAGAAAATGTGTGCGCAGAGGTTTTGAAACTATTTTGCATGGCCAATAATTTACTTGATCAATCAATCGTGATTTCATTTAGGCAGCTTGTCATCTAGCAAAGTGTAAGGCACAGGCCTGGATAACAAGATAATTAAAAGCATTTGGAAAACTCTTTGGTTTTTCTCTGTGTTCAGGTAGTGTGCCAATCCCAGCTGTGGCTGTAGCAGGGAGAAGATCCCCTGGGCAGTGCAGTGAGGATTGCTCCTCAGATGTTGGCATTTGCAGAAGTTCTATGATTCTGAAATATCAGAAAGCAGAGAATGATTAAAACAACCATTCTCCAAATTGTGAATTTGTCCTATTGATTTATTTAAAACCCACCCCTTACATTTTCTTTTATTAAAAATCACAGAAGCATAAGGATTTTGTTTTGTCAACTCATTGGTTGTTTTCTGGTTTTTTCTAATATTTCACCTCTTTTTTATTACAAAGTTTCACCTTTTCTTTGCTTTTATTGATTTGTTACTAATATGTGTAGACATACCAAATTTCTTCACTTTATCTGAAATCTGACCTGAGCCAAATCTTCCAGTAGCGCTTTTTTTCCTTACTGTAATTAACAATGACATATGTTAATCCCTATCCCATATCTACAAAACTCTTGGTTTCTTTTCTATGTATGTATTCCCTTGGAGCTGTGGACTTCTATTCTGCCTCGTTCTCTTTACATGAAGTTCAATGTGATCTGATTCAGTATGCTCTTAGATTACTGATATTCCTGTAAAAATTTGTGTTAGGTTTCTAATAAAACCTCTTGATTACTCCCACTGTTTGAAGCATGCTGTTAGAAAATAATTGACATTGAAGAACCTCAGCCCTCTGTAGTCTTGGGCTGGCATGGGTGAGCTGCAGAGGGAGAACAGCTACACACTTGACTGCTGTGTAGTGTAGTGCATAAAAAGAGAATTCTTTGATTTTCTGAATACCGGAGTATTTGTGCTTCAAGTTTTCTGTACTAATATTTCATCTTGGAACTGCTCGTAATTAATCTGCTATTTGCCAGCTTTGTTCAAAGCAATGTTTTATATTGCAGCAACACCACCTGTGGCATTTTTAGTATTACAGTTATGAATTAGTGTGTATTTTACAATAGCCTTTTGCAGAGTTTTGAGAGGTGAAAATAATTAACAACTGTTCAGTCATGACTCTGCTTTCATTTTTACTTTATTAAATGTCACTCCATATTTTCATTCAGTTACAGAAGACAGAGTTTGCTCTTTGTGGCAGGCAAAGTTGAAATCTTCAGAAATAGTCAAGCAAAGCCCTCTTCACACGAGTATTGGCAGTGGAGGAGGGACAGACAGGACATGAAACATGACAGTATCCTTACAATGAGTACACTATCTCTGGATTTAGGACAGGGGATATAATGTCATCCTGCAGCTTGAAATGGGCAGTTGTTCCCTCACCACCATCCTGCTGGGCTAGAGATGGAGAGCTTATGTATGGGGGAGTTGTGTGTTTTGTGAGATTTTTCAGTTAAAAAATTCCTGTACCTTGTGTGTCAGTCATGGTTAGCACCAGTGCTTGCATAAAGGGAAGCAGCACGATGGGGTCAGGAAAACACCGTTTGTGTTCTGCCCTGTTAATTTTGGCAAGTTCATTCAGCGTGTTGCGCTGTCCGGGCAGGCCCGAGGCCGTGTCTGGAACTGAGTCAGTGGAGCTGTGCTGGCAGACCCAGGACTTGCTGCTGCTGTGCCTCAGTTGCCTTGCAGGAATGCTTCTAAAGGGCTCAGGGGTGGCCTTGTCTTCCCTTCTCTCCTTAGAACTTGCTCCTTGCTGGCGTAGTTGGATAACATGATTTTTGCACGATATAAACAGCTGATTTTTCACCTGTGATCTGCTGTTGTAGCGCAGTAATTCCTGGGCTTTAGCAAAGGACTGAAGAATGCTGAATTCATACCGGGAACATACTGCAGTGGTCTTACAGAGGTGTTCTGGTGGGGATTCATAATTCAATTGTACTTTTTGTGAAAGGAGTGAAAGATGTGTGAGATGTACTAGTCAGCAGGAAGCTGCGTGGGCTCACAATGGTCTTCTGACCCCGAAAGTCTGCAAACCACAGGGCTGAGGTCACTCCTTTCCTGAGCTGTCCAGAGTCCTTCCTGGGTGTTTTTGGATTTTTGAGCGTTCATTTGTTTGGGAGGGGTGTTAAGCAGGCATTTAACTCTTCCTTTCAATAAGTGCTTATTTCATGAACATCATTGGAACGCTAATAATGTTTGCTCTGTGTGTTTAAATAAATATATCAAAGTCATCAGTCTCTAAGGAGATTGGCTGTTTGTTAGTGATTTCATTAACTTATTTTATGTTTTATGTTTATTTCAGCTCTTTAGAGAAGTAAGAATAATGAAGATCTTAAATCATCCAAATATAGGTATCTTGTTTCTTTCACATAATTTCCATCTCTGGAGAAGTTTTAGCTTTTTCACTGTTAAGATTGCTGTGATGTGAGTTAAAAAGATTATTTTGCACTGGAGTGTGAATTTACTCTAAGATAGAAGTAATAAATGCTATTTCAGAACTGTAAAGTTAAAAAAAAAATTTAGTCCCTTTGCACAGAACTTTATTTGCATAGCTAACTGATAAATTTGCTCTTTTTGAGTACAGTATTGATTTTTGACTGAATTCAGGCTATCATTAAAAATTAACATATACACCAAAACCAAGAAGTACTCAAGAATTTTTTCAAGTTTGTGCCTTTAAATGATGTGGTACTTCTATGGGACTGTCAGGAGACTGGTACCTGATTTGTCACGTGTGTCAGTTCAGTGCACATATGTGGCTATTGCTGTCTGTAGCCTCAAATCTGTGTGTGTTTTGCTTAGTTTAGTTATGTTCCCATGTAACAGAAGCTAAGTATTGTTTCTTGAGAATATGTTCTTCTGTATGAGTTGACCAAATGTGTTACAGCCTTCTCTACATAGGAACGTTCAACAGAAGCAGCTTCTGTAGAGTAAATAGTCTGATATTTCAAGTGGCAGGCTAACAGTTTGGGTATTTTTCTCTCACAGAATTCTGAGGGGGGTTAACATAATAATTCTGCAGCTAGTTAACTGATGACTAAATGTCTTTCTTTTCTAGTGAAGCTATTTGAAGTCATTGAAACTGAAAAAACTCTCTATTTAATAATGGAATATGCAAGTGGGGGTAAGTACCTCTTTGCTGCAGTGACACACGTAAGCAAATTGCCAAGTGAGAGAAAGCACATGTTTTCTTGAAAGTTTTGCTTTCTTTATCAGCAAATATTTATGTCAAGGTAGTGTAAAGTATTAAGCAAAATCTTTAATGTTCACTGGGACTTGTTTGGTTAACATAAGTAATAAATGAAACTTGTAAAACCAGCGTCTAAACTTACTACAACTTAATAACATTTACTTTTTTTTTTCACAACTCAAATTAATTTGGAATCTTTTCTCGGCCACTGATTGTTCCTGCCCTTAACAATTTCTAATGTTCTCAATTTATTGTATTCAGCTCCCTACCTCTGGTGTCTGTTTTGTGTAAGATAGTTGGTAAAATCATGTTCAGATGAAACATTTTTGTGTTTCTTTAACTGTTGCTTTCAAAAGCATGAGCACTGCAACTTCTGTTTTTAGATGTTGATGACATCTTACATATCTTAATCACAGGCCTTCTACTGTCAAGAATTGCTAGGCTTAGCCTTGTGCCATTTTAAGAGAAGCTTACATACTCTTCCTGATTGTAGAGGGGATAGGAAAATGCACATCATGCAGTGTCAGATATTTTCACCAGAGCCAGAATTAAGGTATTCAGGCTTAAGTTACTCCTTCCTGGCTAAAACTTAATATCCCTCAACTTGTCAGTGTGACCCTTGAGCACCAGCATCTGGGAATCTCAAACAATTGAAGCTTTTCTTTAGATTTAGGAAGGAGATGGACTTTTTTCAGAGAAAATCAGTGTTGAATTCAGACTCCTACATTAGGTTATGTGAAGTTTAATCAATTGCTACAAATAAAGCAAGATTCTCTGCCCACCTCTGTTTTCTTCCAGCAGCTTCCTAAATGCTCAGCCAAGATTTGCTTAAACAGGAGCAGAGTGGGTATTAAACCATTAAAATACTGACTAGTGCAGGTGTTTGGGGAGACATCTCTGTGTTGTTTGATAGTATTAGACTTAAAAGTGAAGTCTTATTGCCATCTAGTGATTGGCTTCTAGGAGTTTGAAAGGCCAGTGGTTCTCTAAAGGAGTGAGGACCTTTCCTAGAGTGATAAGGGAGAGGTAAGTACTGTACTGGTCTAAAAGGCCAAGAGAAGTACCTTTTGATGTGCCATGCTCTGCAGGACAGGAATGGCTGATAATCACAATGGCAGCCTTCATTTTCCTATTTTCTCTTTATCAAGGTAGAGGTCATCATGATGCACATGAACTCTGGCTGCAGGATGAAAGACATTATTGCTAAAGCTGCAACGCTTCACATAAATTTGGGATAATTCTTTCCCTGGTGTCTTTTTCCCTGAATTATGAAGAAGTGTTCAGGTTTGCTGCTTCAAGGATTTTTGAGAAGCAGCTGTGAAATACAGCTGAGAGAGTTACCTGAGTTGAGTATTAAAGAATACACTGCAAAGGGAAGACTATTTTATAAGAAGTCCTGACATTCCCTCAGATGGCTCAGTTGTTGCTTTTCCTGCAGTGTGACTCCTTTTTTTATTGCAATCTGGTGGAGTTGTGTCTTTTGAAAAATAAATGTGATATTACTCAGCTCTTCCCTTGTGCGGTGGCTGTCTACAAAACCATTTCCTTGATCAGTAGGGAATGTTTAAATATTTGAACCACTTCTGAACTTTTTATGGTTTTTGCATACTTGCGAGGGCTTCTAAAAACTGTGTTATTAATCTGTGTTTGTAGCTTTTATGTACTTGACTGTGGGTTTTTAGTAAGGAAAATCTCTCATGCTTTCACAAACATGTCAGTGTTTCATGGGCCAGTGATCTGCACCTACAGCCCCAACATTGTAGTCTGTATTGATGTGCTCTAAAATGACTGCATTTATTAAAGAGGGGAAAAACTGAAACACACTAGATCTTGAGTAATGTTTAGTTATCCACAGCCATACAAAGTGGGCTTGTTCAGTGTATTTTACAGGTATGATGGTTGTGGGAGGGATTACATCAGTGTGTCCTGCTATGCTCATTCTTGTGGCCCTGCTTGTGGATACCTCTTCCAAGCCTAGGTTAAAGCTAAGGTTTCTGATTTTATTTAGAACCATTTTATGCACGTGCACAAATTAAAATTTTAGTGTTGGTATTGATGGCATTTACAAATATCATCAACTGTTCTCATATATGAAGCTTTTCTTTTCTTCTGAAGCAAAAGAAACTCTTGTGAAAAAGTCTGTGAAGGGGTAGATGTCATCTTTGTTTACAAAACAGAAGTATGCTGCTCAGTTTCTATCCTAAGTAATTGGAAGGAAATGGTTTCCTTTGTGTATATCCAGTCACTCATTATTTTCTTGTAAAAGATGATGGTGTAGTAAATTGCACAGCAGTTGTGCCTTGTTTTCTTGAGCTGTCCTGTAATCATAAACTTGAAGTACAGTCATTCTGGTGAAGCTGCTGTGGGCAACTGCTAGAGAGGAATCTCTACATTCTGAAATTGGCATTAATGTATCTCATTATTGAATTGTAGGGGAGGTGTTTGACTATCTGGTTGCACATGGAAGAATGAAGGAAAAGGAGGCTAGAGCTAAATTTAGACAGGTATGTATAACATTCCTATATGTCAGCTTTCTCCTCACCCCTGTTTTTAATGCTGAAATGAGTAAAACAGCTGTCCTTTGCTTTTGACTTACAGCAGTGTTCAGCATGTTGTGGGCTTGTAGCTCTGAATAAGAAGAAACTTGGGTCACAGAAGTATTTTGAAGGAGGCAATAGTCTGTTCAGTGGTGCTGGTTTCCTTAGTGCTGACTGCCAGGGTGTCCAGGAGTGCCAGAACATAGAGACTGCTTGGTTTGGAAATGTGTCCCATTCCAAAATGCATTTCCTCTGGGCTGATTTCATGTGTCCTTAGCTCAGCAGGTCTGTAACATTTTGGAAGTTGTTCAAATGTAACAGGCTACAAACAGGCCAGTTTCAAAATGCAGACGGTGCATGTAATAGGGATCCACTCACATTCTTCTATTTACATGAGAAGATAATGTTTAATAGTTGTTCTAAAAAGTCACAGAAAAGTAGTTTCTAGACTTGTTAGTTTAGCTTTCTTTATGATGAATAAGCTAGCCCTGCCAAGATGTTGGAATTTCATTGATCTGCAAAAAGCATTTCCATTCTACAGTAAAGCAGTACTGAACATAACCAGATATTTTTGCATAACTAATTTAAATCCAAATGTCTGTTCTTGTAGCATCTAGAGTTTCAGGTCTGACCAGTCTTATACACTTGTTTTCTGTTCTTGTGCTGAAATTTGTAAATGCCTATTCCCTTTGGTCACTTGGATAGCCTTGGTAATGTTATGAAAAATAATAAATGTCAAAATTATGCTCCAGCTTAGTGACGCTTGAAAATAATGAGTAGGGACAAGAGTGTTTTTTGAATGGTATGTAGGGGTTTTAAACTGCTGGATCATGGCAGTGGTGTGTCAGTTTCCCTGTTGGAAGGGGAAGCTCTGATGGTTTCACTTCTTAAGCGTAGCCATACATAAAAGAAATTTGATGTAAGATATGAGACTTCCAGGAACTAAATTAATGATTTTGCCCTCTTTTCTCTCATCTTATTAAATCTTGTATTTTACCCTTTTTAATCTTTTGGGGGAAGAAAACCCACACCAAAACCACCACCACCAAACAAACAAAACAACCCAAAAGTAGCTCTAGACTTCCATCTCCCCAGTAGTCATTTGGAGTTTACTGAAGTTATACAGCTTGACAGTAAGGAAGGCTTCCCTTATTCTTCAGCAAAGTCTTACATATCTTTTTAAAGCTGCTGCCTTCACTTTCATATTCTGGTAGGCAGAGTGCTTTTCTTTGTGATGGAAGGTTTCTGGTTTATGCTTCTGAGCTGTGTTGGGAGAAGTGGTGGGATGTGAAACAGTCATTCCCACTTCAGCCATCTCTTCTAAATCCCTGGCTGTTGCCTTTGTAATGTCACTTGAAGGCTTCAGAGTAACTTGAGAGGATTGACTGTTCTCTCTCAGATGTGAATATTGGAAACAACTTCTGATAGACTCTCTGCTCTCAGTCCTCAATTTCTTTCATCAGTAGCCATGTGGAAAAAGATCTTGCAGTAATTACATTAAAATTGGATGTTTCTTCAATAAATACCTATTTTTTTTCTAAAATTCTAATTTTACTCCCCTTTAAGTGAAAACTTACAGAAACAGGTCAAACTTGTTCTACAGGTACACTTAGTGCTTAATTTTATGGATAATGTGGGTAGTACAGGATATATGTAGTTTCATTTTTGAAAAGAAATGTGGAAGACAAGAATTTAAAAGGGAGTTACCTGCTGAGCTGGGTATTTGACACATCAAGAATTGGGTTCAGGTACTCGCAGCCTGATGATTTTTTGAGTTGGTTTGTTGAGGGTTTTTTTATATTTCAGTAGAATAAATGCTGTCACCGGGACAGCTGTGCTCTGTCCTCCCCCAACAGCTGATTTCCTAGCTGCTGAGCTCAACCAGTTTTAGAGGACTTTGATCTCAAAGAAGGGAGGTTCTTGAAAGCTTCAAAAACCTCAGTTCCTGGGGAAAAAAAGGGAGAACCTTAGAAATAAGCAGAGGAGAGAAACTGTAACACAAGCTGATTGGGCTTTGCTAGAGAGAAAAGCATTCATGCTGGATGAAAGTCAGGTAACTTTGATCAGAGCTTGGCATTTTATTAGATGCTAAAGCTCAGGCTGAGGGACAGTGTCAAAGGAAACAAGGAAACTAGATCTTGCTGGGTTCACAGGTCATAAAACTATTCATTTCACCTTACTGTAGTCCCAGAATAGCTTTGTATTGCTTTTGGTCATTGTTGGAGGAAGAATGCACTCTGCAGACCTTTTATCTGATGCAGTGCAGCTGTTCTCTTAGACAGAGACTTATGACATAATAGTCTTCTTTTTAAAAAAAATTGTTAACTGTTTTAGCAGACAGTGGCTCTTTCTAAACTGAAGAAACAGTTGTGCCATGGCATTGAGATTAGTTCTTACAATAGGTTTTATAGGTATTATATATTGTTTTCAGATCATGTTTCTTCTTTCAGTAGATGGGATTTCTGGATCAAACATTTGTGTTTTGTCTGAGGAGACACTTCCTCTCAAAGAGCAGAATTCAGTAATTCTCCCTTCTTTGCTTGTTAAAGATAAAAAGGAACTATTTTTTAGTCTATTTTGTTAAACATATGTTAGATTTTTAGCAGGAAAATAGAATGTAAAAGACAGTAATCATATTATTCCAGTTGCACTTGACAAGCAACAAAAGAAAAGTACAAAATCTAAAAATACAACCATGCTATAGAATTCTCCATTTCAAACTCCTTTTGTGTAGCCATGTGTGAGAAATTCAAATTGAGAATGTATTGCATTCTTAATGTCACCTTATTCTTCTTCCCCATTACAGACTTGCAGTTCTGGTTCAGTTTCATCCTTTTTCCACAGAAAAATCTGATGTAGAACAGCAAGTCTCCTTAAATTTGTGTGTATTAATTCCCTCTCTTCTGCAAGCAATAAGATCTGGCCTTCTTCAGTCTTCTCACTGTTTCCCTGCTGAAACAGTTAAGAATTCTTAATGCTGGTAGATGTTAGGACAGATCTTAGAAGATTATAAAATCCACAAAATACATCTTATTGGTATGTTCCAGTAAAGCAACAGAATGCTCTTAGCAGTGTGGAAGGGACCTTGAGAGGTCATTTATCCTTTTATCATTTAATCCTTTTAGAGAATGGTTCTTCTGCCTAGAAAGAACTTCTTCAAAATCTGTATTTGTACCAATTTTTTAAATCACTCTTTAGAAAATTTTTTCAATGCTCCAATTGTTACTTCTAGCAAAAAGCTCAGATGCTTTTCCCCCTCTTCTCTTCACCTGCCAAGTGTCAGAAAACTCCTCACACAAGGTTAGGAAGCGAGGGAGCTGTCAATGGAAACAGTGAGAGAAGGTGGAAGACAAGGGTTTCAGTCTGGTGCAGCCATGCTTTGTGCTATTTTTCATTCAGTTAAGACTGCTGTTCTTCAATTATTAATGTCCTACACATTACATTATTTCACTTCATGTGGATTGGACTCACTTCTGCAGTCTCTGTGCCATCCTGTTGCAATGCAGAGGAGTTCAAAAGCATCTCCAAAGGAAACCACTGATTGATCATCTGCTCAACCTTCTGCTCTTAGGCAGTCATGATAAAGCAGTTAAGGAGTGAGTGGTAATAGTGCTGTGTCTCTGCAATCCTGAATAAAGCCTGAGGTGTTTGACCTGCTGTCAGCATTGGAAGCCCCTGCAGAGTGAGCTTGTGACTGGCACTGAGGTAATGGTGGCAGAGAGAAAAGGAAGGGAAACAGAAAGGATGGGACAAGCGGTGGCATGGGAGCACTTTGGCAGTTTCAGTAACTGTAAAAAGTTGAACTTGGAGTCTGAAAGAGGGAGCCAGTACAGAAAGGAAAAAGCAAAACCAGAGTGCAGGTGTAGGGAATGGAAATAGTTCTTCAACTTTCCACCTTCACATGTGAGTGATTCAATAATCCAGGACACAAAGGTCACTTTAGTGCTTAAGTTTCAAATACAAAACTTACTGGTGCATCAGTTATTTGACCTACCAAGAACCTACCAATGCCTTTCCTGTGCTCTAAATGCTGAGGGAGAGAACCCTTGCTCCTTATCAGTACAGGAAGATCCTTACACTAAACTGGTGATGTGATCATGAGTTATTTTCTCGTAACAGTAATGCTTCCTCATCTTTCTGCCAGGGAAGTCTTCTTACTCTTGAATGAAAACTGAAAATATATTTATTTAAATGTAGTTACTATCTTTATGTGCAGTTCTGCTTATTTTAGGAAGTCAGAACATCTGCCTCAATTCTGACCATGCATGCATGACAAAATTCATTTCACTGCATTTGTGGTCTTGTTAGAATACTTTAACCAGCTTTTCTATACCTGTGAAGTTCTGCAGCAATGCTTATGACTCTTAAGAACCAATATACTATGACACTGCATTGTGTAAATAGTTATATGGTTTGCTGTATAAAGGAGGAAAAACTTTCATGATATTTGGAGATTATGATGGAAGAAATCATTCCATTACACTTGAGAGACGTAAGACAGTTTTTCCATTGAGCTTGCTATGGTATACAAAATAGACTAAGCCATATGCATTTAGACAGCAGGTCTCTGTCAGATGCATAGTTGCTTCTCATTGCATAAATTTTGACAAACAGGCTGTTTCCCAGTAGTTTCTCAAGTAACCAAAGCCCATTTCTTACCCTTTTCTATCTGGCATGGCATGAAAAATCACCTTTGGAGAGGGCCTGGAAAACCTCAGTCTAGGAGGAAAGCTTTTATAGCTGTATACGGTATTGGAATGGAAATACTTCAGTAACCTTTCTGAAAGTCATTGCTTCTACTGGTCTATAATTAGCCCCACAGGAAAAACAAAATCCTCGTTCAAGTATAGGAGAAAGCAAATAGATCAAATAACATCAAAGTTATTCATCAGCTTTTCCCCAAATATACTGGTCACTGTAGGAGCTGGTTAGGTAGCTCTGACCTCAGGATAACTTCATGTCAACTTCAGTAATAAATGTTGAAATCTTTGATTTAAGCTCTTGCTTCTTTGAGATGTCACTTACATAATTTGACTTGTTTTCTATCCAGATAGTATCTGCAGTGCAGTATTGCCATCAAAAGCATATTGTTCATAGAGATCTCAAGGTGAGTAGGAAAAAGTGTGTGCAGTGTGTGTCAGCGTCTGTACCTGTGGGTGTGACCTTTGTTGTTCATAAAATACAGTTTATACTGAGCTTTCTGATTTATTTATTTACATATGTTATAGCAAGTTTTGAGAAATATTTGCAGCTTAGAACCATTTTAAATAAAAGGAGGAAGATTTATAAGGCTTTTAAATGCAAACATTTAATGGCAGCTGAAAGATAACCTCTCTCCCAGTGGTCACATTCAGACCTGATGCAGGTCAGTGTTAACTCAGAAATCTTTTTTTTTTTAAGTAAGTGGTAATTTGATAGAGATATGACAAAGTTGATGTTGAACAATTAATTACCAGTCGTGATAATGAAACTAAGAATGGCTTCTTTGTAACTTGGCACGAAACAGCATATCTCTTCTTTAAACTGTGCTTGTTATATTAATAGTATTGCTGCGTAATTTGTTCAACTTGTCATTGCTTTGCAACTTAAAAAAAGCAAAAAAACAATACCACCACAAAAAAAGAGAACCCTTGAAAACACTTTAAAGGTACCAAACTACTGCAAGAATACCACATGCTATCATGTATGGATAGTGAGACTATATCTTATTTTCATCTGAATAGATCAAAATGTAAGGTACACTTCTGTGGAGAAAAACAGATGGTAACAACCTTTCAGGTAGTGAAACAGTTCCCATTGTCTGAAGCTGTTGTACAGAGATTTTTAAAACAGGATATGCTAATGATTGACTAAAGCACACCTAGACCTTGCAAGGAAGGGAATGTTATCTGGTATTTCAGCTTCTTGCCTTTTAAGAATGAGTAAAAGTAACCAATAGCATTCTAAATCAAGTATTTTATTCATCTTACAAACCATTCTTTCTCTTCCAGGCTGAAAATCTATTGCTAGATGCAGATATGAACATTAAAATAGCTGACTTTGGTTTTAGCAATGAGTTTACAGTTGGAAATAAACTGGACACCTTTTGTGGCAGCCCACCATATGCTGCTCCAGAACTCTTTCAAGGGAAGAAATATGATGGACCTGAAGTAGATGTTTGGAGTTTAGGTGTTATTCTTTATACTCTTGTGAGTGGATCTCTTCCCTTCGATGGACAGAACTTAAAGGTACCTTTTTGTAGGCTGTGTTGGCCATGTTTATCTAATATTTTAAGTGACTTGCTGTCAACTTACTGTATGTTCTTGTTCTCTTACCAAGGAACTTAGAGAAAGAGTGCTAAGAGGAAAATACAGGATTCCTTTCTACATGTCCACAGACTGTGAAAACCTCCTCAAACGTTTCCTGGTGCTAAACCCAACAAAAAGAGGCACTCTAGAGGTAATTGCACAAATGACGTGTATCAGAAAGCTCAACATATTTTGCAAACTGTATTTTTGAAATGTGACTTAATATTTCCATGCTGTTCCTATGCATATTTGGAGCGGGCTTTGTAGGTGGAATCGTTGATATGTTTGATATCAAACAATATCTGTCTTTTGATAGATACTGTTTACTGGGACTGTAGCACACCTGACTCCAGTTACTTTCAAAATTGATGTGTCACTGTATTTTCTATGTCATACAAATTTTCTTGGTGGTTAGCTTGTGGATTCCTGCATTAATGGATGATCCACTACATTGTTTTCCACATTTTCAGTTGTGAACTGGAGATACTGGCTGCTGTGGTTACCTTTTACCTGCCTTTTGTACCATAATGGAAGAGTAAAGACCAAAACAAGGTCTTCCATGGACTTCTGTTGGTGGAGCTTGGAATTCCAGGACATGTCAAAGTTGTCACACTGCTCCTGGTCTGCTTTGCAGGCTTTTGGCTCTCAGCTGTGACCTGGAATAGAGCTGACTGGGAGAAGCTTGGCTTGATATGCATAGTTGGTTCTCCGCACTGGAGCACAGCAATAAGTGCTGGAAATGTTCTGGAAAATAAAAACTAAGAAAGACCTTAGTGTTTGTTGCATAAAAAAGTTGTTCTTCCCACAGCTTGTTTCCTTTGCTGCTAAGTGTACTGTACTAACAAAACTTTCTTTTGGTAGCAAATTATGAAGGACAGGTGGATCAATGCAGGGCATGAGGAGGATGAACTTAAACCTTTTGTTGAACCAGAACTAGACATCTCGGACCAGAAGAGAATAGGTAATTGAGTACTTTCCAGACTATGATACTGTTTGCATGATGTGGGAAGGGTTTTTTTCCCTCCATTACCACTCTGTGTTTGAGAGGCCATGAAAGTAATTAATCCCTTAAAACTGATACATGATCAGGTTTATGTTCTCAAAATTAATAATTCTGTTTTAATTTTTTTAATGTTCCATCCTTTCTCTCGAACACTCAGCCAGGCTGAACATCTGAGTTTCAGTTATTTACAGAATGTCTGCTTGGTTTTAGATATTATGGTAGGAATGGGATATTCTCAAGAAGAAATTCAAGAATCCCTTAGTAAAATGAAGTATGATGAAATCACAGCTACATACTTACTGCTAGGAAGGAAGTCATCAGAGGTAAGTACCATTCTTAAAATTGCAAAGAAGCAAATCAGAAAGTGTCCTTAGCAGAGTTAGAAGCAAAAATTAAGTCAGTTTCTGTAAGCATTGCATTCCTGCACAAAAATCCATTGCACTTAAAGTCATGTTGTTCTACTCATCAGCAGTGGACTTAAATTAAGCAGTTTTGTTCTCACCTGATTTTACTCAGTTTAATCTCACCAGTTCAATCTCACCAGTTTACTGAGCCAGTAAACTCTTGCCTCTAGGGTCTCCAGAACTGTCCTCTGCTCAGCAGTTACTCCTCTGAAGGATTTCATATGCAGTTACTGTCCTGGCTAGTCCAGGAGCTCAGGTGTGAATGTGTCAGCTGTAACTATTTTAAGAGAACCAAGGAGCAGGACTGAACAACCTGAAAAAGTTCTTGCATTGTAGATTACCTTTCCATATGATGCTGAGAGGGTTCAGCATCTGTAAGCTGCTCTTGGTTCCTCTGTTGGGGAGTTGGTGTGGTGGCTTCTACAAAGTGTATCTTCTCTTCCTGTTAAAATCATGGAAAACTCTGAGGGGGAGAGTTCTGAAAGGACAGATAGATTTTCTTTACTGATTATCCTTTGAGGAGCTGCAAATTCCACTGAGTTTTACCTAATACAGTTGTACAACAACCTTAAAGAAGGTGGGACCTCTCAGCAGCTGCCCATGCCATCACTAATTTCCCATGTAGCAGAGCCATCTTCCACCTCCCTGTTCCTGGTACCAGAATGTGGTGGATGTTTTAATTTGTTTTGTCTGAACTCCTTGTTTTAATGCTCTCATTTGTATTGTAGTTGGATGCAAGTGATTCAAGCTCCAGCAGCAATCTTTCACTTGCCAAAGTTAGGCCAAGTAGTGATCTTAATAATAGCACTGGACAATCTCCTCATCACAAAGTTCAGAGAAGCATATCTTCTAGCCAGAAACAGCGGCGGTACAGTGATCACGGTGAGCATTTCTCATTTTCAATATTGCAGGCTACACAACTTCCAGTTCTCGGTTTCTGGATGTGTCTCCATCCCCCCAAGTGTAAGGAGGATGACAACAGCATAGTTCACAGCATGGTGGTTAAATATTTTAATGAATAACTGATTTTTTAAATTGGTTTTGTTATAAAGCCTTCAAAAGAGCTTTTAGAGGAACCCTGAATACACCAACCTAATTCTCTTGTTCTGCCTTGTGTTGTCCCTTACATTCCTGACTGTGCTGGCAAAGTCTTGCTACACAAATTGAAGAGAATGTTGCAACCCCCTTTTTCATGAAAACCACAGCACTCCTCCCCCATGCTCTTGTATGTCTGTTCAGCTTTTGTTTTCTTTTGACACTAGTAGGTCAGCTTGTGTCTAAAACTTGAAGAAATGTCAGTTTGCCAATATTTCTGGTTTCCTGTTTCCTGAGGGTAGTGTCACTTGGTTGTCCTGCAGGAATTCAATTTCTAACGAACAATGACTCTAACAAACTTACAACTCTTCTGCTTAATGAGAGTGCAATAGAGTAGATTAGAATTTTCTAAATGTCTTAAACATCCTCCTGCTCAGACACTTAACTCATGAAAGGAATCCCAGTTTAGGCCGACATTCTCTGCATTCAGATGTTGTTTTCCATGGGGAGTCTTCTGGGATGCCAATTACTGGGGTTTTTGATACTTGTAAAACATGTTGTAGCTACGTTTTATATGTTTATGTATTTATATGTATTCTTTATGTCTGTGTATATACATGCACTTTTTGATTCTTATTAAAATGCTTAACTAAGAAGTTGATGTAACTTGATGTATCCTCTTCAGAGGTGTAAGTGAGATGTCAGAAAACACAATCCTGACACTTTACCGAGTGTCCAGGAGGTTGTTAAAGCAAGAGGGTGCTTGAAGGGGCTTCCTCATTCTCAGGTGTTGGGAGCAGTTGTCTGTTCCTGGCACACGTGGGGAGGCTGGTGATGAACCACTGCCACTTCTGGCTGTTGCAGGAGCACAGACCGACAGCCATCAGTGCTGCTGGTGCCCCAGGGTTGTCTCACCAGCTGCCTATCTCAGGTAATTGGCTTCAACAGCATATGGTAGCACGGTGCTAATGAGGGATGGTCTGGTTTGAATGAGTCAGTTACTTGTTCAGTGTCTGTAAGATGACTCTAAAGGGTTTTCTAGCAAGCCAAAAGAGAAACCGTAATGAAATTCTTGGAACTTTCGTAGAAATCAAATAGGACCTTCACCTTGCAAGGTTTTTGCTTTTCACAATATTCTACTGGTTCCTGAAATACATCTATTTTAATAATTTAATTATCTTTTTGCAACTCTGATTCCCAGTGTTAACTATGTTGGTTCTCATGTGTGAATACATTTCCATTGTGATAAAAAATAGTTACTGAGCTTCTGAGAAGAAAAATCCTTTTCCTCTTTCTTTTGTTTGTTTTTTTAAGCTGGACCATCCATCCCCTCAGTAGTGTCATATCCTAAAAGAAGCCAGACTAGTACTACAGACAGTGACCTCAAAGAGGAAGGAATTCAGTCAAGAAAATCCAGTAGTAGTGCTGTTGCAGGAAGAGGAATTGCACCAGCTAGCCCAATGCTTGGAAATGCCAGCAATCCCAATAAGGCTGATATTCCTGAACGTAAGAAAAGTTCGGCTGTCCCTAGTGTAAGTAGAAACATTTATTTATCAAAACCATTAATTTTTTGAGGCATTAAAGTAGTTAAAAATTTATCACCTGTGATAAATCGGTGGTGCTGATTATACTTTTTATTTATCAAGAGTAAATGTAGGTATTTTTTCCCTTGCAATGTCAGCTATTCAAGTTACCTCTTAATTACTTTGAAGTAGTCAGTATTTATAATTAGCATTAGTACCTCTTGGTAAAGAGATGTGATTTGGGTATTAAAGTAAAACCAAAAAAGGGAAAAGGGAGTTGTGTTAGTCCTGATATCACCAACCACTCCTCTCTGGCATCTGTACAGAAGAATGAAATCTCCATTTTTGTTATCCTGTTTTATAGTTTCATGTGTATAAGGAGCCACCTAATCTTTGTCCTCAAACATGCTATTTTAAGTCATAGTTGTGTTGTTAAGATTATCAAAGAAATGTAGTTCTAAAAACCCTTCAAAGATGTATTTCAGCCTGTATTCAAAAGCAGTGTGCCTGGCTTTTGTCCTTGTGGGCTTTCCCCACCTGCCTCTAAACCACAACAACAAGAAAAACATACAAACGAGCAAAAGTAGTGGATGTACATGTTCAGCAATAGGCAGTGTGCCAAAAGAAAGAAAATCCTTTGTTCCTTTTGGCTTTAACTTGTGTTCTCTGTGGTTCCTCCCTCAAAGGCAAAGTTGGAAATCCATTTTCACATAATGCTTCAGTCTTGTGACATTTAATTTCTAAAACTTTGGGATTTTGTATTGAAAAACTTCCTTCTTTTCAGAAGAAGAGAATTCTCAGTCCTTTATTCAATTTGTTCAACTTGCAACAGAACTTTTNTAACTTGCACACAACTTTTTTTTTTTTTTTTTTTTTTTTTTAAACTTATCCCACAAAGCTGTCATATTTATTTGGTCGTAATACTCAGCACCATTACTTACAACAAATGAGAACACAACTTCCTGAGCTGTAGCTTTTTGACAGTCTGAAGCAAAAGAAGTAAAATGAAACTTGTTTTACTTTATCGGCCCTGTACTGTCAGTTGGTTCAGTGGCTAGTAGTGACTTGGCTCAAGGATATCAATCCAAGAGTTTCCTTGGAAAAACCCATCTTCTACTGTAGCAGCTGTTATTCATAAATATGAACAAGAACTCAGGATTTTGACGGGACCCTTTTTTGATTTTCATGGTCCTGTACATTTCCCCTTTGTTCTTGGTAAGTCCAGAAACAATTCAGATTAGTTTCTTTCTTAAAAGACAGTTCTTAGCTATCTAATCTCAAAATGGTAGGATAATCAAATCAGTTTTGTCCTACATTCACTTGTATGGTGCCTTATTGAAAAGATTTGTGTCACAGTAACAACATACTTTACATTCAGTATCTTTTAATCTGCTGTTCTGTGCCACTCCCAAATATTGGGGATTTATTCCAGTAGGCTTTTTCCAAAATTCTGACTACCGTACCTGAAATAAAATTTCAGCTCATAACCGTATGATGCTTCCCTGACTCAGTGTGCAACTGATCCAGCTGATCTTTTACCAGCAGCAATACCAGGTGGTGCACAGGAAATCAGACTTATGTTGTCACTCAATAATTAGCGTTTAAAGTTGTCTCTGTTAATAGCTCTTCACACCAGACAGTTCAAACTCTTTTTTTTTTCTATTTCCTTTTTCTCCCCCCTGCAAAAGGTGACACTTTGGCTTTCTGGTTGTTGGGAATGAAGGGAAGCACTGACTTTTTACTCATTTCATGCAGCTGAGTAGGGAGTTCTGTTTCTTATAATGTTGGCATGCATCTAGAAGAAAAAAAATTATTGGAGTTACCATACTGTCCTGAGGTTTAAAAAAGTTTGAGGTGAAGAGAGTTTCTGTTTTACTGAGCACTGAAGTCCTGAAATCTGTAATATAATGAAAAAACACTGAAGAGATGGAAAAATGCCCTATAAAGATTATTATTTTTACAGAACAGCAAAAGCAGTAGAACCAGTCCTTGCTGGAGACGCTTAGATGTGTGCTACTCTTACTGAATAATAAAGCTTAAAAGCATGCACTTGAGGATAAGAGTTGTACTTGTAGAGCAGATAGCTAAGTCTGGAGTGAGGGGCTCCAAGCTGTACTTCTAAAGTTGACAGAGTGTTTGAAGTCTTGTAAGCCAAATAGTTCTGCAAGCTGAACAAGTAGACATCAAAAATCTTCAAGCTATTTGGGCAAATACCAAATTAATAATGAAAACCTGCTACAGACGTTGGGTAGTTAGAAGGAGCTGGTATATCTGTGTTTTAATAATTCTTTGTTTGTTTGTTAGAACTTTGGATTTTTCCTCAATGTTGTAATAAAGCCACCCAGAACCCTTAGAATAGCTTTAAGAAAACAAGAAGAGGAGAATAGGTGGTAGATTTGGAAAATCATCCAGGACCAAATCCCATACGAACGCTCTTAACTAAATAGATTGGTTCGCTATTGTAAGTCAGAAGCCTTTTTTGAAAGTGTTTCATCAGTGGTGTCTGTTAAAGGGAAATAGACTGCCTGAGCAGTGCACACAAGACTCTCTAGGAGAATAGGAGGACTCTGTACCACAAATTCACCCTTTGTGCTGTGATTGGACCTTGTGCATGTGCTCACAAGTCTCAACATGTGCTTTTGCTGTGTCCACTCCTCCTGCAAAGAAGGCAGACGGTGCCATGAAGATGAACTTAGGCAGCTAACCCTGACCCTAGGCAGTGTCATTCCATCAGGGAATGGGGTGCTGCTCACACCAGTTTCCAGTGCTGTGCACCTGTGCTATTTAGTCATGTCCAGAGATTAACAGTCTGTAGATTGGCTGAACAAAAAAGTCACAGCTGAGGAGCTTCCTTGATGAATCGTGAAAGGTCGTACCCGAGAAAGTGTAAAGGCCCCAATACCAAGACTATTCTTGCCAAAACTGAAATCTGAAACCTTGAAATGCTTAAATCTCTTCCTCTGACCTCTGAAATCTGAGTCAAACAGGAAAAAATGTACACTGATTCTTCCATCTCTGCATTTCAGAATGAGCTGCGAAAGTGTGTCCTTGCAGTCCTCAAATTTCAGATAAGAATACCAAAACTTGTCTGCTCCCAAACTTGAAAATGTGTAGTCTTAAAAGTCTGGTCCAGCACAGAGATTGCAGTCTTGTCTTTCCAGATGTGCAACATGACAATACATTGTAATGTTATGTGGTGTTTTCTCAAAGGAAACACGTTCAAAGGGAGCAGGTGGAAAGAAGGAAACCACTGATTATTGTGCTTATTTCCCGCCAGAAGACCAGTGTTGGATATTTTAGGTGCTTCATCCCCTAGTACACTCAGAACACAGAACAAAATTATCTGCAAACACTAATAAGCAATATTTCACTGTACCATTTGTTTGTGAGGCCCTTATGAAGTGTCCTGCACAGTGTGACCTCCCAATAGCAAATAAACAAAACTTCAGCTTTGGTGCACAGTTTTCATTGCTGGCAAGCTTAGTAAGGAGAAGGGAGTTTGTACAGTGAGAAATGCCAGAGGAAAGTAGAAGAATCAGTGGTGGGGGTTTTTTTTAATAAGTAAATGTATATAAAGACAAGGGTTGTGTAAGGAATAAAGTACAAGGAAAGAGCCAGGAAGGCTTTTGCTGATGCTTGGCACATGCTTATCCCTAAGGAATATTTAGTGAAGAATACTTGAGAACCCTTCAGACAGCTGCATGCATCTTACAAGTTAATTAATTGTTCTGCTGATCTAAAATACCCTTTGTCTTTGTACTTTTTAACACCAGGAGGCTGTGCATTTCACTGTTGCATTTTAATTTGTACATTTGTGTAAAAAGACATGTAACAAACAGGTCAACAGTCTCTTAGACAAGATGGCTTTATGGTTAAATAGCTCAAGGAATGTATTGCTTGAGACTCCCTAGACAGCAGATATTTTGCCTTAAGGCACTGGAGGAGCTTTTGCCTAGTTATTGAGAATGCTCCACTTTAACAGTTTTATTTCAGGTTCGGAAACAAAAAAGGTTTGGCTACTCTGCTTTTGTGCTTGAACTAGTTTTTCCTTTCTTTTTTTTAATCCTTCTTGCCATGACTCTCTCCTGTGACCGTTTATGCGAAACCTTTTCTTAATGCTATTTTTAAAATCCGCTGAGTTTCCCTTGTCCATCATAGCATAATTCTTCAAAGGACTCCAAAAGGTTAGTTGAGCATGAAGTCCCCTGCCTGATTCTTAGTGGCCCTCCTTACTCAACTTGTGCTTATCCAGGTGCTGACCAGTCATTCCCTTAAGCTGGCCTCCTCCAAGACTCCCCAGCAAGTGATGTTTGAAGTTTATAGCCTTTTTTGCTTCCTGCTTTGCCCCATGATCCCTTTCTTTAAAGAAAACTTTTAAAGGTTTTTTTCCACTTTTCCAACCATTTGCAGTTTCCTGTGTTTTGTTCTTGGGGTGGGGAGAAAAAATACAAAGGCTTGCCAGCTTTTACTTCCTCTACGACCTGGGGGTGCATGTTTGTCTGGACCACCGTGCTTTTCCTACAGTAATTGCATCTAACTTTTTATAATTCTGTTATCTGTGAATTACCTATAGCTTCTCAGTCGTTCCTGGAAAATTGACCGCCAACTTGGGCATATCTCCACCCTCTTTCTCTGTAAAGACAGAGGCAAAGTAATTCTATTTCTTTTCTCCCCTCTAAAGTAAGGTCTGTAGTTTAAGTTCCCCTGGTTCTCTTGTCCTCAATGTATTATGCTTGTATTTAAATGTGTATTTTAAAAAATGTCTTACTAAAATTCTCTGCAATTTGTCTCTTATTCTTCCCCATTTTTAAAACTTGTCTAGTGTTTCATAGCATCTTAATATTTAAAAGTCCATGTTTACCTTCCCACTGAATTTTACCACATTTGTTTGTTAAGTCTTTGCTTTTCCTATCTTGTTTAAGGGTATGATTTTAACTTAAAGGAAAATTCTCCAAGCTACAAGTGGTAAAGTATTTCAAAAATAGGCCCTAAAGACACAGGCTATCCAGATGTAGAAGAATGCTGTATATACTTAGAATTTGTAATTCAGAGCATTTGTAATTAAAAACTTTAAGGAATATTAATTTTGAGCCATCAATATGAAATACAAGAACAGCTTGTTAGAATTATTTTTTTCTGATTGCATTATTCCTTACAAATACTAGATGGAGTTTGTATATAAAATTATTTAATTATTGTAAGTTTTAGAACTGCATAGACCTAACATTAAGTAAAAAGCCTTCAATTGTATGGAGACTAACATCAGAAAAGCCTTCTGTGGGGAATAACAAACCTGTGTTTTTTAATTGTAGAATAATACTACCCCTGGAGCAATGACACGGCGCAACACATATGTTTGTAGTGAAAGAACCACTGCTGATAGGCATTCAGTGATACAAAATGGCAAGGAGAACAGGTATATGAAATGTCTTCCTATGGTGTATGTCCCTTGTCTTCACCTTTCCAAAAAAAATTCTAATGCCTAATTTAAAAATAAGTGATATTCTAATGTGATTCTCAATGAAAGGTGAGTACAGATCTTTGGTTGTGGAGCACCTGTAAGTATATTGGGGCTTGGATTTTTTTCCTGTATTTAATTTTATAATCTTTATACTTTATACCTTATACTTAATTTTATAATCTATATATGTAAAAGGAGGTTTCTAATTTCTGGTTAAATACATGAAATATTTGTAGCAGCCTTCATCTTAAATCTGTTGTGAACTCTGTGGCCAAACAACATATGCTTGCAGAAGAGCCTTGTTTAGTGTCAGACTACAAAGTCCATCTTTCTTGAGCTATTCTCTTTTTATATTTCACTCTAAACTCTGCTTCACTGGCTTTATTTGAATTTTGCTGCAAAGTCTCAGGGAGAAGGCAATTTTTTCTGAGCAAAAATGGAATAGTGATCGACCGTTGTCTTGGATTATTAGTGTTCCTTGCTGATACTGTAGCAGTCTAATTGTTTCCCAGAATTTACAGAACTCAGCTGCTTCCTTCCTCAGGGTATCTTCACATTCTGAGTGAAAACAGTCAGAGAAATAACAAATTTCTTCTTCATTTACTGAATGAAAGCCTGAGTAGAGCCTGCAGTGGAACTGGAGCTAACCACTGTATGTGTTGGCACTGTGGTCACATCTACTGCCATCCTGTGAAGACTGAGAAGAGCTGTCAGAAATAATATTATAGTGAACTTAGATATCAGGTACAGAGTAGAAGCTGGGAGGAATACCACCAAATTTCCTGGCTGGCTGAGGTATTTTAATTTCCAGCTCTTCTTCTCAGAATTTTACTGCTGTCAAAAGCTGGTAACAATTAAGTAGTTAAACCTTGCCAGGAGAGCACTCAGCTGGTACTTAAAGGAATGTGTACCCCTCTACTGTGCTTCCCAATTTTGTCCAGCCCTTTCTAGTATTAGGATATTTTGTAAAGGGTGGGAAGAAAATACCTGTTTTCTAACTTGTGTTGAAGTTGGCAGAAGATCTGGCATTTTTTGCAGAATTTTTTTCCCTCCCTTTGGCAGTTGATGAGGAATTGTGATGTTGAATGGAAAGCCTGTCTATTCTGTGTTTGATTTATGGAGCCTAGGGATAAAGAACATGACTTTGACCCTGTCTCATCCTCCTAGCTTTCTGCAAATGGGAAGGGATTAAAGAAAGAGTCAAGTATAAGTTTGAAGACTGCCAAAAGTGTGGTTGGCCATCTGGGCCTGCACTCACCTGTCTTGTGGAGTACAGCACAACTATTTGGTACAGTCTCTTAGTGTGTCTGTCACAGCCTTCATTGGTTACTCCTTGTTAATGTTACCAAATTGTTTAGGTTAAAGCTCACCATCCTTTCTCTGATTTGATATCTTAATAGCTTTTCTCTTTCCAAACACTCCTTGAGAAAATGAATCTTTCTGTCCATAATAGTTTTGGTAATTTTTTATTAATTGGTTTAATACAATTTTTGTTCATCCTTAAACTAATATCTTGTCTACAATTTCTTTATTAAATTTTTTAAAGTTATTAGATATTGTTTACTAGGAATGCTTGAGATTTAGATGTTCCCTTAATTTGGGAGTAAGTTCATACTCATAAAGAGCTATCTTTTGAAGTAATTTTATTTCCCCAGCTTTGAGTTTCTCAGGAAACTGATGTTTTTCTTTGGTTTGTCTTTGTCACATATAGACCTTAAACTCAAAGTTAAGATTGAGTAGCACTTGACAGCTATATTAGTTGTGTTTTATTTTCATAATTGGTTATCCTTATGTAATTTACCTTTTATTATCAATATGATATTTAAATATAATTTGCTTTCTCTACAAACTAGCCTTATCTGGGTCATTTGAAATGTCTGAGAATTTGTATTTACACAGGTAAAAAATGTCTTTATAGCTTTTATCATGCATTTTTGATTACTACATTCATTACTTTTTACAGAGGGTTAAAAAGAGAAAAGATACTGAGAATGCATTGCTAATTGTATTACAGTTGGAGACTTGTCATTGTCTGAAATGCTTCAATACTAAATTGCATGTTCATTTTGGCACAGTTTCAGAATTACTGTGATTTGGCACAGAATTCAGAATTTACATCTGAATGTATTTTATTGCTGTAACTGGGTAAAGCATTGACTGGTCACATGAAATGCAGGGACCTTTAATGCAGGAAAAATCAACATGGCTATTGATGGGACTGGCTCTTCAGAATTAATCTTTAATGTTATTGTACTCTCAGCTTGGCAGAAAGTAACTCTAGAAACTTCTTTTTTCTTCTATAAAGCACGATCTGAAGTTGAACATGGGCTTTGTACATATCCAGGGTTTAGTTAAAAATTACTTCTGTGCTTTTGAAATGTCTGTTGGTGGCAAATGTTAAAGGCAGGAATAATTGCTGTAAATGGTTTGTTACAGATTGGATTTTAGATTTTCCATAGCTAGTCAGATACTGGCTGTGACCCAGTGAAAACTTGGGAGACTTACAATAAAAGGCAAGATGCACATATATAAAATATCTATTTTTTTTCTGTAGAGAAAGTGTTAAAACATTGCTTATTCTGCTTTTATCTTGCACATTGAATTTGGAGAAAGCACTATTTCTGAAAGTATGAAAACTTTAAAGAATCAATGATCTGATGTTGGAGAAAATAGTCTTGAAGACCCATGCCAGACTGTAGAAGCAAAGAGTTCCTAAGTCTCCCATCTCTGCTTTAACACATTGTGTGGCTGACACAGGCATTCTGCTGGAGACGACTCTGTTGGCTTTCCTCCAAAGCCTGAGCATTAATTAACGCACTTGGGGACTCATGAAACACTCTTCATAATGATAGGCAATTGCTTTAAATCATTTGTAACACAAATGATTTACAGCAGCTTCAGATTTTTAATAAGCCTTGGCACTAATTGGTGATTGTTAGTTCGCTGTTCTGTGTTCTCAGGCTGGTAATCCAAGGAAGCTGATTTCTAGCAAAGCATCAGGGGAAGAGACAGTCCCTTACTGATACCTTTAGATGTCACATCTTTGGAGGCAGGTGACTAAAAACTTGGGTCTTGTGTTGTCAAACTAGATTCTTTATCTTTTGTAGTAAATGTAGAGGAAAGGAGCTGGAAGAGCTTGAGAGACCAGTGACCAGTGGCTGTGACTTCAGGGTATTAGTTTTGAGATGAATGTTCATTTTCTTACCATTCCTCAAAACCTTGGGGTAATGTGGGTGCTGGGCCTGTGTTGAAGGCTTCATTGTAAGTAGTGCTTGTCGTTGTCATCCTGAGGGATTCAGCATTGTTGAGATGCATGCATGACTTAGATGAAGTTTTTCAGATCCTGAAAAGTTAAAAACAAAACAAAACCAAATATGTTTTGCTAAGCATTTTAGTTAGCAGTTCAGATGTCTGAGCTGTGTGGTGGTTTGTCCTGGTGCTTTGGGAGCTGAGCTTGAGAAGTGGTGAGCTGACACTTGTAGCTGCACTAGCATTCTCCTCTCCAGAGTCTGATGTACCAGAATTCCATAACAGGACTTGAGTTTGTGTATGTAACCATGAAGTGACTTGGAAGTGAACATGCAGTGTCATGAAATGGTCAGTTAGAATTATTGACTTCTTAACCTCCAGCAAAATTTCTGAATTACAGCTGTCTTACTTTTAAAGCAGACTTCAGATGAATGATGTGGTGGTATAGTCTGAAAGGCCCAAAACATCTTGTGGTTTCTCACTTTTCTCCTATCCTTATTACTAGATAATGTGAAGGCTGCAAAGAGTATTTAAATAAATAAATTTAATGCTTCTGTTTGAACATATTATACAACTGGCAGCTTATTGGCCATTCTGCCAAGATGGTGCTCTGTACTTTCCTTCAAAGCCTGAACGGTAATTTGGAGAATTTAATGTTCATGGTCAAAGCAATATAAGGTGCTCTTCAACTGTCATTCTTCTTTCTTCAGAGAACAGCAGGCATGCTCAGTGCCTACTACATGTACAGGTTCATTATTAGCAGCCTTTTTCTTTTGGCCTCTCTGGAGTTGTTGAAAATCATGGTATTTTTTGTTTTGGTTGTACCTGTGAAGTCTCTCGATTATCTAATGTAGATTTGGCAGCTTTCCCAACTTTCACTGATTTCTTTTATCACTGATGCATTCTGAAAACAAAGGATTTTGCTGTAGTAATGGAGCTATCATGAGCCTTTTGGAAAGTGCATTTGGTGGGGGTTTTAATGCATTGTTTACTGTTAAGAGCAATACAAGTTACATCAGTGCTTTATCGTAGAGCTTTGGCATAGAATTCTGAGTTATTCAGGTTCTGTACATCAAGAAAGGTATCACTGCAAACTAATGCTAATGGTAAGAGCATGGTGACTTATACATGTCCAGTGCCATGTAAGTAAGGCTGCTTTTTAAGGGGAGTGTAGGGTAGTTACTGCTGTTTAGATAGACGAGGAGGGCTGTTAGAGTTCGTGTTCATTGATAAACCAGTTAACAGAAGGAAAAGTTTGCTTTTTTTTTCTATGCATTAGTTTGTTGTTGGTCCATCATGCTCTTCTTTCTGCCTCTGCCTGAACCCAAACCCCCTCACAGCCTGACAGAAATGTTCGCTTACGCAGCTAGCCCTGCTTCAGTTTGTACCACATCCTTCTCCAGTGTTCGGCTGCGACATCAGAAGTCGATGTCCATGTCAGCCTCTGTGCACACGAAGATGATGTTGCCTCCAATAGACAATGGCGCAGATAACTTCAGGCCTATGTAAGAACCAGAAATCGTTGTGACACTAACTTATACCCACTGCTTCTTAACTTTGTGCTGTGGAATTTTAGTCCTAGATTGTTCTAGTATATTTTGCCCACAAGATGTGTGTTTCCTCATTTTTTTAGTCTTGTTTACATTTGTCTTGTGGTGTGTCAGGCTGTCTGTGACATAATCCTGCAATAGTGAACCTTAATTTTTTCCTATTGTTAGGAGTATTGGACATTCCCTATTGTCAAAGTTTGTGGGAGACTTTAACTGTGTATCCTGAAGGACTTCGCTGCTTGGAGCGGTTCGCTTGTAGAGAATTTTGTGTAGGATACTTTCAAATTAGCAAGACTTTCAAAGATGTATGTACAGAACGTGGAGGGAGAGACATTAAAGTTACCTATTCTCTTTCCTGGGAGGAAACTTTACTGGTCTATTCTTTTATCAGTCTTCTCAGTGAAACATTGATCATGCAGTTTATCTGGTCTTTATCTGGTCTTTTCCAGGATACTCCTGTTGCACTTTTCTGCCTATGTAGGTTTCTGTTTCGGCAGCCTCTTAATCCTAACTTCTTACGATTCCATACAGTGCTGTAATAACGTTGGTATTTCCAACCTTGGCCTATATAAAAGTGTCTGCTTATGCTTTACTGTAGAACGTAGTGTTTTGTGTTTCCTGCTGAGCCGCAGTGCCCGTGTGAAGGCGTTCTAGCATTGTTTGTTTTTTTATTTTGTTTTGTTTTCTGCCCTAGCACTATTCCCGATCAGAGAACTCCCGTTGCTTCAACCCACAGCATTAGCAGTGCGACCACCCCTGACCGTATTCGTTTCCCCAGAGGAACGGCCAGCCGGAGCACGTTCCACGGGCAGCTGCGCGAGCGCCGCACCGCCACCTACAACGGCCCGCCCGCCTCGCCCAGCCTGTCCCACGAGGCCACGCCGCTCTCGCAGACCCGCACCAGGGGCTCCACTAACCTCTTCAGCAAACTGACTTCTAAACTAACCAGAAGGTAAGCCTCTTGAAGTGCTAGTGGAGTGTTCCTGTCTGCTGTTCCTTTTTAGAGTAGAAATACCTCGTCGCTTAGGTGGTTTTGTCCACGTTCGCCGATCACTGGCTGAAGTTCTGCAGCTTAAAATGCAGTTGCTTATGATTTCTCCATAGTTCTATTTTGGTTACAGAAGCCATTTGTTTTTGGGAGTTGAGTCAGATGGGATTAGATGTGAGACAGTTCGGTCTGTGCTGTTTCTTCTGTGCTCTTCAGCCTCATGTCTGAGATACAAATGCTGCAGAGATGAAACATTTCAGCTCAGTTGAAAAGCTGCTCAGTCCATCAGTAGACGGTATGAACTAGGATCCTAGGGTAGGTATTTGATGTAGCATTAGAAGTTCAGGTTTTGTTTCCCAGTCACTTAGTCCATCAGTGTTTCTAGCATTAACCTTGCTGGCAACACAGAAGTAGAAATACCACAGGTGGAAGATAGGGGCAGGAGACGAAAGCTTCTGTTGGCAGTAGTGCTGTCACAGACCATCTTAAAATAATGGCAGTATTAGGGTTTCAGTCTAGGCAGGAGTCTGGTCAAACCTTGAAAAATTTATTTATTGGCCTTCAGTTCACGTGCAGATTCTATATTAGGTATGAAGGTGTGGTGGTCTAGCCAAAGCCAAGCTTCAGCAGGTCTTGCTCCTGCACTAATAATTTTTATTCTAACTGAACTTCTAGTTTCAAATCCATGTATGATTTAGATTGGTTACTACAAACCCTAAAATTGAAAATTGTTTTCTTCCGTCTGTATTTAAAACCTGTCAGTTCCCTTACCACATACTTCAGACCATTCATCTCCACTACTTACATTTGCAGACTTGAGGGCTTGTTTGTCTTTGCTTTAAGATAATCATCAAGCTTTTGTACACTCCTTATCAGGTGAAGTTTTTTGGACAAGATCACTCTGATCTTGGCCTACTAGCTTTTGTTTTAAGCTCATACCACGTCAGCAGCAAGCCATTTCCTTCCTGTCTGTTTTATGACTATAGATGCCTCCCTCTCAGTATCCCCTTTGCCATCTCCCATTCCTACAAAGTAATGGAAAGCCAGACTCCAGTTTTTCCACAAATGGCTGATTTCAGTTTAGAGTGAATTTCTTTAAAAATGTAGAAGTTGCTTCTTTGCAAAACAAGAACATGACAGTCTAGCCTTTGATAAATGTTTTTATTTGCTCAGTTCTCTGCCAGGTAGAGGGAAACACTGTGCTGTAGAAAATTTGGTTTGGGTTTTTTCCTCTTCTTTTTATGTTGAGAGAGAGAGAGAGTTTAATTTGAATATTTTTAAGAGTTAAGCCATCTGCTTTATGTCAAGTGAAATCTTAATCAGCCACATCCTTTTGGCACATCTTTCTTTCTGTACTTTTGTTTGTAATATCCTTACTTAATTTTCCATTTGAGTTCCAAATGTGGACATTCAATCTGTGAACATGCAAACTTTTCACTCAGTTGTTTAGGCAGCATTCAAACTTCTATCATTGCCTCAGAGTTTCAGCTCTTGCAGTGCAGTGTGGTTTTCTTGAAGAAGTCTTTCCCCACGACTTTTGACAGTAGTTTAAATTCCATCTGGGCTTGATTAAATAACATGCAGTTGTAACACAATAGCACAGTTACAGATGATTCATTTGCTCTTGGAGGATCTCTTGCAGCTGGGGCTCTGTTATATTCAGTGCTGTACGAACTACTGAGGAGGTGGATAGTGCCACTGAAGGACATGGTTATGTTTCTTCCTGTTAAACAAAATTTTTAAACCATATTACTCATTAATTTATTGTAGCATTCTCTATGGGGAATCAGAATTCTTTTGGTTATGAACTACTTATGTTCTTATGAACTACTTATGTACTTATGTAGGCAATTGTTACATCTTCTGCCACTAAAATAGCTAAATACTTAAGGCTGTTTTTTGGCACAGCATGGTTGACCTAATGTTATGAAGAAAGGGAGAAACCTAACTCTGAAGATACTCAAGATATAATTGTAGCAGAGTTACTGATTTTTGCTATGGTACATATATGAAGAAAATCCAAATACATTTTTACCTGACCTTGCAGATTTTGAGTTTTGAAGTGTTTTGACACCAGTATTTTTAATTCGTAAGAAATACTGGTTACATATTTCCCAGAAAAAATTGGAAGTAGCAGTTCCAGGAGTTTGACTCTTCAGCCCCTGAATCATCTGCCTAATCTGAGAATGTATTGAATTGTAATTTAATTGTGCATTTAAAATGAGATATTATTGCATGTTTCACTCTAAATGCCTTTTTCAATTTATTTTGTACAAAAATTTTTGTTAATTATTATTTTGGCTTAATTTCTTTTAGAAACATGTCATTCAGGTTTATCAAAAGGTAGGATTTGTTTATATTTAAAAAAAAAATTGGCTCCTGCAATTAACAAAAGATTTGGCTTTTCTAGCCTTGGTTTCCTGAAAACTAAACTTCCTGCTGAGAACTAAATACTTTCTTTCTTCAGAGGAGAGCATAGAATAAATCCATTAACTCATGATGATACCTAAGAATCTGTGGCACCATCTGTGTTGTATAACAAGATGCTAAGCATGCCTTGTGAATTCTTCTTTCTTTGATAGAGTTGGTAGTGCCAAAGTAATTCTGTTCTCTGTACTAATACACTTAGCATGCTTATGTTTGAAGAATGAGGTGTTTGATAACAATGATGAAAGTATAAACAAAACATAAGGTTACAAGCAAATAAAGGTAAGTAATGTTAAATTTATATTATCTCTCTGTTTTATGATATT
The DNA here is from genome assembly GCA_013397195.1 of Hylia prasina. Classification (NCBI taxonomy): domain Eukaryota; kingdom Metazoa; phylum Chordata; class Aves; order Passeriformes; family Sylviidae; genus Hylia; species Hylia prasina. Next base: position 1,642,706 of record VYXD01016862.1, on the reverse strand, counting down.
GAAGAGAATAAAAGGTTTGAAGTATTGCCTGCAGGTGAGTACAGTTGTGAGTTGAACAGTTTTGTGTGGAAGATTGAATGAAGATTTAGTAGCTGTGTATTTATTTTAAAATGGGGTGCATTTGTTGAAGTGAATTGCAGCTGAAGTGCAAAGAGAGCACTTCAGTTATAAACAGAAAGTACATTTATGCAAATATATCAACAAAAGGGAAAAGTTCAGAAGTCTGATTCACATTTCAAGCCAAAGGATTGCATGTAGTTTTGCAATTTGGGAATGAATCAAGCTGCTATGTTTCTCATTAATCCACTATGATTCATGAAAATTGCTTATACAGTTTTGATGTTTAGGTAAATTTTCCAGTAGAGTTTTGTAACAGCCTGTTTAATTGTACCACATCTTGGAACCTCTTCTAGGGTGGTACTTCCATTTTCCTACTACTGATCAAACCCAGGGAGATGGGGCCAAAAACCAGGCATCTGTTTTAACCTTCAGAATACAAGGCTATGCTTGTGACTGTAATTTGGAGTTAGACCATTTCAAGGAAATGCTTAGATTAGGGAGTCCTGACATATGTAAATTGCTGCCTAAATGTGGATTTATTATGTACAGTGCAAGGCTAAAGGTACCCTACCTGATTAACTGAGTAAATTCCATGCCATGGTGATAATAATCAGCGCTCTTCCAAACATATCCATGTTTGGAACTGGTTGGTTGGCTTGGCTGGCATTGTCACAGTCGACTTGAGAAAATGCAACAACTTGGTTAAGGAGAGAAACCATCCAACTCAATGTACAGCTGGAACTGAGCAGTGACAGTGGCTTTAACCCAGTGTGCATCATGAGCTGTGGGGTGCAGCCCACTTCTAAAACAAAGGATTGTGATCTGTGCAACCCTCCACAGCTGGATGCATGTAAGTTTTTCCTGAAGAAAGATGGGAAATGCTAACATGAGTACAATTTTAAACTAGAAGCTTACTGTTTAAATTTGAGAGTTCAGGTAATTTTGAGGTAATATTTAAAAAATTACCTTTGACTTGAGGCCAGGAATTTTAGACCATGGTGGAATATCTGCTACAGCTTCCATGAATATGTCTTTTTGAATAAGAAATTCATAAAGTCTTACACAACCTGCACAGGACCATAGTGCTTTTTAAATTTTGTTTTAATTATGCATGGTGTCCCTTCATACCTGATCTGTATGTAGGTACAAAAACTGAAAATGCTGGGGCTTTTGGCAGTTTCTCCTGGCTGTATTTGCTACGAATTCTACCTGAGCTCACTGTCTCTGTAGTTCTGGAAGAACTACAGTAATCCAGTAGCACATACACATAGTGCCACAACATCAATTCTAGGGAGCTGAATGAAAGTAGATCAACAGTCACTCCTTGTTAAACTGCTGAGTTTTAATATTGTACTCAGTGCACAGAGGTATCAAATATATATATATATATGTGAGTATATATATATTTATATATTGTATTATGCATTGTCTTTGCCAATCTGCATATTGTGGAAATTTTAACTTTTTTTTTCTGACAGCAAAAAATGACTCAATGTTCTGGATTTTATTGCAGCATCATTTCTCCCTTTCCATAAATTGATCTTATGTTATCATCTTGCACTTTTTGTTGGTTTTCTGTATCATTTTAGACAGTTTTCTTTGTGTTTACTTGGATATTTAAAACAGCATACAAAGATGTAAAGAACAGGAAACACAGCATAATTTGGGACAGATTGTGTGGAAACAATCAGATTTGTGAAAGCCCTTCATAAACCGTAAGGTAGATAATGTGTAGGCATGGCATGACAAATGAGAACAAAATTTGTCTATGTATTTGTTCCAAGAATCACCTTGGTCCATAAAATCCGTTTATGTAAAACACAAGCAAAGGCAGAAAGTTTAGAGCATAAACTAGCACAGAAGTCAAGACTGTATTAGCAAGTGAGGAGGCCTCAGGGCTGCATGTGACTCACAAACCCCAACCAAAACAATCCTGGCAGTACAGTAAGTGCCTGTTCCCAGAGCAGCAGTGCTGGGCTGCAGAGCTGGACCATAAACATGTCTGTCATGAAGGCAGGAGCACCTTGAGAGACTGGCACAGCTCTCCTAGGCTTGTCATGGTGGCTCACATTTGGGGTTGTGTGTCACTTTATGCAGTTCCTCCTGTGCAATGAATGGAACGTTGATGCATGGAAAAACTGAGCAAAGTGAGGATTTTCTGAGAGGCTTCCATGAGAAAGTTTATTATTTCAAAGTGGCAGGTATATTCTAAATAATGCCCTTTCTTAGATTTAGAGTACAGTGGTTTACAAACTGGACACTTTGGCTTAATTTCAAACTGAAAAGTGTGTCAGAACATCATTAGGGATTTTTCCTTACAGACTTCTCTGGTCCAATTCCAGCAACAGTAAGGCTGCTCATTGTTGGGGAAACTGGTTGTGCTCCCATTTTCTACAACCTTTGGCAAGTTTCAAAACAAAACACAAAAAAACCCCAGAAATCCATAAATGTTTGCAGCTATTCCACTTAGTAGGAACACAGAAGGCTCATTGAAGTTTAAGTACTCTTAATTTTTCAGTTGAGGAGTGTTTTCTAGCTGGTTGGTTGCTTTGGCCAGTAAAACAGTCATCTGAAAGGGGAGGTTCTGTTCAGTTGGTACATGTGGTGGTTTCTACCTACCCCTTTTTGGTCCTGTAGAGCTGTCACAGAGGATGACTTCATGGACTCTGTATGAAAAATCTTTTTTCCACCTTCTCTTATATCCACCATAGATTAGTAGCACAAGATCTCATGAAAATAACTACAAAAACTGCGCACTTTGCATTGGGACTTCCAATTGTCTTCTTCTCAGTTTTTCTGTACCTTTTTTGCTTGTGGCAGCTGTCCATTTGCCAGTGACATTGTCCCTGTTGTACTGTGAGCTGTGGTACCTCAGAGAGCAGGGTTCTCATCGGGTGCTGCCATGACCAGCAGCTCTCAGCTAAGCAGCTTTGCACCCTGTTCACTGCAGTTGCTTTGCAGTAGCACCTTGGGTGAATTTGGGCTGGTTCTGTGGTCCATGCAGCCAGTGCTGCCACCCTGCCCCTCACAGTGCCAGCACAGCTCCTGGTCCCCTGTGACAGGGACTGCCAGAGTCACCCTGCACAGCTGATCCCTCACCACAGCTCTCAAAAGGAAGGAAAGGAGGAAATCACGCCTTGTAACACCCCACACACCCTGATATAAATATCACTCTTCATCAGAAAATAAGGTTACTGTCTTACATTCCTGTCCTTAGACACCTGTCACCCAAACTGCTGTGTTTGTTTTACTCAGGGAAGCTGTGTACTGCCTTAGTCTGGATCAAAGTAGTGTACAGGCAGCATCCCTCTGAGCAGAGTTAATGCTGATACACTCAACCATCCTCCTTCAACAATAGCAAGATAGAGAAAGATATTTTTCCCCTTAATTCTTCTTGACCCTGAGCTTTCAGTCGATGGTAGTGACCAGCAATGTAGTCTTAAACACTTCACAAAGACAGAAAGCTTAAACTTGTTCTTGGGTGGGGAAGTTGCATCAGTGTGGGAATTAATAGGATGGAATTATCACAGCTTGAGAAATCTTGGATTTACCTCTTAAGGTACTGTCAAAATGTATATGCATCTTCTTTTTCATAAGGTATTTTGGTATTGTTTGAACACCTCAGATCTGATGAGCGTGCAAATACACAAGGTGATCAGACTTGTCTGCAAAGAGTCATGGGGATTTTTTCATATATATACTTTACTCCAGATAAAACTTTAAAAATAACATTAGCCTACTTTATTCCAGATAAAAGTTTTAAAATAACATTAGCCTAAAAATATTTGGGAGTTATTTCACTTCTGGGCGGTACTTAGTAAATAATGCAGTCACTTGAATATGCTCTGTAACTTTAGTTTCAGAGCTTCAGATTTATTCAGTGAGTTCTACAGATTTAGTATAGAAACACATACTGTTAAAATTAGTTATGGTCAGTTTAAAAACTAGTTTATAGACTTCGATTTGGTTTTACAATATGTTACATTCTGAGTTTGGCCTAACCTACCAAGTTCTTTACATCTTTGTTGTTTTGTATTTTAACACACCTTTGGTATGATTGCAGTATCTTTTAGCAACTACTCAGATATTATATATTATATATTGTAGTGTAAGATTTGTCTTCTCTTTCCCACTTCCTTTTGCTTCTGCATTCTTTTCATTGAGGCTCCCGACTGAATATGAGAGGAACGGGAGATTTGAGGGCTCAAGGTGAGGGTAAAATTTTTGTTTAAAATGTTATTTAGGTGAGTTTGAACCTTTCTCCCTTTGATTATGTGGCTTAGTGGCTTCAGGCAGCAGCTTTTGTTTCATGTAAGTCATTGGAACTAAACGAAGAAGCATTTCTGTCTGCAAAGCAGCTGTTAAAGCACTGACTGACTTGGTTCTAAACTTTCATCTTTCCTGTTGCCTTTTCCCTTGTGTGGTTTTTATTTTTTTTGCGTTTTAGTCATTGTAATTTGCTGTTGTCGTGTAGATGTGTAGATAAGTGGTATCTAGTGAGGCTGCAAATGTGTGGAATAACTACTGAAAGGTGATAAGATATTTCTCATCTCCAAAATAACAGGAAGTTAAATATTTTTCATGTTTTACTCCTCTTCCAAAATCAGCATATCAAAAAAAATATTAGAAATTATCTAACTGCTGGTTTTGCCAACTGTTTTCAAGAAGAAAAAGCTTCCAAAAATGAAATGAGCATTGAATAAAAGTTGGGGTTTTCCCTGGCCCTTTGCAGTCATATTAAATTAAAACCTTAAAACAGAATACTCTTCAATTTGTGCAATGAATTTTATAACATCTGGCAAATCACATTGCATAGTCTTATGACTCTCACAGTCACAAGAAGTCTTTTAGTAGGAGAATTATGAAATAGGTTATATTTGAGAAATATATTTCTTTAGTTGTGGCCTTGCTATCACTTTTTATTTAACTTTTTCATAATTGCCTGCTTTTAATGATAGTAGAAATAAAAACGTGGTGTAACCATTGCCATCTATTTCAAAGAGCAGCTTGGCTTAGTATGGAGGCTCAACATGAGACCTAAACTGCATGGTTGGGGGACAGTTAGGTTACTTATTTTCAAAAAATAATTAAGTATGACAGTCAATATATTTAATTAAATCGAAGAGGTGACTGACAGTGTACAAATATTCACAAAGCAAATCCATATTTTGTCCCTGGAAATCCAAATGTAGTTCCTTATTCATTAGCTGCATGACTACTGATTTTAGTTTAAGAAGAAGAATGATAGCAAACTAGAAATTTCTGGAACATTTCCTTATTTCCTTTGTCCTGTTTAACTTCACTTATCCATACCAAAAGAAAAGCTTTAAAAAAAAAAAGTTACAGATTTGGGAAATACACCCTCAATATTTTGCTTCACCTCTTAAAACTGTGATAATAATGGTACCCTCTCACCATCTTTACAAACTATGTTGAAGAGGTGTCTGTTTAATAGTGACTTCCAGCTGTCTTTATGCACATCCCCCTCAGAGGCACTTAACTGCAGAGCTTATAACTGCAGATTTCATCACTTTACCTCTGTCAGTGGTTGGTATTTAAATAACTACTGACCAACTCAGGAGGGAGCATCTCCTCTGTGAGGCAACCCCCAGAGCCTGCAGCATGGTGTGTCTCTAGGGATCACCTCAAACACACCCCAGAGCAGGAAGGCCAGAGTGTAACTGAGCCAGCCCAGGTCTGGGGGCTCATGTTGACCCTGGGCAGCAGGTGGGTGACCCTGATCCTTCTGTCCCTCCTTCTGCTTGCAGCCAACTGCTGTGGGGCTCCACGGGCCCTCCCTGGGCTTGGTCTCCTGGCTGCTGCCCAGGAAGAGGTGCAGAGGAACACCCACACCTTTGTGCATGGGCTCGCCCCATTCCGTGTAAGGAGGCACCTCCCATGGCCTGGCCTGAGCACCCTCCTGTCACAGAGAGCTGTTATTTCAATGTTCCAGAAACTTCTAGCACAGAGCTGGTGTTTCAGCTGCCCACATGCCCCAAGAGTACAGTTTTGAGCAGGACCTCCCTTAAAATCAAGTTGTAGGTGCTGCATGTAGTTCTGCGCCCAGAAGGTCATTGCCCCCATGCTCCTGAATCCAGTGAGTGCCAGCTGTGTCACACCTCGTGCCGTACCTTCGTTCCAGCCCCAGCAGCTACGGCTTTCCCCTGACTGTGTGTGTGTACAGCAGCTGGGGGAGCGGGGCCTGGCCGCGGCCGGAGCCTCCAGCGCTGCTCTAACCCGGGCGGTGCGCGTTGAGTGTCGGCTTCACTAACGTGGCCCCTGGGGAGGGTGGCTGGCCCTGCTCACTCCGGAATTCCTGTCTTTCAGCCGCAATGTAGCTGTGGATCAGAAGGACGAGAACAAGGAAGCCAAGCCTCGGTCGCTGCGTTTTACATGGAGCATGAAAACCACCAGCTCCATGGATCCCAATGACATGATGAGGGAAATACGAAAGGTCCTGGATGCCAATAATTGTGACTATGAACAAAGAGAGCGTTTCTTGCTTTTCTGTGTCCATGGAGATGGGCACGCGGAAAACCTTGTACAGTGGGAGATGGAGGTGTGTAAACTGCCAAGACTGTCCCTGAATGGAGTTCGCTTTAAGCGGATATCGGGAACATCCATAGCTTTCAAAAACATTGCTTCCAAAATTGCCAATGAGTTAAAGCTGTAACAAGAAAAAATAGTTAAGTTGTAAATTAGTTAGCAATTTAAAGTGTTTTTGAGAATTCCGATGGAAATGTATAGAATAACATTTAGGCAATAACTTCTGCATCCTTCTGAATAGTGATATTAAAAAAAAAGCTGCTGAGCTGGGAGGGAGAGTTGGACTTTTTTATAAGTGCACTACAGCATTAAAGTTGCCTACTATGTAAAATATTACCCCTTCTGCTTTATTTCCATTGCTCCTAAGTCTTTGACAACAAATTGAAACACAGAATATATTCATTTAAATATGCCTCCTGTTTGTGTGGATGTGTGAATGTACAGTATGTGTGTATAATATATAAAGTATTATATGTAAACAATTCATTTACAACATTGAGCTGTACCAGTACCTCTTTTTGGGCTAATTTTGGTGCTAAAAATTGAAATGGCCAAGGAGGAAACACTTGAGTTAATATTTAAAATGACTGAAGCGATAACCAGTAAACACAGGTTTACAGTTCACTGCTGTGTTAAGAAAAAAAAAGTGTGTGAAGGGTTTGGATTTATGGTTGTGAACATTATTAGTCCTGTTTTCTAAGTAGATCTCATGAGATGATTAAAAATTCACTTTTACTGAGTAAGTCTTGCATTATATTTTGCCCACCTATTTATTATTTAAGTCTGAATCAAATTTTAATAATGTAGTTAATTTGTGCATTAATATTTGGGTAAATGCTTCCATTCTCCTGCTTCTGCTAAACTACTAAAACTGTATCTTTGTCCTTTTGGCTTATGAGTATTGACCGCAGCTAAGAACATTTCTCTGTTGTTCCTCTAGGGAATGAGGCAGCGTAAAAGGAGGTGCTAATTGCTGAGTAGTGGTTTTCTTTCAGAGCGGGTTTGCCACCTTAGACTAGGTCAGGCTGATACAAAGCACAAAGGGACTCAAATCATGGCCATTCGTGCGGTTCCCTGGCCTTGCTGCACGTTGGGCAGTGCTGTCCCTCACCTGGGCACCCCTCAGCATCGAAACCCAAAGGCGGGAATCAGATTTGCTACTGATCTCCTCTGTGCAAACATCCAGCTTGCTAAACCACAGCCATAGGCAGGAGCAGTTGAAGCTTTTCCTTGCAGCTCTCTTCCAGCGCGCTTCCCCTCGGCTCCGGTGGTGTTGCTTTGGATGGCCCTGTGCCAGTGTCCCTGGCCGTGCTGCCGAGGGAGTCCCCTGTCCCCTGCGGTGTGGAACCCGCCCCGATGAACTCTGATGGCCAACTAGCTCTTGGTAGGACGTGAAGCTGCTCTGGGATAGCCCCCACTTTTTAACCATCACAGCGGTGAAGCGGATTTGATTTTGCAAACCAGAGTGAAGAGATTTCTTCATACGGTGTTTCCTACCGATACTCAGTTTATTTCGTCGAGGACTTGTGTAGATAATACCCTGCATTATCTACTTGACCTTTTGTATTAATGTTTTGTGGTTATATTTCAGTGAAGCACTTACGCATGTACTTAACATGTGCTTTAAACTGGAGCCTAAATTTGCATTTTAAATTTGCAGTGAGCTAATAGTTACTCATAGTACACAGTTCAGATTTGACCCGAGGTGAAAATGCAAAGTCCTTAATATTTTGCAAGTTAGCTCTTGTGATCTGTAGTCTGTGAAGGCAGCAGACTTCCCCTCTCTTTCCCCCTAAGCATTGATATTGATTATGCTAGTTTCAAGGGTAATCATAGTTGTTAAATGTAGTAAATATTCCTGAATTTGCATTTTATTCTCTGTATATTCTGTATCATGCCATGGCTTGAGAACTCCAGTTGCTACCGGAGTTCAGTTGGCTTTCAGTGCTCTGCCCATGCCTGTGCTGCTCAGTATGGGTTTTTTCCATGAAAACTCCATTTTGTAATAGCAATAAGACATTTCAGGGCAGTCATTGTACTTTCTCAGGTGAATGCTCACCTATCTTTTCACTCCCTACGTTTTAAGCACTCCTCCAAATGTATTTTTTTCACCTGGCAGTGCACTTTGTTGTCTGAACTGAAAAAGTGTTCTGATAAATTATGTAAATCTGTATTCGATGGAAGTTCCAAAAGGTTTCATATTAAATGTTTTCTGAAATACTCTCTTCCTACTTCACCTGTTAAGTATGTAAGTGTTTCTAAAAAGTGCACCAGTATCATACTTTGGATATTTAAAATTTGTACTTTGGTATTTTTTCGTAAAGTGTTCTCAAAAGGTTCTTGCAGAGTAAATCCTTATTTGAGGTATTAAAAAAAAAATCACTTATTATAATCAGAAAAAGATTTTTAACAGCTTCCTTCCCAAATGCCTTGTAAAATTACCGAGTTGTGAGAATATTTAGCACCCTGCACACTTGGTGTTCAGCCTCTGGGAGCTGCTTGGGAAGGAAAATTCTTTCTTCAGCTCTCTGAACCAAAGATAAACTGCTTCCCCAACACAGGCTTTTTACCTGCTCATATTTCTTGGGAATCCCTGTAGGTTTGCAGGCACCGCTGTTGATGGGACTCTGCAGAACCACAGCTGGTTTTTCTCACCGTAAGGGGCAAGTTTTAAAAATAATCAGAGGTCAGTGTGTGGTGAGGAGGCAGCAGCAGGTCTCGGTGTTTTGAGACACATGAACAGCAACTGAGAAGTGTTTTTATTTAATGACATGACTGGTGTCCAGGAATGTCTGGTCCAAGTGCTGTGTTGGGGGTTGACTGTAATGGGCTCATGACTGAAGGTTGGCATCACTAAAACCTGGTGTCAGCCAGCACTGAAGGTGTCTTTAGATTGCTGGATCTGGCAGAGAAAAATGTATTAAGAGTTTGGGTTGCAGGGTTTTAATTCATGAAATAAAAGCATTTAAAGAAATATACATAAAACAAAACAATGAACACTGAGCAGGAGCAAGTTCAGACACACTCCTTCTTATGCAAACCTTCCCTGTACTTAGGATTTCTGAAACACTTCAGTTTATTTGACCTCTTTACAAGACCTGAGGTCCTTGACCATGTTGACAAGAAGTAGAGAGAGGTAGGCTGGAGGAACAGCTAGTCCTGCTGGGCTAAGTGTTTTGCACACTACTTCTCTTCAAGCTTGGGCAAGGTTTAGCTTTTTCTCTTGCATAACAGTGAGGATTCAAGATCAAATATAGCACGATACTGTATCCTATTTTTTTTTAATTATAGACATTTGTGTCAAGATAAATTAGATTATTTGTAAAAATATGGAATTAATATCCATACATTTATTTTGCAGAAATGAAATACAGGGTTCAGTAGTCCTCCCAGTCATATGGAAAGACTGTGGCATATCTGGAATTTAAGTAAGAGCTCTGTCCAATTCAGTTAAAAGCCCAGCTATACATGGGCCCATTGGGATAATGTGTAGAGGCTTTTAATCAGCGTTTCCCACAGCTGCTGTGTCACAGACCACGTTGTGGATTGCAATTTAATTAGGCGTGCAGCCAACCCAGAGAGCTGTTCCCTGTGCAGCCCTGTCTGGAGCAGCAGTGTGTGCTCAGCCCCCTGGGCTGGAGCCTGCTTGGTCACAGTGGTCACTGTCCCCAAAGGGCTCAGGTACCCCTGGGTGTGAGGCCCCTCCAGCCAGTGGCACTCTCTGTATTTCAGGGTGGGGCTGGTTGGGTGTTTCTCGCTGTGCTACCCAAGACCACATCTTTTCTTAGTAACCTGAAGTGTTAAATATATAGAGAATTTCAGTAGTTGATGGTATTTCTGCCATCTGGGAAGGGGAGGGTCATACCAATGTAAAATTTTGGGTTCTAATTTACACTGCAGATGTTTAAGAATAAATAGAGTTTTGGAAAGCTGGTACACTGTGGATTAACGTTTAATTTTGAATATGTAGACTTGTAACTGTCCATACAAACTCATTTCTGTAAGTTTTCATAGAAAAGTCCTGGAGCTTTCCAGTAAAGACAGGCTCACATTATTACAGGTGCTGCCAGTTAAACCCCTGCTTTGACATTCTGATGGAGTTTTGAAAAATCCACCTTTGATTGGAGTTTTTCCCCTCCAGTAGCAGTGAATTATTTCATTGATTTCACCATTGACAATTACTCCATCACTTCAGAGAATAAACTGTGATCCAGCAGGAAGGGACATGAGCTTTGGATAAAGCTCAACCTAGAGAAATTAATAATTTTTTAGAAGTTCAACGTTTTCATACCCAAGACAAATCAGAGTCCTGCATTGCAACAGTAGTGAATGCTAAAGAAAACCAAGAACAAGGGGATGTAGGAATTGCTGTCTCTGTGTGTGCTCCTCACTTCTGGCAAACTTAAGAGCAGGAAAAGGCAAACCAGTAACTTAGATAACTTGATGGTTTTCATGTTCTTGTGTCTGCCACTGCCTACGAGCAAAGGAGCTGGCTAAAATGAGCGAAACTCTGGAGGAACAGTCTCTTGACCACTGGGTACTTCTAAAGTTGAAACAGTTTGGTATTTTGAAACAAAAGGATTTGAAAGACCCTTAACTGTTCTCTTTAGCCTTCTAAGAATGCTTTGACCTTTGGTACAAACAGCAGGCTCTTCTTGCAGCAATAACAGAAATCAGAAGGGTGTCAATGCCAACACTATGAATCCTGCAAGTATCTCTGCACAGAAGCCACATTTAGGGCATTAATTGTCAGCTGCTGGGAGTTCACCTTCACCTACGAGTGCCATTAACACCTTGTGGTGGTTGTGACTTAGCAGGTAAGATGTTTATTGCACAGGGGAAAAAAGCTTTTGCTTGGTTTTTGCTTATGTATGTTGAACAGCGTGTTCAGGCTCCCATGTAAAATCCACAAGAAGTGACCATGGTTATGGTTGCTGTGGGAACCACAGCATGGAATTTCAAGGCATAGAAATGTTGCAGTTCTCATGCCATTTATACCCTTATGTTATCATTTAACATTCTTTTAAAATTCAGGGCATAAAACCAAAATATTTGTACAGTTTGTGTTTTCCTTGTAGTTACTGATCACATTGAATGTATTAGGTGAATAAAATCAGATAACAAAATACCTCACCACGAAAATAATTCTGTTAAAACATATGGGTATGCAAAATCAGAAAGTAAAACTCTACTGGTGTTAAAATCACATGGTTTTCAATCATTTGCCTGTCTCGAGGTAAAATCCTGTTTGCTTGGAGGTGCCTCTTACCAAGATCACAGCACAAACAGCAAAAGTTTCTAAGCATGGAATAATTTCCTCCCCCAGCTCACGCAGTCAAAAGGCATGAAATGAAGCGTTTTCACACGGGTATCCACATGGATGGGAAAAACACACTGATGGGAGCTTGGAGGCATTTTCACAATGGTCCTGTGTCTGTGGTGCCCAGGGGAGCAGGGGCTGGTGGCGCGGGGTACTCACTGAAATGTTGGTGAGGAGGGAGGGAAGGAGCTAGGGATGGATGGATGGATGGATGGATGGATGGATGGATGGATGGATGGATGGATGGATGGATGGATGGTCGGTCCCTTCTGCACGGCAAGGCGAGCTGCAGAGGGACAGTGCAGTGTCTGCAGCGGCCACAGGATGTCTCCCAAACGCAGAAACAGCTCTGGTTGGGGTTCCCTTGGAAATTTTTCCCAGAAGAGCTCCATGGATCACTCCCTCCCTGCGATTTCACATCCGTTACCCGTGTTACCATCTGATCGGACAACTTTGACTTAAAAGCATTACAGAGGAAAAGTGACCACAAGATACTGATGGAAACTGTGTTTTTCAACTTGAAATACACCCATATGATACATTTATTTTTCCATTAAGTTGTATTGCTTTCTGAACTGAAGTGTAGTTCCAAAGGGCTTTCCCTTTCCCTTGAAAAACCTTTAGGGCTACAAAGCCCTTTTTCTCTTCTTTGTTAAGCCTTGTTCACTCTCCTTTCCTAGAAAATGACCATGTCAGGCAGCATGCTCTTCTGCTGAGAAGGGCAAAAGTCATATTGAATATTTAAATTCATTTGCAGCTCATTTTACGAGTAAGAACCTTTGGTTTCCTCTTCGGAAATTTAATTACTGAAGTTATTTTGCTGCTCATCCTTTAGTAATCAGTCTAATCAAGGCTGTAAACTGCAGCCAGCCTTTTCTAAAATAATCTGGGATCACTTGCCATTTATATTCCACTGTATTAATAACTCTCTAAAGCTTTATGCCTGGCATTTTCCATGCCTGCAGTCTATTTTATTCTTCAAACAAATCATGTCACATGTGCTTCAAGTAGGCAAGAAGTAAAATTTCCTTATTTGCTCAGGAGATTTTTTCAAATCACATATTTTGCTCCAGCTTTCACTTGTATTGTAATCCAAGTTTTACTGTTGTGGGATTAATAGTGACTGGTACTAACATTTGTCTCTGGGGTGTTTGGGCTTGGCAAGTGTGAATGGAGAAGCTGTTTATTTCAGGCTCCTCCATGCTTGTTCTGTCAAGGAGTCCTGTGTCTCATCCCCTCCTTCCTGCAGTCCCAGAACCACGGGCTGCTGCTGAGCCCTTTTCTGAGCCTCCCAAGGCAATTCCTGGAGTGCTGGTTGTGGTGAGGGGCGTGCACAGGGTTCACCCCGTTGTGTGTGACTGCAGTGGGAGCAGCAAAAGCAGAGTTCTGCTGTTGGGAAGTTCTGTTCCTCATCACTGGTCTGGGAGCAGCCACCAGAGTAACGTTGTTAGGTCAAATATATTTTAGTAGTTTTATCTAACTGACCCCTTGATGAACCTCTTTATCCTTGGCTTCCAAAACTTGTTGCTTGCTCCTTATCTCCAGAGACAAGCCTTGGCTGAACCCGTCTGAGCTAAGCCTTGCTTTAAGGGACAGTCCCTTTTTAAGGTCTCCTGTGGTGTCAGAGCTCCGTGAGTCTCTACAGACCAAATCTGTGAGTGCTTTTCTGGCTGGAGAAAGAGTACAAGTGCTCTGGAGTCCCTGAAGCATCTTTGTGCTGGGCCATGGTGCAAAGCATGGCAAGAGCAACGGGATCTCCTCAGTGTTCAGTGGCTGAAGTGAGTCCAGCCACTAAAGTCCAGGCTGGCTTAGCTCAATTAAAGTCAAGGCTGTAATGAATCCAGAATATAGAGCAGTCCCTAGGATAGGGGGAAAGAGAGTCATCAGTTCTGGATGGCTTCAGTTCCTGGGTGTTTTCCAGGCCTCTCATTAGGGAATCAACCACCTCGCCAGAATGCTCTTTATTGGGTGTATTCTGTATTGTGTGGGGCCCGTGCAGTGATGGGCAGGGTGCACATCACCAGAACACCCCAGTGAGAGGCTGGGAGGCCTCTGGGTGCTCATGGATGGGGCAGGGCTGTCCTGCTGCTGGGGCTGTCAGGGAGCAGCCTGCTCTCCCTGCAAGGAGGAAAAGCAGGAGGAAAAACTTGTCCTGACCATGTTGCTGTGGGAAACTACATCCATTTTTCTCCCTGGCTGCCTTTTAGCTCCACTTGGACATGGGAATGAATACTGCAAGGTGAAAAGGGACCTTACCAGTGACAGAAGAGGAGCTCAGTGAGCACCACTTCAGAGGGCCCCTTGCTTGTGTGGATTTGAGTCTGGAGCTCAGTGCACTGTTTCCCATATTGTCTCACAGTCTGTTGGAACAAACTGCTCTTGAAGCTGCAGCCCACAGGGGCTGCATGGAGGGGCTCATTCCTGCTCTGAGCTCTGCTCAGGGCACAAGCAGGGAGGTTTCTCTCCAACCCATCCGCCTTGCTCGCTTGCAGGTGCCACAGCTCCGGGGGGCACAGACTGAGCATACATGAGCCCAAGCTCTCACACACAGTGTGTGGCTACATGAGGCTTGTTTCTCTGGGAAACCAGCCCAAAAACTGTGAGAGTTCACAGCAGGGATCAGAGTTGCTGGCCAAGAGGCATCTCGTCTTTAAAGGTCACTTTTTAGGTCAGAGCTGCACTTCGGGTGAATCCTGATGGAACAGGGGAGAACTCTGCTGGGTGCAAAGGGGAGCTGAGCTCTGGTTTGTGCACCAAATAACTTGGGTAGCTTAAAATACGAAAGATGCTTCTCCAGTTTTCTATCACTGACATGAGCTGGGTCTGCCAGGGTGGGCGTTGCATGATGCAAAATAGTCAGGAAAAAATGGTCTTATGTCTGGCTAATTCTGCTGAGGAAGTTGGGAAATGTGGAACCACCTTTGCAAAGCAGTAGAAGTAAAGGCAGTGACAAAAGCATTCCTCAAGGATAAAAATAAAGCAGGGAGATGAGAGCCAAGGTTTATAGGGACAAACACATGCTGTTTATTTAACCAGCATCCAGCATTTCTCATTAACTTACTGTTACCTCTACCTTACCCTCCCCTTCTGTCCTCCAACAACATGTGAGAATAAAGAATGTTTCATCTTTGCCTTTTTTGTCACTCAGATGATGCCTTTTCCCAGTTTTCTGTCTTGGGAGCGGTAGCATTCCAGATTTCATTGCAAAGCTGAGTTTCATTGATCTAGCAGCAGAGTTCAGAGAAGGCAGGGGATGAAAACAAGTCCTAAATTGGGACTGAACCAAAGATAGACATGCTGCTAAATGAAAAACCAAAAGCCTGGAAGTAAAGCTCTGGATCAGCACGGTGCTGCATTGAAATTTGTGGTTATGCTGATTGCACCTGTTACACTGGCTATGCTGGAGGATTTTCTGGATGCCTCACAGCCAGGCTGTAGGTGTGGAAGTGCAATGCAGAAGAGGAGGCACCCCCAGTCCTGATGGTGACTAACCAGGGCTGGCATGACATTCAAGCTGGAAACTAAGCCTCAGTCTCTTCTCAAAGGGGACTGAACCCCCACCTGGCTGCAGAGCACTCTCCAGCCTGGCTTCTGGTGCAAGAGCAAGAGGCTGAGGTGTGAGAACAGGTTGTCCATGGAAAAGGTTGCTGTCTCCAGTTGTGGATGCCCTGTGTCTGGAACAGTTCAAGGCCAGGTTAGATGAGACTTTGAGCAGCCTGTTCTAATGGGAGGTGTCCCTGCCCATGGCAGGGGAGTGGGAACTAGATGGTCTTTAAGGTCCCTTCCAACCCAAATCATTCTGTGACTCTGTGAGCAGCATCTTCAGCTCATAAACCCGATTTGTGCAGCTTGGGAGGACCCAATCAGCCACCTGTGCTCATTTAGGAATCAGTGTATGTGCAAAGAGTCTGCAGTCACCAGCAAACCTGGGCTCCCAGACCAGTTCTTCAGCCCATAGCTGCTGGTGCACAACTTGCTGTTGAGCGTGAAGGGCACAGAGCCTCCTTTCCTCATGTTTCTGGGGCAGACAGCAAAGGAAATGAGGTGTTAAACCCAGTAGGAGCTAGAGCACAGCCCTGCTCAGCCTTGATGCCACAGGAGACAAAAAGGCCTGCCAGCAATCCCACTCACCAGCTGCCGTGTGGAAAATCCTAGAATGTGCTGAGATTCAGGGAAGGGTACTAAAATCTGCCTTTGCAGGTGATGGGGTCCCTAAATAAGCCATGTCCTGATGCAGGAGACTGAGCAGAAATGGAGGCAAATCTAGAGGAGGAAAGGTTGGGGTGATCTATTCTTGGCTTCTATTTTCAAGCAGGTGGAATAGATCTCTGGATTTGAAAAGCAGCAGTTCCTTCCCTTGGCACATTTCTCCCAGGCATTGCTGGAGGGTTGGGTCAGTTTTTAGGACAGTCACTTGCTCCTCCTCCCAGTGCAGTAACAGGGACCCACTACCAGTGTGTGGTCACAGTGGTCACCCCTGCCTGCAGCGAGGGTGCAGCCTGGCAGGTCCTGGGCACAAGAAACAAGAGCCCCACTGGCACATCCTCCTCTAGGTGTGGTCTGCTGCTGCCTTGACTTGTGTCACAGAGCTCTGGCTGGCAGGGGTGGTAGCAGCCCCGGACTGGGGCGAGCTGGAGGGTGAAGGACAACACTGCCTGATGATAGCAAAAAGTCTCTTCCTGTCTCAGCTGGTTTCATTTCTCTTTTCTGGTCTGAATACATGCTGGATTGAGGCCAGGACCCTTCTGAGCTCTGGTTTCTTGTCTAGTTGCTAAACCAACTTCTTCTTTGGCTGGCCAGATGCTTTTCTGCTGCCTTTCCACACGGCCAAGACTGGTGCCTGTGTGAAAGAGGAAGGGAAGGTCCTGCTCTCTCACAGAGGGAGTGGTGCAGCTTGTACAAGTGTCTGTCACAAGGCAGGAGGAGTAGAGGCAGACTTTCCCAAGGCTCAAGATAGATCTCTTTCTGGCCACCATGGTGAGAGCGGGTAGGCTGATGTGTAGGACAACCAAAGCTCTCTGTTGGTAGATGTAAGTGGAGTAGTTTGAGAGGGTCCCAAATTTTCTTCTCAGCAAAGTGAGGTGATAAATTTTCACAGTACTGTGAGAACCTTCCTGAAATTTTTTTTCTGGAGAAGGGATGCACACTATGCAAGGGGGACCTTCAGGTTTGTTTTATAGTAGGAGGAAGCACAATACCCTGTGGCTACTTTTCCTGTGTTCAAGCTGCTGCTGTCCTTCCTGGCGGTCATAAACATTCAGTCAGCTCTGAGGGTCAGCCAGTGATGTCTCTGGGGAGCCAGAAAGTCCCTCAGATCTTCCCTGTACAGAGCTGGTGACTGTTTGAAGCTGCTGAAAAGGACTGTGCATCTTGTTGACAGCCCTGGCTATGGCTGAAGTGTGGCCGCCTGCGTCAGCTGGACCTGGGGTATCCTGTGCATGTCCTGGGGAGGGAGCTGGGGGATCCATGCTGAAGTGGCCCTGGATGGATAAGTGTGACTGCCTCACTCCCGCTGCTGAAGGAAGCAGCAAGCTGCTTTGTGAATCTCTTAGCCTGTAGCGATCCATAAAAATCTCGAGCACAGGCTCCTGCTCAGACTGTCACATGCTTGAATTCAAGAGAAGCTTTCTCCTTTGGCAAAGAAGTGAAGCCACCTCTGGTTTGGTGCTAGCCAGGAGCATCACCCCTTCCCCTCCTGCTCCATCCCAAGCTGTTCCTGAGCTGGCTGCCAGAACTCTGTCCCTCCTGCCATGGCCACAGCCACAGTCCTGCTCTCTTGGGCAGCTCCTCCCTATCTGTGACGTGCTTCAGACATTGTCCCCAGGGAATACAAAGGAAAGAGCACTTGTCACCAGGAAGGACAGGTCTTTCAGACATCTTTTGAAGTCTCACGGCCCTGGGAGTGGGCAGAGCTGAAGTAATTTGTTCCTGGAGCCAGAAGTCTGGAGGAAAAACAGTTATAGAAATAATAACAGTGACAATCAGAATAGGTGGGATCGAGCTCAAACACAAAGACAGTGTGTTGGCTGAAGCAGGTTTCTGTGGAAAAAGCCATTGCTCCTGTGATGACTCTGCACCCCTCCCTGCCTTTGGGGAGCCGGGAGGAGGAGACAGGAGAGATGGAGCTGTCTCAGAATGCTGGTGGTCAGACCTGGCTGTGCTGAACTAAAGACAAAGCTTGATGCCTTGGTGTGGAAGGAAAAGGCAAGGGAGCTCTTTGCCCCTTTCACTGCTCCTGGACAGCATCAGCTGTGGCTTTTGTGAACCTCTGGGCCAAGCTACACCTCAGTAAGGTGAAAACATCAGCAAAACCCCTAATGCTTTGCAGGTCATGTTGTGTCAGGTTTGGCCTCACTCAACTTGGTGGACTCTGAGTTGACAGCAGAGACCTCAGATTTGTGGTTTAAAACAGGTCAGTCACAAATTGCAGTAACTCATGGTGGCCTCAGGTGTGTGGCCTGCAGGTGAATGTCTGGAAATAGAGCTTCAAAGGCAAGTGGAATCCTGTCCACAACCTGCTGCTGTGGGGTCAGCCTAGGCTTGGGAAGTGGCGCAATTGGAGGTCATGAAATCCCATTCAGTGAAGGACTGTGCCCTTCCTGCAGGCACTGTTTGATCGCAGCCCGTGGTGGAGGCAGCCTTCACCTGCCAAGCCCTGTGTCCTGAGCCCAGCCCAAATCCAGCCAGAAGCTGGGATTCCTGGTGCACCTGTGTGGTGTGACCCCTCAATGTCCACTGCATCTGGTGGGTGCTCACCTGACCTGTCACCCCCGTGCTGGGTGCTGGCAGCTTGTCCTGCCAGACCTCAAGGTGCCATGTCCTCCTCTCCTGACACATGGTCTTGTCACCTGCAGAGTGACATCCAGGCTCACAGAGCATCCCTTAGACCTGCAGGTCTCCCAATTCCACACCAGTGTGGGTCTGTCCCAGGCCAGGGCAGGGGGTGCTGCCTCATGGAAGCACCACATGGGCAGTGGGATGGGGGCTCAGCACCCTTGGCTGTAGCAGCAGCTCCCTTTTGGCATCCCAAAACAGACCTGATGTCCTAATGACGTTGCCAAGGATTTCTGCTGGGCTGCAGCTTCCAGCCTGCGTGAGCATCAGCCCAGCTGGAGATTAAACAATGTCCTTTAATAGGAGCAGGAGGCAGCCGTTTCCAGCGCAGGGAGCAGAGAGCGCCCGGCGCTGAGGCGCGCACGGAGGCAGCGCCAGGGCCGCGGCGGGATGGGATGCCCTCATTTGGAAGTCTCTCGCTCGACCCAGCTGCTCGAAACGCGGCTGTTTCCTACGCAGAGGCCAAGGGAGGCTTTTTATTTAGAGGATGCTTGGCCTGCTCAGTGTAGAGGGGAAGTCGAAAGACACCAGCTCTGCTCCTGGGCTCCGCCGGGTGTGACTTTGACCTAGAGCAGACCCGGAGCCGCCCCCCGGCTGGCGGGGCCGGGGTTTGCTGGTGCTGCCATTTATGGGGCTCCCCCGCAGTCCCGATTAGATAATGGGGACCGGCTCAGGGGCAGCTGTCCCTTCTGTGCCCCCGGCACTGCCCTGCTCCTCCCCGGGAAGGGGCTGTCGGACGCTCCTCGGCGTAAATAGGAGCTGCCTTTAAAAACGAACTGAGAACACAGCCAAGCTGGAGGGCATTGCTCCTGTTTCCATGAGAACACAGGGAACACAGCCTGCCACGGCAGCTCAGCTCCGGCCTTGGCTTTCTGACCCCGCTCTCACCCTGCAAGGTTTCTCCTCAGCTTTTCTCTGCTTTTACCCCCTTTCCTTCTTGGGGCTCCTTTGGGTGGACCCTTGCTGTGGCCCCTGCTCTCTGCAGCCTCTCCTGCTGCCTCCCAAGCCCTCTGAGCCCTCCTGGGGCAGCAAAGCCCCATCCTGCCATCACCAGCACCCCAAGGTATGGAGCACAAAGGATCCCACCCCCAAAATGGCCAAAACTTGGAGGATAAAGCCCACTGCCTGAAACAACGAGGCTGGGGGCTGCAGGCCAGCATTCACCCACATCTCTAGCAGGGTGATATTGCTGCCAGCAACTGGGTTGGCACAGGGATCTGTCCTGAGCTGGGTTGGAGGATGGGGCCCCTTTGATGATCTCCTCATGCTGGTGGGAGGTGACCTGTGGGAGGGACCAAGGTCTCCAGCTGCGAGTGGGCCACAAGGCTTTTCACCTTTGATAAAGTGCTTTTTGCAGTCTTTTCCATTCCCAAGAGAAATTCTCCAGGAATTTTCTATTTCTGCAGGAATTTTCTATTTCTGCAGGAAAGGCAGCAGGGAGAGGAAAGGTTGATCTCTCTCGAGACCTCTGTACTTTATTTTTACTTTTGTTGTTGTTTTTATTTTAATCTTGAGGAAGGAGCAGACTAAAAGGGGCATAAATAAAATCCAGCTAGTTGGGACAAAAATACTTGGTTGAAATCCTTGCCCAGCACTGTGGATGAGTTTGCGAGAGAGACACTCAGCTAAAGGAGGATTCTGTATCTCAGACCAGGGGTTTTTCTCTTTTCTCTATGTTTTCTCCATCTGGAGAAGAAGAGTGACCAGGTCACCTTCACCTCTGAAAGAGGATGAGCAGCACAGCAGAGGATTTTGTCCAAGAGCCACCTTTGTCACCCTGTCCCCAGCCTCAGCAAAGCAACTTCCTCCCTGCTGTGAGATGGGGCTAAAATATTCTCCAAGGGCTGGTTAAAAGCCTGAATGATGCTTTGCTGAGTGTAACATTACAGCAGCACAAAGTACTGTTAGCACTAAGCCTGGCATAGGCTGAAGGAGCAATCTTGTTTTCTTTTCCAAGACAGACTTTGGGATCTCCTTCACCTGGGTCAGCACCATGTCCTCTCAGCTGGGGGTGTGGCAGGAGGCTTTTCTACTCTGGAAAGGAGAGAAAATGCTGCCAAGCTTTCTTCTGCATCTAGAGCATGTTTCAGCCTCATGCTTCATGCAGAGTATAGTGCCATTGCTTAAAACAAATACATACATATCTAATTTCCCTGCGTTACTTTCCAAGGATCCCAGTCTTAGTGTGGCTTGGCAATAGTCTCTCACCACAGGTTACCCTTTCTGAGAGGCTCGTTTCCAAGTCCCAAAGTCTCTCCCACAACAGTTCATTGGGAAACTGCAGCCCCTTGGCCACAGCCACCATGTCCTGGGTGCCAGTGTGAGCCTGGACTGGCCACCTCTGCCAGCACCCCAGGCCTTCCTCAGTGGGGTGGCAGGACAAGACAGAACATGCTGAGAAACAGCAAGGAGAGAATCATGCCAAGTTCAAAGATTAGTGGTTGGCTTATTAGGTTTTCCCCTAAGCTCAGTATTAAGTAATTCTAAATGACCCACACAGAAATCAAAAGGGAGGATTAATAAAGTTTAATGGTGGAGGTTTGTGTTGGGAAGTGTCATGGGACTAAAAGCGCTGGCAAACAACAAAGTGTTTCCCCCCTCACTGGTAGATGTTTCTTAGTATCTTAAAGATCCTTTTACCTCACTTGCTTGTTTTCCAAGTCTGTTTAATAAGTGTTCCCATGACCATTCAGCCTCAAATAGCTCTTGGGTTTATAAATGTTGTTTCATTGTTTCTCTGTATCTTTTTGATGCATTTATTCCAAATCCCTTTTAGGTAATCTAATCTCTGGTTTTGGTGGTCCTTGCTCAGGGCTGGCTTTACCTGGAAGTGAATAAACTGAGCTGAAAGGCAAGTCAGGTGAGCATTTAAACAACTCCTATAGAAGATGATGGCTCTCCAGGGAAGTTGTTCTTGGTGGAGGCTTCACTCTTGAACTAAGTTGTATGAAAATAATCTCCATGTGGCCATGTCAATGGCAGTGGAAATTATCTTAAAACAAAAGAAGGTTGTACAGGTACTCCAGGAAAGGCTGATGGAGAACATGCACTAAGCACAAAAACATGTCATTGCTTGTTTTGACACTGATTTATATAAAAGTATTTAGAAAAGATACAGTGGTCCTCTGCCTCTTCAGCTGACCCAGCACTTGGTGTAATTTCTCATAAATACTGTTACAGGGACAATCCTTTATTCCTTGTGAGGAAAAACAAAATACTGCTTTAAAAGCTGCATTTATACCACATGCAAGGGTCTTCCCAGACACATGTTCTGGGGTGTCACACCCAAGTAGCAGGGCCACCTGAGTCAACTCAAAGGCATTTCCAGGGAGCAGGAGGGGGCTGTAGGGTGGGGTGCTCCGCCCTGGAAACATCCTGGTACCCCCAGGGGAAGAGAGGGACACAGTCTCTTTCTGACAGTGGGCAGCAGCTGAGGGCTGCATCCCAAAACATGCGATCCTTGTGTGAGGACACAAGTGACCACCAGCACAAAATGGTGCCGAGCATCTGTGACTGCCAGCAGGGAGAGAGGCTGGATGCTCCACGGGTGGCTGCTGCAGCCAGACTGATCATTCCCAACGGGACCGGGGTCCGGTTCTATCCAAAATTTATGTGACTGTCAGGAAGCGATGCACGTGAGCCAGGGCAGAGCCCCATGCTGCCACAGGGACCCTTCCCTACTGACACACTCAGGATCCAGCCCCCCGTGCCAGGGCACAGGTCTGGCAGACATGGATTGTCTCCATCCCATGCTGAGGTTGTCCTCAGCACCCTGTTTCCGCTCAGCAGTGACCCAGGCTGCTGCCTGCAGTCTGAGGCAGGCAGCTCCCCCTGTGCTAGGCTGCAAGGTCTCTGTCCTGCTGACAAGTCTCTGCAAAGCATAGG
>VYXD01016862.1:1606141-1620017 GCA_013397195.1 Hylia prasina | reverse complement strand
AAAAAAAATTAAAAAAAATTAAAAAGGGCCAAACCACCAAGTAACAGAAAATACACAACCTGGGGCTCTGGGCTGGCCAGTCTCTGCTTGCTGGCTCAGCCTTGTGCCCAGGTGAGCCCTGCCCCACTTCACAGCAGGAATGAGCTGGAGCAGGCACAGCAGTAAATGGGCAGAGGGCAGCTCAGCTGCTGCTCAGGTGCAAGGAGTGATTCTCAGCAGTTGCTGCATCAGGTGCCTCTCACACAGCCCTGCCCAGAGCTGGCTGGAGCAGCCCTGCTGATGGATCATCTACCTGGCTCTCTTCCACTTAAGGCAGTCAGGAGGTGGCTTGCAGTGACAATCAATCTGTACCGTCACCACTGGCTGGGGACTCTGGCCAGGACTTTTGGGGCTGTTGAGAGGTGCAGCCATCCCCAGCACTTACCTCCTGCTGCTGGGATAGGGCTTCAAAAAGAGTTGGGAGGTGAGAAGCAGAGACACTGTGGGATGCTGTGAGCACTACTGTGGGCTGGGGATCAGCCTCTGGAGAGCCACAGGCAGATCTGGGAGGTGCCCAAGCACCTGGTGGGCACAGGAGCTGAGCCCTGGGGCAGCTGGGCACACTGCAGCCCCTGCACATGTGACCATGCACACCTGTCCTTGCATTTGCTCCTCAGCCTCCAGGACAGCTGCAGGAAAACCTCAAGCCTCTCCTGAAGCTCTCAGCAGGAGGAAACAGCTCAGCTGTTTGATTTCTCATGTCCCTTCCCGCCCTTTAGGCAAGTGCAAGGTTTGGGTCACTGCTGGGGCCCCACCAGCCATCCCTTGGTGGGAACAGAGAGCACTCTGTGCCACCCACCAGAAGGAGGAGGAGAAGGGACACTGACAGGGGCAAAGGGAGACATGCCAGAGTCAGAGGGAAGGAGATAGGTACCTATTCCAACCACGAGGGAAAGAGCATCCTCATGATGCTCAGTGACATTTTCCCTTAAAATAATGGCTTATTTAAAAAAAATAAACAAAAAAAGCCAGCCATGACTCTCCTATGGCAAGGAGCTGAAACTCTGGGGCCATCTGTCACAATCTTCATGCATATTCCCACAAGTATTTCTGGAGCGATCTCTTCCCAGAGAAGTTCCAGCTTGGAAGCTGTTACAGCAACAATCCAAGACAATGCTATCTCGATGTCCCCTGCTGAACACAGCCCATTCCCTCATGGAGCAGAGTGGTTCCATGGCCCTCCTGTGCCCATTCCCACTGGAGACCTCTCCTCTCCTGCTCACCTGGACATATTCAGTCACTGGCTCCAGCACGGCCTCTGGGATGGCTGTGCCAGCTTCCCGGGAATGGCAGGCACCCTGTGCCTGGCAGCCTGGGAATGCTGTCAGCCCCAGCAGGGATTAGTGATGATTCAGGGGATTTCACCACAGCCTGCAGGGAGACTGGCCAGTTTCTGTGGGCAAACCACAAGCCCTCAGTGAAACACCAGGTTCCCTGCCCGAAACGGCTTCACCAGCTGTGCCCCAAAGCCACCTCCTTTGCATCTCCAGCCTGTCCCTGGCCAGCTGGGACAGCACAGCAGGAGAAGTCACCTCTGTGCCAAAGACAGTGCCCGACCTCCATCAGCTCCCATGGTCAGAGCTGGCACTAGAGCTGAACCCTCCAGTTTTGCTGCAGTTTGGGTGTGCAGCAGCATCTGAACTGCAGACACTATTTACACCCCAGCAAACCTGTCCTTGGTGTATGTGCTCACTGCTCTGCTGGGCCAGGCATGGGGTATCAGGTGAGTTAATTCAGTAATTTTCCAGTCTCACTCTTTCCCAAGTAATCCAGGAAAGCTTTGCTGTGCTTGAGTGCTACCATCAAACACCATTACAGTAAGTCACTGCAAATTTATAAGCTGACACTTCCAAGGTCTTCCAGGTCATTCTCAGTTTCACTCTCCAGTCATCAATAATGGATGTGGAAAAAGCAACCAGACTGCAGCTGTCAGCCAAACCTCACACCCACCTGCCCGAAACACCGGGAAAAGCTGAGGTCTTTGAAAAGATCTGGAGCTTGCATGTATTTGTAAATTAAACTTCAGTTTTGGTTTTATTCTGAAATTACATTGAAGAAAGCTCAGGGTTGCCCATTCTTGTGTATTTTTAGCTGAACTTTTCACATTCATTAAAAACTTCAATGTTAACATTTTTCTACCCATTTTCCTGGGTGTTGAGCATGAGGCACTTTGCCCTTTTAAAAGTTTAATTCATATATACATATATATCTGCGTATATATATAAATGGTTTCTCAGAGTCTTACTCACCAGCTGAAGGAGAAAAGCAAAATCTTTGGTAGGTTTGGATGCATCTGAGTTTATTTTTACCCTGTCTGATACTGCAGAATTTCCCTGTTAATTGTCAATTCCAAGCTGAGGTCATGCTGCCAATTTGATCACTAGACTCACACTGTGGGTGTAGCAGGTACCACTACTCACCTGGCACACTCAGCCTGGCTCTGTGCAGCATTTGGACAAAGATGGTGTTTCAAAAGGTGGGGGAAGCCCAGTGGTTCAGTATCAGCCCTCACCTCTGGCCAGTGGCTCATGGCCAGTGAGGTGCTGGGGGCCTGGGAGTCCAGGGCAAGTGGCCCTTATGGGCCTTGAATGGCAGCTGGTCAGGGGCTTGTGTGATTTCTGTGTAAGAAAATGAATCTAACGTTGTAACCAGGGGAAGAGGGTCAAGCAATTCAAGAGGCCCAGATGTGATTAGCTTCTCATCTTGTGCTGTGGGGTGTTGTCCATCGCTGGGCTGGGCTCCCCCTCCACTGCAGACAAATAAAGCCCAACAAAGCCCCATGATGGTGGGGAAGTGCCCTGCCCCACTGGGGGAGAGCTAGAGAAAAGGTCACTCAGGCTATTTCCAGCTTTGTAACTATATTTTTTTAGGAGGAGGGAAGGCAGACTAGCCAGAGGAATGTGGAGCAGCCAAAGGAGCCTGCTGGCCTGCTGCTTCCCAGGGGAAAAGCAAAGCAAACAGGAGATGAAAAGCCTGTGATGCCATCTCCAGCCTCAGAAGAGTGCCTTGCCTACCACACTACCACATTTTTTGTGTGTGTGTGGGTGGGTGGGTGGAGAAAAGAACAAAGATCACTCAAAGTCTTCTGCTCAAGTTACTCCATGTTGCGTAAAAACATGGTAATGCTCATCTGAGGACAGGCTGGAGCCTAAACCCTCCCAGGTGAGTGCTGGAGACATTAGGCAATAGCACCTTCCTTTTCCTTCTTGGCCTAGCAATGGATGCTGAGCAAAATGGAAAGCTGGAAGAAAGCATTGCTCTGCCCTAGACTGTGGTTGGAGCTGTGCAAGAATCCTCTGTGGAGAGCAGGACTCAACCCAGAGCCTCCCGTGCCCCAGGCAGAGCACTCACCAGGCATCCAGCAGGTAAAACCACCTTGCTCCATCCCTTGTTTTTGTGAGAGGAGGCACAAGGTTTGGCCACTTGTCCCAGGAAGCAGGAGCCTCCCTGGAGCAGCTGGAGCTGCTCGGGAAGCGCAAGGGAGGCACAAGGGAGCGTGTGGGGAGCTTGACCACTTTGCTGAGGGCTGGGAGCCTCCCACGCCAGGGCCGAGAGCCCAGGACCGGTGCCGTGGTGCTCAGCCCACAGGAGGGTGAGACACCATGAATCATTTTCCAGTAGATAGCACGGAAGTGGGATAAGGAGCATTTATGCTGCCAGTGAGTGTAACATGAGAGGCAAATGGTTTCTCAAGCAGCTTCATTTCTTGAGCAAGGACCTGGGGGTGCCAACAGGCAGCGTGCTGCCTGTGCCATGCATGTCCAGAGGCAAAGCTTGGCACCACACCAGCCACTGCTGGGCAGCTGCTCCCTGAGGGAAGCAGAAACAGGAGGAAAATGTAATGACAAACAGAAATTTCTCTTTAAAACATTATAAAAGTGGTTCATATCTTGCAGCACCCAAAGGACAACATGCCAGCCAGTAGGAGCAGGAATACTGAAAGAGGAAAACACAAGGGGGGGGGGGGTGGTGCTGCCTTGCAGCAGCAGGATGGCAGTGACAATCCCTGCTCCCCAGTCTATGAGGGAGGAAAGCTCAGCTAAAATGTCACAGGAAAGCCCAAAGATGGCCCAAAGGGCTCCTGGCTCCTCTCCTCCCCCAGCCCACATCCCCAGCATTGCTGGGATCATCAGAGTGGTCCCCACTCCAGGCAAGGACACTGCCATCACCGTGGGGTGTGATGAGAGCAGGAGCCACACAGCTCCTTTCCAAAAGCTGTGGGGCACACGTGGTTAATTGCAGGTTCCCTGGAAAAAGCACAGCACGGACCGATACCTTCCTCTCCTCTCCTAGGAGGGTCAAGCACCCCCATCCCATGGCAGCTGGCACCATTTTGAGTGCCCAGGGCAAGGCTGGTCCTTACAATCCACAATGGACTCCCAGGGCACAAGGGTGAGTAATGCCAAAGACCAAACCAAAGCTTCTAAGGTGAGGGGGCAGGAGCTTTAGTTTCTCTCTTGATCAGAGGTTTTTAGCAAGTCCCACCTGGGGTTGGTCACATTGTTCAGCTTTTGCCAGGACACATTCTTTCTCTGAAATATCTGCAATTGCTTTGTACAAGCTGAAACAAAAGCACGGTCGCATGGCAGCAACATGAGGGAACACAGCAAAGGTAGTGGGTGGGAAAGAAAACCAATTAAAAAGAAGTATTTTCTAGTTGGTTGCAGGCATTAAAGACTGGCTTGCTGCTTTAAGCACAACTGTTTAGCCAGCTACAGGTGCTGTCTCAGACTGCAGGGACTCAGGGACTGAAAGCAGACAGATGTTAACAGCTCTGATGGCTTAAGAACATAGGAGAAACAAGATGCATAGAGAGAGAAATGTTTTTATTAGTCCAGCTGATATAGCTAGAAAAAAATAGACAAGTTTTCAGGCAACTCCTTCCATTAGGTAATTGCTGTGAGCGCAGTAACGACGCTGTGTTGAGGAGAGGCACCACTAAATGAACACTCTCTGATTACAAGAAGCAAAACCAGCTATTTGCCAAGCATCTGTGAACAGTGACATGAAGCAGAGCATGGGGGATCTAAAGAATATACAGGACCAACCAGTTGTCTCTTGCACCACTTTCTCTTCCCTGCTCTCACAAGCTTTGTACAGAAAACTCCTGTGCTGATTAACTCAAACACAGGAACACCCATTACAGAACAAAACTCTTACATACATTCTCCTCTCCCCCACCCAACTAACTTTGAAACACATACAAAGCTGTATTAAAAGAAAAAAAAAATCTTATCTGAAATGTTCACTCAGCCTTTTCTCACCAAAATTAAATTAGCTTACCCCAGCTGGAATCATCTCTTCAGCTAAGTGACAGCCTGCAATCACAGCCTTAAAAATATCACAGCCTTTACAAAAGAAAGCTTCGGTTATCTACGCAAACCTATATAAAGCTGCACGCCAAGAAGTTCTGCATCAACCTCTCGTCACGCTCCCTCCATCAAAGCTGCATTTTAGCAGTGGGTAGAGCTGCTGAGCAGGTGCATCTGCATGAGCTGCAAAGGCTGTTCTTTCCCAGGGTCTGATGCTCCGAGTTAGCAACACTTGTGGAAAATGCTGCTCCTGTATGTTAATAATGTGATGCTTCCCCACAGCAAGCACACATGTACAGCCATTGTGGAGAACAGACCTACTTGATGCAATCTTGAGCTCATACCCAGAGAACTACCTGAGCTTGCAAGCCAGGCCCAATTTGTAAAGAACAATTTAGCATCTTTTAATTGACTATACTGCTCAGTTTTAGGTTCATGGGGTAAGTGGTGCAGAGGCCCAACAAGAGTCAGCTGACTAAAGCTAATTAGCTGGTATTTTCCTGTAAGTGGCAGCTTCCAGCCCCCAGTCTCTGCCCTGGCTGAGCTGAAATGACTTAAGAGAATTACTCTAGGTTTCACCTCACCCTCAAAGGAGCAACTGGCTTTTTACACTAGCTCTCTGCACAGCCCCAGATTGAAGACAATCTTCTCCCCACAAAGCAGCTTGGGGTCAGTAATACCATGGGCTGTAGTCTGACCTCAAAGCCTTACCCTGCAGCCCCGAGGGCCCATTGGAGAAGAGCAGCAGCCCTGTCTCAGCCCTGTACCCAGCTCTGTCTCCCCTCCCTTACAGGAGCCAGCCTGGCTTGCAGTACTCAGGATAATGAAAGTTTACAGTTGGCATGAACAGATGCACAAGTCAAAGCCTTGGAGGTAGGGCATGTTTGCAGTGACTCATGTTTAACACTAGTTCTCAAATTTACAGCAACTACAATCAAGTTAAAAGGTTCAACTTTGAAACTGCTTTAACAACATTTCAATTCAGCTGGTCTGCAGCAGTGCACCTAGGAAGATGTGCTTGCACACAAAACCAGACCATCTAGCGTAACTATGAAAACCAAGTCACTTAAATCTCAAAGACATTCAGTTAACGCATCTACGACATCTCAGACCAAACAATAGTTTATTTCATTTTCAGCAACATCTCAACCATCAAAAAAATAAACTCTAACACAGATGGATGGAAGACTTCTCTACAGTGTAACTAAGTGGGCTCTGACCCCAAGGGTTTGAATTGGAGTGACATTTTATTATTCATCCAATAAGTTAGGAAGCATGAGAATAAAGTGCTTTATTTCTGAGCTGGCATGAGGTCATCAATGGACTGGCCTTTTTCAAGGCGTTTCTCCATTTCAATGAGAAGCTTCACTCCGTCCACCACCATCTGCACCAGCTCCACCTCAGAGAAGCCAAGACGATCAGCATTGGAGACATCAAACACTCCTCCAACAGCAGCTGTGTCCACCCCACCTGCAGCAAGAGATTCAGTTACAACATTGTCCTCAGCCAAAGCAGGTCAATCTGCCTTTCTTCCTTCACTAGCTTGAGGTAAGGACATAGCAGGACCATTCTTTACAAGCTGCCACTGGTACATCCTCCTACATGCAGGAGGCTAAAGCCGTGTGTGACTGCCAACATGAACCACAGAACATGCAACTAGGCCAGCTCTTTATTCTTTTGACCCGTGAGCAATCTAACCTGAGGTCACAAGTACCTCCTGGAGCCATCTCCTAGCCATAGGTTAAACCAGGATTCCCACCCTTGCTTACAACAGCAACAGCTGCCAGCAGGTCCACCTTATCTGGTGCTCAGAATGACACACAGGACATTAACCAGACCACCAGCACAGTACATACTAAGCAGAGCACTGGCATCCTCAACTCCTCCAATATACAATTTGAAAACTTTTTTCTCTCCATTTGCTTTACAAGGGTACCTTTTGTCAGTGACAAGCACTGACTGTGAACCAAGAGATGGCTCTGGCCATAACCAGGCTTTTGCTGGTGTCTTAAGGCAGACTGACTCAGCTCATCAGTGTTACCAACTCTCACCTGTGCCTCGTTTCTGCAGCCGAAGTCTCTTGAGGACTTCTCCAAATTTCTCATGTTTCCCAAGGTGTGGGAGCTTGATGTGCACACCAGCACGGAGCCCTGTTCCAAGGTTGGATGGGCAGGTCAGGATGTAGCCCAAGTGTGGATTCCACATGAACTCATAGTTTTTGGCCTTGAAGAGACTTTCTATCTATAAATAGAACAAATGAATGTTTAGAGATTGTTCTCTGCCTTAAGATTGTAGGACATCCATTAGTGCTCACTTGCAGCTTCAGTCGCCCAGCAACAGCCACAACACTCAGAACAGCTGTTTCAGCCACATAAGACCCCTCCCAATGGAAAAAATGGTCACCAACAAGGGGCTTTTAAGGCTTTCATTTTGCTCCTAGCAGTGAGACAAGCTAAGTTTAAATGCTACACTTTTTGATGTCACTATCTGTTGGGAAGCTGGATCTAATAGATGTCAAGCTGACACATCTCTTAGGATCAGGAAAGAGGCTGGTAAAGCTCAAGCTCGTATCAATACTAGAAGTAAAGAACAGCATCCAGCCTAAAAACTTGAGTCCAGCTTTGTCCATGTACATTCAAGCAATTTCTCCTCCTCCCCAAAGTGTCTCAAAGCTTTAGAGAACTATGTAGAATTTCTTTAAAATACAGTTGAGACATTTGGAGAAGGGTGCCACCACATCAAGCAAACGTATTTTAGATTACACAATTACACAGCCACAAGGCTTTTTGCCAAAACACCTGTTTCAGAGCCCTCACATCTCTGGATTCATCAGGGTTCCATCAGGGCTCCCAGAGATCCAGGCTATGAAACACAACCATGGAGGACTCTAGAGGGGGCTTGAAAACTGCATTCTCAGATGTAACCAGAGAATCATGTACCATTTGAACCTAGAGCCCAGGCAACAGTTATTTACCTTTGTTAGTCCAGTACAGAAACGCTGAAATACTTCCTTCATGTTGCCACCTTTCTGCATGGAAATAACTCTAAGGTGATCCTCCTCATTGATCCAAACAAGGAAAGTCTTATTATCATTGTGCCTAGGAGACAAAGCAATCGTTTGCTGTCTTTCCCACCTCACATTTTGAAGACAGCCCCAAATTGCTCATCACTGCAGTTTTTAGTTCAAGAGGCTCACTCAGCTGCTTCAACAAGATTGATCTTCCTTCTTTTGCCCACGCACGACCTGAGTTAAGCTGGTAGTTGTTACCCTGCTCTTTTCAAGAGGTAATTTGAATTGGCCTTTACAGAGTGAGTAATAACATAGCATTACTTAGTCTTACAGTATCAAAACCTAAAACCCCCCTCAATCCCCCTAGTTCACTTGTGGCTCCAGTTTACAAATTAAGGTATTTTTGCTCAGCAATTTGCAGAAAGGTGATCAGCAGACTTTGAGGGAGTCCTGTACAATAATGTTCAAAATGACACCATGTGTAACAAGCCCTTTTAGCAGTATTTTGCCAGATTGTGTCAAGATGCACTTTGTACCTTACTTTCACTAAGAATTTTAGATCAGGGCTCTTCAGAGATGCTATATAAAAATCCTCTGAACAATGAGCTCCTCCTGTCTCAGCCTGCAGCTGACAACAAGTACTATCATAAGTGTTTATCATGCTGGTAATTTCTGAACTTGATTAGGATCAAAAATTAGCTAGTAGCCGAGGAAAGTTATTTATGCAGACAACACTAAGACATTACACTTCAAGTCTGTAGATTAGTCATGCTCAGATGACAGCGCTATCTGGTGCTGGCAATCTGCAGGTAGATGATGCAATCTTAAAGGTGACCTACAGAAACAAAGTGTGCTTCCTCTGGATTGTACTGAAACAGCTGCAGTAATAAGACTGGAGCATTCCTGTTGATAAAAACCTAGCCCTTAGCTTACAAGGGAGCAAGATAATTATGCTGCAGAAGCTCCTGAGATGCAGTTTTATGTAGGTGACCTACATTTAAAACAAGCAGAGTCCTTCTACTCCACACCTCTGCATCAGTCAACTCCTGTCACTGAGTCTCTGGGGACAGGGGGGAGATCTCATCACCAGCACAGATAAAGCCATACTAGTCCAGCACCACTGAGTACAAGGGAGTAACTATGCATCCAGAATTGACTCTGAGCTAAGACAATGGTTTGTACCACAACTTACTCTCAACTCTTGTGGGAAGAGCCAACTGTAGTGGCACATCTGCTCCTTCACACGTGATCTACTTCCATAAGCTGATTCAGTTTTTGTATGGTGGTTCACTAACCCATGCAGGCTCTGGTTCTGGGCTAGCCAAGCTGGCTTGTTCTTACCAGCATAAGAACACTTGTCCAAATCTTGCTGGTTAACTAGAACTTCTCCCATGGAAGTTTCTCATGAGATACAGTAATACAAGGTGAGAAGCTACTATTTTGCCCAACAGTACAAGCCACCACCAAAACTGCAAGACTTTCTTGACTTCTATGACTGCTTCCTCAGACACACTCACCAGATACCCCTGGCATCAGGCCAGTCTCGTGCCATCCCAGACGCCAACAGAAGAGGAGAAACTGGCTTGTCAAACAAGAAGTGGTCATCAATCAGCTGCTGCTGCTCTGCATCAGTCATGTTCCTCAGAGCATAGTACTTCCCCTTGAGATCACCATCCAGACTACCCAGAGCTGAAAGAGAAATGCCCTTTTAGAATGGGACTAAAGGTGCTAAGACTTTCCCAGCACTTTGGAGACCACACACAAAGTATGGCAATGTTTGATCTCCTGGATCTGGTTCCTCCTTTGCTTTCATCTGCAATGGCAATGCCCTTGTGGCAGGACAGAACTTGAGGCAGTATCAGATGATTTGTCTGCACCTTCCAGGTTTACACAAGTAGCCTTTGTTCCCTTACATGCAGTATAGAATCATTACTGCTGCTGAACTGTACAAACGGAGACTGCTTTTCTTCCAAGGAGAACCAAGGTTATGAATATAACCAGCAGTATTATTCTAGTCAAGGACTGTTACCCTGCCCTTGAGAGGTTTTGAAACAGCTATAACTCTCAGTGTCCAGAACTGCACCTTGAGCACTGGGAGGCAAAAGAAAAGAAAAAAACTAAAAACAAACAAACAAACAAACAACCACCTAAAAAAAACCAACTGAAAAAAGAAACAGCTGAAGAGTTGCACTGAAAACCAGGGTTTATTCTAGTCAGCTGCACATTTGGAACAAGACTACATCTCTAAGCAAGCTGAACATTAATGAAAGTCAATTAAAAGCAGCCACAAAACACTGCACCCCATGACTCAAGCCCTGTAGTTGCTACATACCTGTTACATTTCAGGTTTGAGCCCTGATGAACCAACCTCTTTCCCCACACACACAGACAGAAGCTTTTGAGATCAGCAGAGGTCAACTTAATGCAGTCCAACTTCCCTCTGCCACGTGCTCTTGCTCTCAGCTACAAGCTGCAATGCTGAGGCAGCTCTAATGCAATGAGCCTTTTCCAGGGAAAGCTCCATGTTCAGACTAAGTCTCCAGGGAGGTGGCTTTTGCCAAGTGCCTCCATTTTCCAACTGCAAAGAACACCTCTCGCACAAAGGACAGAACCGTGTCCCTGAAGCACCCAGTTCTCACTTTACCTTCAACAGAGAGCTTCTCGATAGCCCGCCTCTCTCCTCGGCTGCAGTGCGGGGGAAGACAGAATCCACGGATGCTTCTGCCAGTTCTGACACGGGAACTTAGCACGTAATTGGGATCCAGGTCATCACCTCCCTACAACATTAGGAAACCAGCATGTACAACCCTGTTACCAAGCTACCTCCCCTAAACACATGTAGCCCCCACACATTTAAGAATGCACTTGACACCTGAGGTATTGACTACCTGGTCTGTAAGCCAGTGCCTCACTTCAGGGCTATTTTCTACAGCATTACATCAAGTATCTGTGTAATACAACTCTTGCTTTGAGGCCAAGGCTACAGCTACTAAGTAGTCCTAGAAGACAGGGATATCACCAGAACATCAATTTCATGTCCATTTCAGACTGTAGTCTGGGCCTCCATTACTCGTTACAGATTTGAAATCTAGAGATATCAACATGAGGCAAAATCTTCCTTAGGTACCTGTTTACTCTTGCAAATGAGAATTATGCGTAACTGTTCTCCCAAGTCTCTTATTTTCAATATGATTTATGGCTAGCCAATCAACATGGAGTTAAACTCCCAGAGTTTAGTTTACCAGTAACATTTAAAATCCAAAAAAGGATTAAGAACTATTACTCCTAGCTGTAAAAATATTTATTCAGTAGCATAACACCATCAGCTGGCAATGAAGATCCAAGATCAGACAGAAGAAAGTGTTTAAATTTTATGATAGTCCTTGACTCCCAGGACAGTGTTGTTTAGTTTGACTGTTAAGAGTCCACAGCTCATGGAAATACACACTGAGGTGCTTGGCACAACCCACGCTGCAGCAGCACCTGAAAAAAGCTCCTGCTGCACACAAGCTGCCCAGCTGTACCCAGCCACTGACAGCCCACAGCAGCAAGCTCTTCAGGCTGACTGCACCAGTCCAAGTGTCCATGCTCAGTGGAAGTGAGGGGGCAAAGCCTGAGCAACCAGTTTAGGCAGCTGCCAACAACTTTACAGTCCTCAGACCAATAATCTGTAACTGATCAAAACTTTATACCTGCAGGTTATCAGCATTCAGGTCGGTCTTGTGCTGATCACTTGGTTTGTAGCCACCATGCCTGTCTTCAATAACTGGATCAAAGAGCTCCTTGAACACTTCATAGGATTCCTCATCACCAGCCACGCATCCTACTGTCATTATGAAGGGATGGCCTGGAGTGGTAATAAAGTCAGAAAGCTAAGTTTGGGCAACATTTGGCTCTATTCCAGTGCAGCACTAACCAGGCAAGTTCTTTAGTGGCAAGTCTAGTCACTTAGAAATTCATTCTTACATAGAAACATTTTGGAGAGACCCTACATTTTACACTTCACCCAGTTAGTCAAATGCAGTGCTATGGAAACCCATAGCTGTTGTCATTAAACCATGCTCATTTGTCAAGCTTGGTTTAGGACAAATTTGCACAGCACATCTAATTTCACTAGCTAATTTAGATCACTGCGTAGAAATTTATGTCTAAACAACCATGCTTTGCTGCAAGCAAGCATGCTTTGCTTTTTGCTCCTTCTGCTACAGAGCTACATTTCTGTAGTCTGCTCATAAATACCACCTCCACAAGATTAGTTTTAAGTCACCATATTCAAAAGCACCAGTTACTTCAGCTGGCTCACACGGAATATTCTCAATGCATTTTACCAGGATTATCAACCCCAGTCTGAATGACATCATCCAGGGTGAAGCCACTGGGCGTGACTCTGTCTCTCAGTTTCTTGTACAAATCCAGGGTTAGAACTTTGGCCATGTGGTTGTTGTGGGTGCTCAGGTCCGGGTACTCCTCATCAGGAGGCAGTCTCTGATTATTTAGTTGGGCCATTTTGATATTGCTAGAGTAAAAATAAATACTGTAATGTTAACATGTAAGCACATCTGCTCCCCCTTTTTCATAGAAGTGCTAAAGAACATCACATAACCAGTTTGGAATAGGAATAGACCAGGACAGCCAGGTAAACTGACTCTTTTTTTTTTTCCCTCCTCCCCAGATGAGTTATAATTAGAATGCATTTGGTTTGGGTTTTTTTTTTTTTCTCTTCAGATTGAAAGTATTTAGCAGAGCAGTTACATAATTGAAGTGTCTGGGAATTGATATGTCAGATCACAGCATGGAACATAGCTTGATGGAAACATGGCCTCCTAACGGAGCCATGCCTTTAGAGCAGTCTCTCAATGCTTTAGAAGATTTGTCCCTCAGTAGCTTGCGAACTTTGGGTACCATTGTCAAGAAGCACTTCCAGTCAGGAGGGAGAACAGATCATTATGCAGACCTAACGATCCCATTACCTGGGTTGTCAACCCCAGTCTGGATGCAATCATCCAGGGTAAATCCACTGGGAGTCTGTTTATCCCTCAATTTCTTGTACAGGTCCGGGGTCAGCACTTTAGCCATGTGATTGTTGTGAGCTTTCAGGTCAGGGTACTCCTCCTCAGGGTCGTACTTCATCTTCAGGAGGTTGTGGCTGTTTGAGAAGGGCATGGCTGACCCTACCGCAGTCACTAGGGGAGAAAGATGGGAAGCCTATCACTGGCAGCCTCCGGACCGCCCGGGGGAACGCCAGGCACCCAAAAGGTCACCTTGGCTCACGTTCCACCCGCGCCTTTCACACCTTTGCTGCTACACCACCTTCCACAAGCGCCAAGGAGTAAAGAAAAAAAGTTCTTTACGTCCACCAGCCTCGCCCGTCCCCACCACGCCGGCCGCAGGGGCAGAGGTTCTCCCGGCTCCCGGGGCACCGCCCGGGCGAGGGGACGCGCCCAAGGTCGCACGGAGCGGCCGCTGCAGCACCGGGCAGACGCCGCGCGCGGCTCCGGGGCACGGGGAGCGGCCG
>VYXD01016862.1:1531547-1605695 GCA_013397195.1 Hylia prasina | reverse complement strand
CTCGTGTGCCACCGGCCAGGGCGTGCCACTGCACGCCAACGCGGCCGGTCTCAGGCTTCACACCTTTGCCAACACCTTGGTCGAGGGTTCAGACACAGGTCTGATAATGCATCACCCCAAAATAAGCGTTATGTACTGTGCAGACTGGCCGTGCAGTGAGCCTTGTGAGTGGCAAGTGCCCCCAGGCTGGCAGAAAGCCCTGAAGCGGCTGCGGATGTGGCGCCCAGCCCCCGGCAGCCTGGTTCTGCAGAGGGAGGACCTGCACCTCGCCTCCAGCACCTGCGCAACCGTGGGCTCGTTTTACAGTTTAATTTGAAAGGAAGTAGGGTGATTGTGTAAATCGCAGTGAATCCTCTGCTCTTGTCATGTGCCAAAAAAAAAAAAAAGTCTTCAGCTTTTATTGGAGAGAGGGTGATTTCCTGCTAAAGACAGGCACAGGAACTCTGGGATCTTGACCCATCTAAAGCTCACCTGAAATTCACAAAAATAGTGACTTCCACTGGTCTTTTTGTAGGACTGAGCAGGTTTATCCCAAAGCTAAGATGCAGCTGAGAATCCTGCCATTTTCAGAAATAATGTTAATAATGTGAATGAGCATCTTGATTTGACTTTCACCTTTACATAATGGTATATTTATCTTTCTCTGACGTGCTTCTCGCAGCAGAGCCCATGTATCCTCCTGTCCAAACAGAGTGTGCTTATCCCAGAGCTGCTTTCCTTGACATGAGCTGTGAATGTCAGGAGACATCACCTGAAACTCTTTCCCACCACAATCTTTTCAGCACCATGACCAGTACCCTCACCCTAACAACAAGAAGCATGTGCACTTTACAGAACTGCTAAAGACTTAATAATAATGATATACGCATAGAGGAAATCATTGCAAAGTAAAAAGCCTAGACTGCTTCAAATAAAAATATGCTGTGTTTGGCTGCCATCCAGATTTCCGAGTTATTCCAGGTCTGGTAGACTGAGATGCTGAGTATACAGATCTCCAAGAGAAGCCAAAGGCTTGGCATCTGTGCAAGTCCAGTCTCAGCTTCCGGATCAAAGAACAAATCCTCTCTCTAGGTCTCCTCTGCACTTTTAACCTCACAAAGTCTTCCCCAACACACTAATAGTTTCACACAATGCTCATGCTTCAGAATAGTGAAAATTGCAAATAATGCACGGCTAAACAGGTATTAAATTATTTTAAGTGGAAAACTGTACCTCGAGTCCTCAATAAATTACAATATAAATGTAATATTACTGGGTTACCTCAGCTGCAAAAATAATTCTGATTGTGGATTTTTTTTAATGTAAAACATGAATATTTTATTCCTAATTTGAAACAGAAATATACTAAAACCATTTTCTTATATTACGGCTTATTTTTGTGGTGGTGTCCTCCATAATAAGAAAAAAAATCCAATCGGAGTAGGTTCTGAAGGCTCCTTTTATCTTATTTCATAATCTATTGCCACACAAACAAAGAAGCAATCAACTGTTCTGTAATTTAATTGTTCTAGAGATTTATAGAGTCAAGGTCACCTCAAGATCCAAAATCCAAGGATCTGTTTCATTGGATATGCTCTTTTTCTCCCCGTCTTGCAGAACAGGGAATACCAGTTGTGGTAAGCAGGTAGAAGTCTCCATGTGCTACACATTATAGCACTTCCAACACAAACACACACCTCTTCTTCACAGCACTTGTGTGACATGGAAAGAGAGGCAGGAACATAAAATCACTAAAATCTATCCAATTTACATGTTTGATAAGCAATGCACCCTCTACTCCCCTTTTCTCACCACTATTTGACAAATTTCTAGCATGCAGTATGTCAGAAGTGGCTGGATTTTACTCAGCCAGTTTCAAGATTTGCTGAAAGCTGTGTGTAAATTGGATCCTATCTTTGTCACAGCATTCCGTGCCAGCTTCCCTTGTGACTTAATTACAGATGCTGTGCCCTGTGTCAACAGCCTCTGATCACTGCTTTATCTGCCTCATCTGCTGGGAAATACTCGCTTTGGATAAGCCTGTATGGC
Source organism: Hylia prasina (assembly GCA_013397195.1). Classification (NCBI taxonomy): domain Eukaryota; kingdom Metazoa; phylum Chordata; class Aves; order Passeriformes; family Sylviidae; genus Hylia; species Hylia prasina. The sequence continues at coordinate 1,603,667 of VYXD01016862.1, read as the reverse complement.
CTGTTAGACTGTGATAAAGGCACCAATACTCACTTTCCATGCTGGGATGGTATCTTAGTGAATACTGATTTATATGCTACATTTCCGGTTGGAAAGGTGGGCTGATTACTCCAGAGATCTTTGCACTGAGCTTTAACAATGAAGAATTAAGGGAAGTTAATCATGGGCCATGCAGCTAACTTCCTAAGAGGCTTAATTATAAATGTTGTGTGGTATACAAGTGCAAGAGGAGATGGGTGTTAGCTAGTGAATGTGTCTTCTGAAATTACTTGCGGGAACGTAATATGAACCTGCAGAATTAGGGGATAAACATCATCTTGGAAACACAGAATAATATTCCAAATTAGGAAACAGCAAGAGAAAGTGGTTTGCTGTGAACAACTGAATTGTTTCCAATTCCTAATCTACAACTAAACACCACTTACAAATTAAACATAACACTCATGTAGCAGTAAATTAAAGAAATTGGCCATAGCTCCATCTGCTTAACTTGTCAAATGAAACTTCTCTTCCCATTTATCACTTAAAATGTATTTGCTTGTTATCCTTAGTGTATTTTTTCTCACTGCTTAGGCAGTCTGTTGAAAATTACTGATTGTTTCCAGTGAGCTGAGTGCCTGTGGAAATGAGGAGTTGCTGAGTGTCTCAATCTGGCACACAGTCAGGTCCACAGTGATCTGAACAGCAGCCCATCATGGGAAAGAAAGGACATGAGAACATAAAAAATGACAAATATAACCAATGACACTAAAAATGACAGAAAATTAAACGAAGTGGGTGCAAATATAAAGGCACAGTAGAGCCATGATTGCCAGTCAGAAAAACAGCTGAGTAGGAGTTTGCAGTTTAAGAAACCTCTGAAACTGCATACATTATGTTTAGATTAGATGGAGAGGAGTTTCATAACTAACAAAGACTACTGCAATTATGCTATGGGCAGGTCAACATCATAACAAAAAATATGTTCTCACTGAAGGTAATGGGAAAAAAATCCCTTATACTTGGTGGAACCACATTAACTTAAAAAAATCACAGATCATCATCTAAACAGCTCTCCGTTACTGGGTTTGTGATTGTGAAAGCATGACTTTTTCTCCATTATTGTGTATTACAGGTTAGCGGTGAATGCAGCACAGTACAGAGCGTTCATTATCTGATTTAGCTGGGAACACTACCTGCACGTCCAAAGTGATTCACTTGCTCCCTGCTATGCCCATACTGCTCCCATGCCAGGTAGCATGGGCTTGTTGTGAGCAGAAGATGAGGCAATATTCTCCTCCTTTGCTCCTCCCTGCCTCCTGACTACAGCCCCCGTACCACCAGGGCAGGCAGGGCTCTCCACATCACTTCAATCTTCAATCCTAAACACGAGACAGAAGTAGGAGTTAGTACCATCCTGTTAGGGGGTTAGATAACAATTCTGCTGCTTCTGAGCCCACAATGTGGTTTCTCCTGCAGCCTTACGAAACCCCTGTGAAGAGCTTGGTTGGCCTCAAGCTGCCTTTCCTTGGGGAAAGGGCGTGTGGAATTTTCTGGAAGCTGCCTGCCTAAGCCTTGGAGGCAAGGCCCAGGTCTGCCACTGGCAAAGGCAGGGTCATTCCCTGGGGAAGGGCCTTCAGCCCTGCTGGCGGTGGCCCTCGAAACACCCCACACGTTCAACGGGTAATGAATACCAAGTTCCCACTGGGGCTCTCAATCCCCATCGTGGCTTTTCACAGTGACCCACTGGGACCCCTCAAGTTTCAGTGACAGGGCAGCTGCCCGAGGCAGGAGCACCCCGGCGGGGTGCTTGGGGGGGCTGTGACCGTCCCCACTGCTCAGGACCCAGCAAAGAGCGCTGAGAGGACGGGGCGGTCAACAGGGGACTCGCGGGGGACAGGAGCCTCGATGGGGCTGAGGGACGGGTGTGCTTCGATGGGATTGTGAGGGGGATGGATGCTTCGATGGGATTGTGGGCACGGCGGGCTGAGGGGAACAGGCGCCTCGATGGAGCTGTGGGCATGACAGGCTCAAAGAAACGGGCGCCTNCAGCCTGCGACCGAGGCGGAAGGAGGCGCTGGGCGGGCTCCGCGTGTGAGAAGAGCCGGGCCGAGCCGGGCCGGGCCTGGGGAGGTAAACGGCTCGGGGCACGGGAAGAACCGATGGCAGACGCGGGGCGCTGGGGCGAGGGCGTCCCTTCCCCGCGGAGCCGCCGCCCGGGGCCGTTATGGGTTAACGCTGCTCTCCCGCAGGCGAAAGCCACCTCTCATCCCTTCCCTGCCCAGTCCGTGCTTCTCACCTGCCCGCAGCTGAGGTTCCCGGGTCCGCTGGGGCGGGCTGATATGCTGCTACGGTGCAGTAGCCGCATTACCGCCCGCGGGCTGAGGGGAGCCCTGCCACCGGGGCCATCTCGGAGCGGGAGCAGAGAGCGACTCCCCGGCCTTCGTGTGTCTGGGCGGGGAGGGGGCTGTGCCTGCCTCGTCTGCGGGAGGTTCCCTGCCCCCGTGCCAAGCAGCCGGCCTTCAGGAGGGGGAAGGGGTAGCCTGCCAGGTCCCCGTGGGAGCTGGTCAGGGAAGAGAGATGTGTGCCTGGGTTGTGATTGAAGGGAACACAGAATCGTGTTAGTGGTTTTATTTGTGAGGCTTGAGGGATCGCCTGGGGCCTTGGGTTTAGGTCGGTGCAGCCATAGCAAACGCAGAGGAAAGTCCTGACCCCATGTCAGGGGGCACCGCCTCAGCTTTCCGCCGCTGTCATCCCCTCACGCCGTTGCCCGCACAGCGCGTGGCAGCAGCGGTGCCGCAACAATCCTCTGCGTGCTGTCCGGGGAAATACTTAACAGCGCGAGTGCCTCTGCACTGCCAGGGAATGGGAAATACTGGAAGTGGTTGTAGCTCACTGTGCTCCTTGACAAGGGGGCGAGGCAAGGAAACTTCCAAAATTTCTCACAGATGCCAATTTGACCCCAAATGTATGAATATAATGTGCCAGGTGGCCTGAGCCTGAGAGATATGTCACTTGGGATGTCAGTGTGCACTGACATGGATGGACTTGCTGAACTTGATGATCTTAAGGTCCCTTCCAGCCTTGATGATTCTGTCATTCACTGCTGGGACCATTAGCTGTGGTAAGTGTAGTGGCTCAAAGCAAGGCAAGGAAGCTGGGAGCCAGTTGGTGTAATCAAAGGAAGAGGAATTAGCTTCTTATTCCTGCAGGCTTGCTACAGGATTCTTTTGCACATGGATGTAACTGCAGTAAATACTGTGAAAGAAATGGATTCCATTTGAGGTCCTTTCAAATAACACTTGTGAGAGCTGAAAACAGCACCCCATTGAAACTGTCTGGAATGAGAACTGTAAGTGTCATTTATGAAAGATTAAGACATGAACATAATCATAAGGTGCAAGCTATAAAAGACAGCATTTGTTCTATCTCACAAAGTCCTTTATGTATACATTTCTGAATTCATGGGATGCCCTTCTTACTATTTCACCAGATGTCCAGACAAGCCTCTTCTGCCTTGGCATGTGAACACCTTATGCAATAAGCATGTCATAAGCTTTGGAAGTTTCAGCCACAAGCACATCTGTTTATCAACCTCAGTGACTGCAGTGGAAAAATTATAAATCTTTGCTTAACAGCAAATTGAGCTGCATGGAGTTCCAGGCAGGAACCAGACTACAGACACCAGACTACACATTGAGAACTGAAGGTTTTTAATTAAAATGATGAAGCAGGACCAGACTCTTAAACATATAACACAAAAGTAATGTAATTCAGTAATTATTCTGAAACTAAAAGTAACACTGCTTTTGATTCTGCCAGGGATGGTGTACCAGAAATCTGACTTTCAAAGCCTTCTGTCATAGGCTTTAATTTCGAACTTTGGGATCCCTAGTACTTCATTAAACAATTCATGCATGAACTGATCAACCTGCAGCTTAGACAGTTAGCTGCTTTATCTGAAAGGCAATGTCAGGTTTCATTGTGAGCTGCCTTCTGATTTCTAGATTGTCTTCTCAAAGCCATCAAAATTTAATTGTAATTCTCTAAAACAGCTCTGAGACCATGGGGCTGAAGTGATTGGACTGTTGGCCTTAGCTTGCACATGATTGTTTACATTTAGCTGGAGCAGAAATCACTTCCCAGACAATTACTTTGCCCCCCCAATGGCAAATTAAAGGCCACAATGTTCTTTTTTTTTGCATGTAGTTAGTCAAGTTTATGCATAAATTAATGTCCTTAGCCTATCTCTAAACGTTCATTTGGAAAACTTTCAAGTATACTTTTGTTAGAGGTCCTAATGGCTGGTGATTGAGCTCCAGGCAAGTAGCAGAATGTCTTTATGTTGTAAATCACCAAGAAATAAGCAAGAAGATGGGAATAGAAGTTACAACTTAATAACATGCTCTGAGTACTCAGGAACTGTAATTGAACAGGATGCTGAAATTGGTACGAACCTGCAGTAGCTTGGTGGAGCAGGCTGAATAAATTATAAGGCATTTCCTAATTTTTCTTTAATATGTACCGTAAACCAAGAAAAATACTTGTTATTTTCAAATCTGTGGGATCCTTACACTGATTGTAATTGGATCAAGAGTACAGTGGATGGCAGGTCCCTGAACTTCCTGGAGCTCTCTTGCTTGCATCCTGTTTGCACAGCGTGGTTTTGTTCTGTATTGGAGAAAATAAAATTACTTGCTTTTATGTCTGTAGGTTCAGCTCTGTCAGGGTCCTGTGAAACTCTCCTGACATATTTATTCTTCTCTAGGTGACAATCATCAGCCAACTACAAGATTGTAGGTGACAATCATCAGCCAACTACAAGATTGTCACCATGAGTTTTGTTGAATATGGAGATACGATAAAGGATGGTGACACAGCTATTGTGTTCCTGGGCCACGAGTCCATGTTTCCTGTGAAAGTCCAGCATGGCACTGTAACACAGACTAAGTACGGGGTCATCAGGCATTCCACAGACCTCATAGGCAAGAAGTATGGCTCCAAAGTGACCTGCAGTAAAGGAGGATGGGTGTTCATTCTTCATCCAACTCCAGAACTGTGGACCATGAATCTCCCGCACAGGACGCAGATTCTGTATTCCACGGACATCTCTATAATCACCATGATGTTGGAACTGAAGCCAGGCTCCATAGTATGTGAATCAGGTAATAATTACTATGTTGAAATCCTTTATTAGGAACTAACACCAACACTTTCATGAAAAAAACAGGGTTTTCTTTGTATTTTGCAAAAAGTTGCACTTTTTCCCCACTGTGATACCATTTTCCCTGCCCACATGTTAAAGAATTCTGTATCATTGCATGTTATCAGCTGCTGTTTCTTCAAAAATCAATGCTACCTCGGTGTGCAGCCTCATGTATGTGGTACCTCTGAGCATATGTTTGGTTAATTCATCTTCTTAGAACAAATATGTAAACGTTTTCATTTCCCTTTTCTAAAACTTGTTAAGTACTTAAAATGTTTTTAAGTACATGATTTAAATCAAGATTCAGGCTTTGAATTTGCAGTTTCAGAGGATGTAGTTGAGATAACCTGGTGAAAGAGACTCTGGTGATAGGATGTTGAACTAATAAGAGAAATAAATTGGCAGTATTTATGTATGGTACCGTGTAAGTACACAAATTTCATTCTTCTCTTCCCAAGTGTAATCCACTTGTAACACCACAACTTCCTGCAAAATCACTGATTAAATACAATGGATGATGTGTTCATCACAGGACTGTGTTTTATTTCTAAACTTGGTTTAATTACAGCTATCATGATTTTGCTTAGTTTGGAAGTCAGGAGTGAAAACTGACATAAAATTTTCTTGGTTACATAGAATTTATAATAATGTCTTCATAACTTTATTACTACAGGCAGTATGAGGCTTGCTTGATTTGAGTGAATCTCTGTAGTTTGGAGAAATAGCAACTGAGGTAGTTTGTCCTTGTTTTTTCTGGCTGTTTGAGCATTTTTATGAAGCAATTTCATACACTTCCCTCTCAAGCATAGATATGGCAAAGGATCAGCATGACAGGACTGTGATGCACTGTACTTTCTTTCTTTACCATTTCCTGTTCCCACTCGTGCATAATTTTGGGCAGCTTTTCAGGCATAATGACCACTTTCTAACACAACTGAAACACCAATTATCTGTGCACCCAGTTTCACTCTTTAAGAACCAGGCGGTGCATTTAGCTGGTTGCTGTATGTACAGCAGCACTTGAAGCAGGCAAAGCCCTGTGCAGAAGCCTCTGGTACTGTGAAAATATTTGGGTCCTATGAGTTTGTATTTTGGTTTGTAGGATGATCAAACGTTTCTAGTTCTGTCATGGGAAGTTTCTGTATTCATCAGTTCTTCCCCTCCCTGATATGTTTAGACAGGATGGGAAAAATAAACGGATTATTTTGGGGGGCGGGGGGGAGAGATTTGAATTGCTCCATGTCCTGTCTCACTCAGACTAGTCAAATGTACAGGGCTGTACATAAAATATTTTCAATAATGTCAAAGGTGCCAAAAGAGGATGAAAATATTTAATCTCTTGCTTATCTAAACAGCTAAGAAATGGAAACACTTGATAATTTCCAAAAATGTTGTGAGTCAAAAGTCATAGCCACAAATCAATCCTTTTTGCTGAGAGGAAACTGTCCCCAGGTTCATTTTAATGCTTGTACTGCCAATGTATTGCAACTTCAGCTTTCCAGGCAAAGTGAACAGTTTTACTGCTATAGTTATGCTTGTATTGCTTGCAAGGTTCACTGTTCACAAAGAAAGGAAAGAAGAATACTGCAACAAATCCATCTGGCTAACCTTGAAGCAAGAGACCTTACTGGAGATTTACTTTGAATCAAAATCTTGACAGGTATTGACAACTGGAGCCTCCAGTGTGGTGATGTAGCCTGCTTTGGTGCCATCCTAAATTCAGTGGTATTTGGTGATCCAAAATCATTAGCTCTAGATTAACCTTGTGTGGGCTAGACAGAACCAGCCCCATGGTGTTGAGTAGAAACAAGACAGGAAATTTGGTCTAGTAAAACTTGAGTCTGCTTCTTGCTGGTGCCGAGTTTACGTGTATTTTAAGCATTAATTAGCACAGAGGTCTGTCTTTTTTATTATTTGAATTTAGATACACAGTTGCTGTTATGGATTGGCAAAGCAGACTCCATAAAAAAAGCTGGGCTCTTTTCCTCTTGTCTTACCAACTCAACTGTAGAAGTTTGTCCTGTATTTAGCCATTGTAAGCTAGCAGAATTTTGAATTAGTCTCCACAACTGTGAGAAGAAAGGATTGAAAAAGTAAGATGAAATACCCTCTGCATTGTGTTGAAATGCTGTGAATATAAATGATCTTCTGCATGTGATTATAAAAATGGAGTAGAGTAACCAGAAGGATTAATTTTATGTCACTTTAATTATGTAGTTTAAATTGATTAATCAATGATCTTTTAGACATGATTTGTCCTAAAAGATATGAACATATTAATACAGTTTTTACTATGTTTAATCATCTTTAATAAACACATAAAGAGCAAGCTTGTCAGCAGCACATGCATAATTAAAATGACCCAGGCATACTCTGTTGAGGAGGCTATAAGGAGACTCTGCATCTACCTGATGTTTCATGGCAGAGGTGTAGGAATATGATCCTTTTTCTGTCTTCTGCTAATTTCTTATTTATAAAGGTATGTTGAGTTTTAAAACTGTTAGCACTGTTACTAGAGCTAAGATCTTTTTAAAATATTGGTCTCTGCACTGAGAAATTCCCCACTTGGATAGGGTTTTTAACAGCCCTATCTTTCCAAAATTATGATACTCAAAATAGCTGCTTAAATACCTGCTCTGAGTGGCCCAATTGTGTGAAAGTTTCATTCTTGTCAGGTAACTCCAATAATCCCATTTGTGTTTATTGCGTGTGCAGCAATGCCTAGATAAAGGAAGAGGCTAAATCTTTCTCTTTTGTCTCACCCCACTCTCCAAATCTAATCTTGATGTCAACTTCCCAGGCTAGGCTCCCTGTAGGATAATAACTCCATTTGACAACTGATTTTGAGGGCTTTAGGTTTATTTTTAACACTATACTGGAACCAATATGAAACCTTTCAAATATTTTTTCCAAACAAAATCCCCTTCTTTCCAGTCCGCACACATCAAGGCATTTTTACTGTCCTCTCTCCATGGTGAGATGTAAAAAAGTGCTTGTCTTAATAGTACAGCATGTGAAACGTCATTTAATCTGATAAATCTCAGAAGTATTTTGGCTTTGATGGAGCATAGTATTTGGACAACATGTAATTTAGTCAAAAGTACTTTAACCACCATCCCAGTGATCCTTCAGCATTCACAAAATCAGACTCACATGAGCAAAAATGTTAATTGGATTTTTTGTTTCCCTTCAGCTAAATCCCAAATTAAAAATTGCTAAACCCTATTCATTGCTACACAGCAATGCGTTTCCGAGCTCAGGGACTGGATTTCTGAAGGCTGAGAGCAGTGGTCTGGGCTCTCATGGTTTCTCAGAGAAGGAGTAAGAGGAGCTGCCAACCAGCCTTTACACTGGAACTTCTCAGAAACAATTATGAAATTTTCAAACTCACAGCCTGGGTAGAGATTTTGTTAAAGAGTACTCTCATAAAAAATTAATGAGGACTTAATGATTAATGGATACTTAATAAATGATTAAGAGTTTATTGTGAAGTCCCAGCAAGTCGTCTGTATGCTTATGACTTCTGAAGTGCTTAGAGACTTTTTGACAATTACTGCTCATGTCTTTACTATTTTTGTGTCATAAGTATATGTACTTTGTTTGCAGCTCTGTTTTTAGTGTAAAGTACAGACCGAAGTTTGGAAGTATTAATTTGATTTTGAAATGTGCCCAAACTAATTATGTCTGTGTTATTATAATGTCTCCCTTATCTATGTCTTAGCAGCTGTTCAGGTTAGAGAGTGAGAGAAGAATTAGAAAACTTGATCCTTGTATAGCACCTCTTGAAGTATTAAGAAAGGCCTCATCAGTACAAATGTCATAAACCACAATATTCTCTTGCCATACCAAAGCACTGAACTGGTGCTGGGCCCCCAACAGAGGGGCAGTAAGAAAGATGTGGATCTGCTGGGGCAAGTCCAGAGGAGGCCATGAAGATGAGCAGGGGGCTGGAGCACCTTCCCTACAGAGGCTGAGAGAGCTGGACTTGTTCAACCTGGGGAAGGGAAGGCTCCAGGGAGATCTTATGGCACCTTCCAGTACCTAAAGGGGCTGCAAGAGATCTGGGGAGAGGGAATTTTACAAGGGCATGGAGTGAGTGATAGGACAAGGAATAATAGGTCTAAACTGCAAGAGGTATTAGGAGGAAACCCATTACTTTGAAGGTGCTGAAGCCCTGGCAAAGGTTGCCCAGAGAAGCTGTGGATGCCCCATTCCTGGAGGTGCTGAAGCCGAGACTGGATGGGGCATTGAGCAACCTGGTCTAGTGGAAAGGTGTCCCTGCCCTAGACAGGTGGGTTAGAGCTAAAGAAGCTTTAAATGTCTTTCAACCCAAACCATTCTGTGAGTCTATGATGATTCTGTGAACCAAACCTGTGACCACATGAGGCATCCCTGTAATGTATTCAGACTTGTGGCTGTCATGCAGCTGATGAGGAGTCTGTTCATACCCTAAAGCATTTGTTCCCATACTTTTTGGACTCACTTTGATCTTGTAATTTCATCTGACCACCAAGCACACCTCTCATGCAGCTCTGAACCTAACCACATTGTTAACCATATTATGTCCATTCTGTAGAAGATTCCTTCCTAATAAAATCAGACTTTTGAATCTATAAAGAAAATTTATTTCTTCACTTCAATCTCTAAAGAAAAATTAATTCTACATAGTCTTTTATAGGCAGTGCCAGCCTTGAAAACCTCCCTACTATCCTTCCCTCAGCTCCTCAGTCTTGTCAGTGAGCAGTGGCCCTTTCTGACCTCCAGAGTGTTGCCTAAAATGCTTGCTTCAGCATGGTGTCCATGACAGATAGGCAGATAGGCTAATTTTCTGTAAAGGGAACTCCTTGACTGTAAAGTGAACTTTTTGGTTTGGTGTTTTCTTTTTCAGCCATCAGTTCAACTCCTTGAAATTCTCTCCCTCCCTCTCTTTTTCCTTCTCTCTGTCCCTGCTCTTCCTGTGTCTTACCTCTGCTACCATGAATTGGGCCCTTGACTCTCTTCCCAGTAAGATACTTGGGTTCATTTCCATCAAATGCTTAATATCTTTTTATGTATTCATTATAGATCATTACACAAACTTGTCATGTACAGTGAGCAGCCTTCGTCTGTTCAGTGTTTCTTGACAGATTTTAGCTGTGGAGTTGTTAGCTCTGTCTCAAGATTAATTTTCCCTTGATTTTGAGGCTCCCTCCGTTCTCATGGCTGATTCATGACCTATCTTACTATTTGTTAGGACTAAGTGGCGTAGCTAGGAGACAAATAGAGCAACACTGTCATTGTTTTGTTGTATTTACTCATTTCAGAATATCTTAGGTAGCCAAATTTTGCATCAGGAGCTTAAGTTCTACCAAAATGTCACTAGATATTTTAGAGACACGGTATTAAATAGTACTTTGCGTACTTTTCTCTTTTTGTGTTTCCAAGCAATATGAACCTTTTTATGCACTTAAGAGCTTATTCAACTTTATTCCAAAATGCTTTTGCTTACACACAGCTGTAAACATCTATAGATCCTAAATGACAATTTGTAGCTCCTTTTTTAAAAAGAAGCACCATGATGAGAAATTTCTAGGGAAGACAAGCCAAGCAATAGCCTGCAAAGAGAAAATGTGTGGAACACAGAATCAGGTCACTTATAATCATGGCATGGGTAGATTGCAGGAGATTAGACAAATGCCCTTTGCAATAAGGAAACAAGACTAAATGGAAAACAGTGTAAAATGTACTTTGTATTCTATATCAGCTAAGCTCCGTGCTTGATGCTGTGGTGACACTCAGTCTTGGCAGTATTCTGTGCTGAAGTAACAGAATTCTTGAACAGCTCAGATATTGTCCACTGCAACTTTTGAGAAGGTGAGAAATTATTTTAACGTGGACATTGTTTCAAGATGGCTGAGGTGTGTGGAGGATTCTCTGTGGAAAACCTGTCACTTGAATAAGCAGTGGGTGACAAGAACACAGATCTGCTGGAGGTCAGGGCAATTGAGAAGTTCATCTGATCAATACTTGCTTGTCTGCAAATCAGAAGGAAGTATCAGCAGGTGCTGAGCTAGAGTGTTTTATATAGGCATCCACTTGTTAGGACTGAAATCCTGAAACTGCAGTGTTCTCGTTATTTTGGGAGAGGGGCAAAAACACTCCCTTAGAGCTTATATGTGTCAGAGAAGGAGAATGTTGTGCTTGAGCACAAGAAGGAGAAAAGGATGCTGCATCAGTGTGCAAAGCCATTAGCCACCTAAATCATGGGTGGAACACAGGAGCTTAGTTCTGCCTTTGGACTGAAGTGGAGCCCATTCCTAGTTTACACTATGCTGATCCCCTGCCCAGTGCTGCCTCCTCAGATGTTGAGCTTTGAGTGTGGCGTATTGGGGCCCCTGCAGTGTCTCATTAAACGCCTGCAATGCAGATATCTGCTTTTTGACTAAGATGTTTGAGATCACAGAACAGTCAATGTAAAAGAGCATCACATTTTCCAAGTGAAAATTAGCAATGACATAAGTGCTCACCTAAGTGAGCTCTAAAGCAGCAGTTGTTGCTGTTAAGGTTGTCTTCAGTACAGTTTGAATTGTTGTTTTACCTCTGTACTGTAGAGTCCATGATTAAAACATGGTAGTTAAGTGGGCATTGTCCTGTGATAGAGAGCTAACAGTTTCTAAGGCTATTTACTGTGCAAGCTGTCAAAAAGGGAGCATGCTGGTGGTAAAATTATAAATTAGTTGTTCTATTTGTCTTACCTTCTGCTTTCTAGGTCATATCAGGAACACAGGCATTTCACTGCACCTTTGAGACAGAAAAGCCACTGAAGTTCTTCCTGTTCTGATCTTGCCTCTTCTGATACAAAATAGTAGGTTTTGACTATCCAGGTTTTTTGGTTCATTTGTATACAGGTGATTCAAGTATGCTATTTCTGGTTTGGTGGCATTCTAGTAAGTCTGCAGTAGTACTGCTCAGGTTTTGCTGCTGTCCTGACTGGTCCTGTATCAAGCTAAGGATACCTTTCATTTCCCAAGGAAACCTGTGCCTGACTAGAACTTACTCCAGACTGGTGCCTAAGACTCTTGGAGTCATTTTTTGCTTTTTATCAGCAGTGATTTAGAAATAAGGACAAAGAGAAATTGAGAAAGTAGCAAGAGGACAGAAATGTTGAGTGTTGCAGATTTGCAGGGAAGAAGGTGAATATAAATATTAATTTCCCCTTCTACATCACAAAAACATAGAGTTGAACCCCTGCCTTGTGTAGACAGTGCTGATTGAGCTTTAGGGCTTGTGGCAGGTATGGGCTTATGCCAGACTCTCATATTAATGGATCACATCAAATGTGCCGATCTATTGGGTGCATGAGAGTTAAGGGTCATCATCATGTCACATGTCTGGGATCAGAATATATTTTCAAGGAGAGATTTTACAGTAGTGGGTGATGCATAACCATCTTGCTCCTGGTTTCCTGTGGTTTTGAGAGTGTTGTCACAGAGAAGGCAGGCAGCATCTTCAGAAATACTCCCATTAATAATATTAATGTGGTAGAATTTGATATGTTAAAATGTGATACATATGTATTGTTCTCATGTTTGTGGTAGCCAGTCAACAATAAATAATTCCTGGCAACCTTTTTTAACAAAAGCTCTGTCTGTAATATGCCTGCAAGTGGTGACTTCGAACATCTTGGTTTTAATTCTGGATTTGGCTTGGAGTGTTTGTGAATAAAAAAAAGCTTTAGAAAGGAAGCCAAAAAATCTTGATGGGTTTTCCTATGGAGGAGACAAATGGTATCTTTTGTGGTGTTTTTAAGAGCAAATTTAAAAGGAAGGTGATTAAAAATGTAAAAGAATATGAACAAGGAAACTGGATACATGCATAAGCTGCCTCCCTCTTCTGCTTACAGCCTAGGCCTGTTCACTCCTTTAGATTAGCAGAGAGAGATACAGAAAGTGTGCAGCACTTCTCATTTAAGAGGTAAAATAAATCAATTCCCTCATTTTACAATAGTTCTCAGTTGTGTAATCCTCCCTTTTCGCATGAAATGTAAAGGCAGAGTTTCAGTCTGTAGCATCCTGTGAGCAACAGTTCCCTGCTTTTGTCATTAGAAACGTATCAATGGAATACTACTTCTTTGTTATGCATATGTATCATTGAGTTTTCACAACCACGTAGCTGCTGTGCTATCGTTTCTCCTTTGACCAGGGAAAAGTTCACTTTGACATTTAGATCCTTCAGGTGCTGTGACAGGGTAGTTTCTGATGTATGCACATGTAGGTGTGTTTTGCTGTTTCTTTGTTTTATTTTAATACTACCTTGAATGGCTGTATTTTCACTTCATTAAGTGCACGTGTGTAAAAGTTTCTCTCTTCTCTTGGACCTCTCTGAATCCAGTGCTAAAATCTGTAGGTCCTCTCTCCGTCCCTAATCTGCCCTGCTGAAGCTGTGGGGTGCCAGTCTGCCTGCTGGGGTCAGAGCCCTCGCAGAGGGAAGCAGAGGAGCAGCGCCGATTCCGCGGTGCGGCCGCTTGATCCGGCGGCAAACATGGGCCCTGAGCTCTGTTTACAGTCTGAACGTCTCCCCTTTCAGAGCTGTCGGATTCAATCCAGTGCCACAGCAGTGTTCCTCCCCTTATGTGACTAGAGGGCAAGAACCTGGGATCTGCCAGTGAACTCAGACTTCCTGTATGATTACGGAAAGTACTGCGCCAATTAAGCGGCTGTACCAGCCCCTGTGCCCCCTAATTAATTTCCTTTCTACTTGTTTCTGAGCTGCTGTACTTCAGATTCTGTCCTTTATAAGTTTTTGAAGATTTTTGTTTGCTGAAAGAACTTACCTCAGGCTGGGCAGTCATTGAAAATAGATAGAAATAGATTTTATTTCTAGAGGAGAAATGTGTTCTAAGCACAGAATTATGAATCAATAAACACAGATAATTTGGGGTTGATGTGGGGTTTTGAATTTGGGGGATTACTCCACTAAATGCCACTTGAGTGACTAATTTGCAATGGGAATTGGTATATGGGTGTTTTCTTAAGTGAAAATCTTTGTTATTAGTCATTCATCTATTTAATATGCCAATGGGTCTTTTAAAGTAAGTTTTCTAAATTATCAAAGTAAAACAAGAAAAAAAATCTGTCTTGTCAGTCCCTGTTTGTATGTGGTAATTGTAGTTACCTACAATTTTGTGATACATTTTGTCAGACTCTAGGTAAGCTTGTGTAGGCATGTATGTGTGTAAGTGACCTGTGAAAACAGGTGTTTGATCAGCGTGGCTGCAAGGAGCCAAGAGGCTTAGTTTTGGGTAATTCCAGTGGGAGTTGAGGATGTCTCTTAAGAGATCTGTGCAAAGCAAACTGTATCCTGCCAGCCATTTGTTTGCGTGGATATTAATAGGATTTTCAAGCACAGACCCATGCCAACATCTTTTCTTTGTTTAGTGAAGTGTAAGGTTTTGAAAATCCATTAAAATTTGCATATATCTCTTTTCACCCTAGAAGAGTCTGATACTTTAAAAAAACCTCTCCAGTTAATTTCCCTGATTTTTTCCTGTTGCATTTACTTCCTCATGTTCTCTAATGGCAGTTGTTAGAGCTATAGCTGACCCTTGGCATTAGTTTCCTACTCCAGGGAGATAGGACAGATCCTGGGTTTGCCAGATTTTTTTTCAATGAATGCTTTGAGGACCCGGAAGACTGTTTCCTAGGTCACCTAGTGCCTCCCTCCTTGTGAAGGAAGGACTGTTCTCTTTCAGGAGCTGAACCAGTGGTTTGTGTTCATTTGAGTTTTGAAACAAGTGTTCCAAGCAGGAAGACTAATGCAGAAGACTTTAGTTCTGATGTTTGGCACTGACAAACTCAATTTCATGAGCTGCTTGTCTTTCCTAGGTACAGGCAGTGGGTCCCTCTCCCATGCTCTCATCCGGACAGTGGCTCCCACCGGGCACCTCTACACAGTGGAGTTCCACCAGCAAAGGGCCCAGAAGGCACGGGAGGAGTTCCGGGAGCACGGGGTGGAGCACCTGGTCACTGTGACCAACCAGGATGTCTGCAAAAATGGCTTTGGGGTCTCCAACATTGCAGATGCCGTGTTCCTAGATATTCCATCTCCATGGGAAGCCATAGGACACGCAAAGTCAGCATTAAAAGCTGAAGGTAACTGCATTTTTCTCTTTATGTTCACAAAGTACTGTGCACGTATCTCTGCCTTTCGGCCATACACTAGATGTGCTCCCTTACCTTGTGTGATCACTGTTCTCAAATGTCAGTCTTCAGGCATTTCTAAGGCTGTACAACCTTCAAAAGGCATCTTCAATTTACAGTGGAGGATTTGAAAGAAGAACAGTTTTTCCCTGCAAGTCCGTGAGAGCTGCTACAATTAGCATGGGCAGTTTATAAAAACTCCATTGAACCATTCTCAAGTGCATTTTGCTAGATCTGAGGTGTGTGGGAAGCAGAAGTAATAATAAATGCTGAAAGCAAATTTCTTTGGCAAGTCAGTGGAAAGGTGTATAAAAGTTGTTCAGCCTCAGTTCACATCAATCATTGCAGATTTATATCTATTTAATAGAGCACCCCAACGGTATTGTTTAAAAAAATGTGGTTATGCTTACCTGTGCTTGCCAGTTTATGTCCTAAATCTTTGTGGTTGGAGCTAGTGAGAAGTTTGCCACTGGATGCAGTGGGAATGGAACATAAAGGATGTTCTAGCTTATGCCAGTTGCTCTGGGATTGTGACAGCAACTGAGAACTGATGTTGAGGTTTTGCACAGATTTCATCGCTTTATTACACCTGTTTTCTCTCTTGAAAAATAAGCTTCAAGTAACAAATAATTCTTTTATCCTGGAATAAGTTTTCCTCTATTTAATGTCATAATAGTGTGGATCTTAATTAACTTATGCCTGATTGCTTCCATCTACAAAAGTGAGTTCTCTGATCAAGAGAGCATGGAGTGCTGAACAGTGTCCATGCTGGGACATGAGTTTAAAAAAAACCTGATTATGTGCCAAGGCCCAATCCTTTGTTAAAATATATAATCACAGGCTGGAATTGCTAAGTCTTCTTGAAATCACAAGATTTAAGCTTGTTCTTAAAGGTCACTGAATGTGCACTGCCTTGCTGAGTCAGGATCAGCCCTGCTGTTAGGCTACCTCAGCTACTACTAAAAATTTTCTAGAAAGCTTTGTGATACCCACGTAACACACTTTCTTTAAAAAGTGGATAAATAGAGGGAGCCTTGTTAGCACTCTGTACCTGCAATGGTTACAGTTCAATTTGTAGCAGCTTTCCAGTGTGTCCTAGTGGGGGGGAAGAAATCACTGCACTGTACAATGCCCTTCCCGTGCTCAAATTATCTAATCTAGTGAGCACAACACTCAGCTGACTTCCCAGCTTAGAAGGCGCTGCATTGCGCAGTCCAATTTGAATTATTTAAGTGGTGCATGCTTAGAATACTAAGCAGGGCTGCTTGAACAGTTCCAAGTTTTGAATCCTTGTCTCACTCCAGCATTTGAAATCCTAGAAAATCTATTATAGTCCCAAACTGGCCATACCATCTGGCTATGCTTTTCTGTGCTATGCTACAAGGTTACATCTGCTTAGGCAATATAAATAAGACTTCAAAATCCCACATTTTTGTGTTTGTGAAGTGGCATCATTCACTTTATGAACCACTCAAAAAGCAAAGTTGCTGATCCTTGCTGCAGTTTTTGCTGCAACCAGCCACCCATGTCTGAGATCTGGTCCTGGTCTAAGGCTCCTCTTTTGGGCAACTTGATACCTGACTAACTGGGGACATTTTTTAAATTTTTCTATTTTCCATATAAACAAAAAGTGGTTTTTATATAAAATATAATTGATTATTGTAGTAATATGTTAAATCTTACACACTTTTCAGTTTTATTCTGAGTCATGCAGGTAGTTTTGTTGTGGTTTTTTTACTACTCTTAAATCTAAAATATGGCAGAAGGTTATCTGTAACTGCTTCCCTTTCCCTACCACAGGCAGATAATTTAATAGTGCTCCTTTGTTTTGTTTTCAAAGAGTTAAAGCTCTTCTGCAGTACAGCCTGTGCACATTCTGCTGTTATTCAACCCCGTTCCAAGGGTTCCTGTAATGATAAAGCATCACTGCAGGAAATGAATTCCACTCTTTTCTGTCCACACCCTCTCTCTCAGATCTGGACAGGGTCACATTTGAACCATTCACACTGTGGGTTTTGGTGTGATGTGCCATGCTAATATCACAGCTGTACTGCCAGACAGTGGTAATTTAGTCCCTAAAGTCTTAAGGTATTTTGAATTAAATCAGAACTAAGCAAATTCAATATACAGCATTAGCTACTCTCCTCCTTAAAACCACAATACTTGTGATAGAGAGTTCAGCTGAGACAATACCGGAGAGTTCTCAACCTTAACAAAAATTTATCAGATCAGTATTTTCTCTCCTACTTCAGCTCAAGGTCCTGAATAGTTGCAGCTCCTAGTAGGATGAGTGTTAATGATCCTCTCTACAGAGTACAATTATCACTCACATTATGCCTTGCAGTATGCTGTAAATACACTACTTAGAGCAGCTTGGCCTCCCATTTAAAGCACTGTCAGCCTGTGAAGGGCTGAGAGAATAAAATGGCACAGTAAGTTTGTGACTAGAAGGTTCTTGTTCTCTGGTGATGCTCTCTGCCGACTTGCAGGTTTGCATCTCAGCTGAATCCTTTTGTGCTGATGTCACCAGTCACACTTCCAGCAGAAACGCTGCTTGTAGCATCTCTGAGGCACTGCTGCACTGCAGAACTTACTTTCATTTCCAGACCTGCACTGTTTTTCTTCTGCAGCATCTGCTGATTAATGTTTTTCTGTAGTCATAGCTGCTGTTCCCAATATCTGACCTTGGTGGTTTTTACACAGTTCACGTTAACCCCTTCAGGCTAAACTTTTAAAAATTAGGAAAATGAGAAAATTGTGAGGTAACAAAAATATCCTCAATGTTCTACAGTTCTTAAATGCCCTGAAACTTTTGACTCACAGTCATTTCACAGCTGAATACTGTAGTGCTTTGAATATAATTCTGCACCCACCTACTCTACTCTCATAAATACTGTCTATTTCTTCCAAGGCTGGGGAAGATGAGGGAGAAACCCACTGGTACAATAATTTTCATACAGATTTTAAATTTTCAGGTAGGGGGATGGAAAATTACAGCCATGTATTAGGTTGGATTAACCTCTTGCATTTTAAGTTGCTTCTTATGGTGTTTAACAGTCTGAGTCACAAAATTATTAAAACCACCTCTCTTTTATTTCCTTTATTTCTTTAAAGATTTTACTCTTAAATTCCATTTTTTCCATTCCCTCTGGAGCATCGTAAAGCCCCTAAATTATGAGTTTGTCCAATTGTGATCCTTGAAATAACAAGGTATCAGATAATTCTGAATCAGATAATACGGTGCTGTCAATTCTCCCCCCAAAACTATGCAGGTAAAGTTTGCTTTGAGCATCTCCCTCTTTGGGCCTCTGCACTTCCATGTCCATGCAGGAAGCCTCACTGGCTATTTTTCTTGAGCTCCAGAGGTTATTCATGGCCTCAGTTTTAAACCACCCAGGTGTGGCTTTGAGGAGCAGCTTCTGTCCCTCACCATATGAAGTACTTGCACTACTAATTCATCTCTAGCTTGGGTCTGTCAGGGCTTGGCAGGTCAGGTGCACACAGTGAGCCTGGCCAGAAGTACAAGTGATTCTTTCACATGTAGAGAGTCAAGCAGAAAGATTCCTGCATCAAAATCTTCACTGTGGAAGGCCAGCCAAAGCTACTGGCTTTTACATAGTTCAAAGGAAGTTGTTTGAGATGAAAGGATCCTTAAAGAAAGTTGTTAGATTTTCTTCCCCAGAATGGAGCCAACTGATTTTTTAAATTTCTTTGTTACATGCTTTTACCAGCCCATAAGAATGAGCAGGAATAAATTCCTTTTGAATGATGCACTTACAAGTGCAGAGGTTAAGGTCACATTTGCAGAAAATCACATCAAGCTCCTATTAATGAGCTGGCAAGTGATTTGGAGAAAATTCTCTTTTCTGAATCAAGAAACATCTTTAATTTCTTCCAACAGCCATATCCTCTAATTTCACTTGTCAGGGAAGCTACATCAAATCGCCCACAAGCACACGCACTTAAAGGACATTCTGTCCCCTTTTGCAGAGACAATATTTTTAGTGTCCTACTAGCACAGAGTAAATACCACAGTGATGCTGCTCAGTGACTTTCCTACCTCACCCCTACACAATGATAATGCCTGTGTGGTTTTTTTCTTCCTTGAGATCTTTGTAACGTAATCTTCCAATTATGACAATGCATTGAAGTCCCAAAACCCAAGATGTGTTCGTTTGCCAGAGGTAAAAATGCTGTGCTATATTCTTTATGTCACAGAATCATTCTAAAATTACTGGCCCTTTTCCCTAAAACTTAATGGTGCTGTGCTACATGTGCATCATCTGAATAATACTGGGATGATGAAAGAACCTGTCAGAGCACTTGTGACACCTGCAATAACCTACAAAAATAAGAGCACATTTCTTTGCACACGTTTTCTGTATCATAAGCAAGCACTGGAGTTCTTGTCAATTGGTAGCACTGAGATTTCCACACTTGAAACCTAATGCACTTATTACCTAAATAGAGCTGGTAGAGATGTTATTCCTTGCTCAGACAAACCAGAAACAAAATTGTTTATTGGAATTGCACAAGAACATTCTGGCAACTTTCGAGGCACCGGCCTCTTGTAGAGATGCAATGGTGTGTCCCTCAATTACCAATTAGATAGTCTGTTGAAATGTACAGTACTATGTGGATGAAAATGTTCTATTTCCCTCTTCCCTTAAACTTGCTTTTCTAATCATTCCAGTCTGAATTGTACTTCCATTTTCACGTCCTCTCGACCCTGTTGTTGGTTACAATGACTGCCAGGACTGTGTGGGCTTGTTCCAGGCTATGGATTCAGGACATTTAACCTCTTCATTAAATGCTTCAAACTAACTCACTGCCTGTAAAACTGAAGGTCGAAAAAACTTAAGTCTTTCATACAGTCTCATTATTCTCTTCTCCTCAACTGTAGCACTTGTCAGATGCATTATACATGAATAAACACATTTTTAGACAGCTCTTCAGATCAAAAAGCTCACACAGCTTCCCAATGTGAACAGGATTAATCTCTCATAATTACTATATCAATTTATGATGACACACAGATCTCATTAACCAAATTTAGGAATGGTAGCTTTCTTAAAAGGAGAGCTCTGAAAGAACACAAACCAAATTTGTACAAAAAAAGTTTCCATTCAGATGTTTTTCACTGCTCTCTAGTCTAGTCCACCCCTTTGTGATCCACAGACAGAGCAAATGTGCCCCAGGGAGGAGAAGAGAGGGAGGGAGTTCTTGTCTTTTCTTCATTCACTAAGGAATCCTTGGCATGGTAAGACAAAGTAATGCATATTCAAGTCCTTTAAGCCCTAAAAGCCTCTTGGTGTCTAAAGGACAAGAGGGCTCTCAAAGAGTCTGAGAACTGTGAATGCTGAAATCTAGATTTGTATCTGTTTGGTGATTGTGACAGAAGGGGTGTTGCCTAGCTGGTAGTCCAGCCGGGTACAGAGGGCACTCCCACAGTGTGCAGAATTCAGAAGCATCTGCTCTCTTAAAGATTACAATGTCTCTGCTCCTGGGACAGATGAGCATGTCCTTCTGAGTGCTGGTTTTCTACTTCTTTTTTTTTTTTTTCCCCTGGTATAAACACACCATAGGAATTGAAACTTCCCAAATGTTTCTATTTTAGAAAGCCTCTTGCAGTCTGGAACTGCTATTTCATTTTTGCCTTCCAGCCTTCTGCTAACTGTAGCTTTCCAGTCTTTGCTCCTAATATCTGCTTAATAAAATAATTCCAGCCTGTAACTGCATGTCAGATCTGGCCTGCCTGATAGTACAGGAGAAAGCAGAGGGGACCCCTCTCCCACTTGTTAGGATCTGTTAGGACAGGTGCTTGATGGGTTTGCTTCTAAGCCCTTTGTAGGTATATTTATTTGGGAGGGATGTATAAAAATAACGAGAACAATAGGCATGAAAGGGGAAAACAAAATTGACAGAGCTATTAAAACCCATTGGATGGTCTCAGTTACATGGAATACCAGGAGTTCGCTCTTTTCTCATCTTTCACACCTGAGAAACTTCCAGCAGTGCAGGAAGTAAAGTAACATTATTTTTTGTGCTTGCCCTCTGGATATTTGCTACTGCAAGCAAGAGTTTTCTTCCTTACCAAACAGCTTGAAAGCCTGTTTTCTGTAACCCTACTTCCCCCAGCAGTTGTGAGGAGGCAGCCTGATAAATCTTCACCAAGTTTGGTGTTGACATGCTGTGCTCAGCTGACCAGCCCCAGGCAAGAGGAAGGGTGCTCTGCCTTTAATTGAAGGCTTGACAAGAACCGTAGGTGGCTTTGCTGCGTGTATGGCAACAGCTGTGTGCAGGCTTTGAGTTTTTGACTGTAAATACAGAGCATGTGAATTCAAAAGCCTTAAACATATCTTCAAACCCTTAGAGTCAGAATAAATAAGAACAGACTTACCGTAAATGTAAATATATTTGCTTTTTTATTGCAATATAAAACCTCAAAACCAAAAAGCCTGAATGAAGTAGTAGTCTCTGGTCTCTCGGCAGATTCTTGCTTTGCAGACAAAGCGTTATTGTGAACTGACATTTAGTTAAGTCAGACATTTGTTCAGTTCCCTACACAATAAGAATATAAATTCTGTCATTGTAACATGCGTGCATCATAGTAGCTTTCTAATTATGTAACAGTTTTTTTTCATGAGCTTTTTTGTTTTATATCTGCAAGTACGGTAGAAGTGTGTAAGTTCTTTGGCCAGAAAAGATTAGCTGTCGGATTCAGGAACATTTTGGTTGTGCTGGCCATCCCGATGAACATACAAATCTAATTTCATGGGAGTTAATGGACTGGGCGTGCAATTAAATCAGCATCAACAGACTTGGTTCATAAAGACACATACCAGCATTAATTTTGCAGGTGATTATTAGATTATTAATTGTCACTCCAGGGAATTACTTGTCCAGAGTACTTCATTCTGAAGATCCATGATAAGAACCTCTTGGTGCAGAGACTTTATCTGAGGACTAAAATTAAATCCTACTTAGCGTATGGTGGATTAATGGTTGTGGAAAGTGTTCCTCCCCAGGCAGTACCCAGCACATCATTGCTGCACAGTAACTAGAGTGCTACAGTGACGCTTTCAGACCCGATGCTTTCTTTTTTTAGAGATCTGACTTTGGAAACGAAAAAGGAAAAAAAAGGGGAGTTTGAGATAAAGCAGGCTTCATGTAGTCCCAGCATTGCCTCTATTTTTAGGATGATGCTTTGCTCTGGGTTGCATGGGTTCTTTAACTACTTAGATCACTGGTATTGGAAGGTTTGACTGGAGCCTGGGAGAGGACTGGGATGGAATGCAAATCAGGTCAGCAGGCACTTTAATCTAATTGTAATAAATGAAACAATAGTTGAAGCTGCATTGCCCAGTGTTCCTTCCTCCTGCACAAAAGCTTTTCAGGAAGGGCAGTTGCCTTGTGGGACACTGTGTCCTGGGTGAAAGCACATGCCCTGGCTTTATGGCAGACAGTGTCCTTATAATTCTTTGATCTGATTTGGCTGTGGCTTTTCAGAGTAAATCTGAATCATTCTATTCTCAGCTGTTAAGGTGACATTGTAGCACTTAGAAAGGTGTAGGGGGCCTATTACTACTCCGTATTAAGAATCAAAAATCAGAACTCTGCACAGACAAGGAGACAGGTGTTAGTTTATCACTTAAAAGTCCTGTCCTAGAGTTTTACAGCATTTACTGTAAGCCTGCACAATGTGATATCCAAACTTCAATACTCAGGAGACAAGCTAGTCAGCTTGACTAAAAGGGTAAAGCCTTAACAGCACTCCATCTATGGCCTGGAGAGATCCCTTTATTCCGTCCACGCATACCATCGTCCTCAACTAAACACAGCCGCTTTTGTCAGGGGCGTGTGCACGCGCGCTGGGGCTCCAGCGCTGGGCAGTGTGTGCACAATGACTTCTGGCTTTGTGTACGTGCCAGCTGCAGTTGTGCCTCAGTCCAGAACAGTGCAGAGTGACTCCAAAAGAGTCACTGCTCTAAAGGGATCAACTTTAACAGTTTTGCTGTGAACAAATGTTGAGGGCAACATTGGATGTGGAAGGTGAAGGAAGTTGCTGTTGTCGGTTTTAAAGGGTCTGAAGCAGCCTTGTGGAGTTGTCCATGTTTGATTTTGTGCTGACAAAGTTGCCTTGTAAAGATTTTCTTGAAGGATGCTTTCACTTTGTCTGTACAATCATACTTCTATGGGCACCTGGGAGAATTTAAAAAAAGATGAAGTGCTTCATTTTGGCTTTTGCCCTCGTTTCCACTACCTGTCTTATTTTGCAGGTGGCCGCATCTGCTCTTTCTCCCCCTGCATTGAACAAGTTCAAAGAACCTGCCTAGCGATGGAAGAATATGGTTTTACAGAGATTAACACCTTGGAAATTCTGCTCCGAGTGTACAACGTAAGGACAATCAGTTTGCAAATCCCTGACCTTGGAAAAGCAGCTGAGGATAATTCTAGCAGTGGCTTTGACAGCAGCAACCCCTCACACCAAGCTAGCCCGTGTGCTAATCTGCAGCAAGGGACTGTGCAGTTCAAGAGTGGCGTGCCACTGAGGGAGGTGGTTGGGCACACTGGGTACCTGACCTTTGCCACCAAGAGCCTGGTGTAGTACATGCCCAGTCTGTGCAGTCTGGAGTGGAGTTTGTGTGCATTCTGTTTTCATGGCTCTTTTTTGTATGGCATCCAAAGTTTTGCTTGTCAGGGAATTCCATATATAGTCAGATTTGGTTGGAATATGCTTTGTTTAAATAGCACACAAGCATTAAGCAGAGCAGCATCAAGGGAATGTTGAAACTCTGGAATGGTGCTCCACTTGCTGTCAGAAAGAAGATAAATTAATAGTGAATGGCCATTCACTGGAATGTTCAGAATTAAGATCTCTCATAAGAAAGCAAAGCAAACAAAAACCAAATTACAAATAGGTTGGATTTTTCCTCCTTTCTTTTCTGAATTACTTTCCCAGGTTTATGTTTTTATTTTTTCCTAGCACCACTGGACACTATTTTTTTAACTTCTCTATGGTCTGTGTTACTATGAAGAATGTGAAAGTGCCTACTGCCTCCATTTTAGATAAGAAAGTTCCAAGATTATAGAGTTGCCAGCACAACTGTTCACAGAATCAGTGTTTCCTTGGAATAGTGTTCCAGAGGATTATTGGCAGCGCTTAGGAACGCACCCTCTTGCTCCATTTCAGGCTGGCATCTGCAAATCATTTTGACTACACAGAGGTCAAAGAAGTGTGGTAATTGTTGGATTTAATTTAAATTGGTATACTCTGCTCATCAGCTTGTAGTAAAAATTTGAACCTCAATCCATACAGTCACATTCTAATGGAACAACCACTTGCATAGCTGATGAATCCACTGTGAAAATTAACTTAACAGCTGGCTAATATTATCTGAGCACCTCTTTGTAAGTGGTGTGGGTGAAGTTCCAGTTGTTTGGTGCTTTATTTCCATTATGGTGTATTGTTTTCCTGCAGCTGAATGACAGAAAGATTGCTTTTGGCAGGATTTCTGTCTCCAAATTACATCAATAATGCAAACTTAGTAAAATCCTCAACCAGCCTTATTAATTAAGTTTTCAGATCATTTACTCTTCAGTCTTCCATATAGAGCTGATGGGTGTGATGAACTGTTTGAATGCTGGATTACATTTTTTATTTATAGATTAAAATAATCATGCAAATTTATTAAGTTCCTTCTTTTTTATTTAATTTTTAATAATAAGTTTACAAATATTCCTATTCCAGCCACTAGTGCTGCCACTCAAAGCATTTAGCTGTGCCTTGCATTTGGTACCTGAGCATATCGATTGCTATGCAAGAGAAACAGCCATTCATAAACTGCTGCCTGAACATTTAACCTGACATCCCTCCCCCATTCTTGATAAAAATAAACAAAGCTAAGCTTTTAACGTGTTTCAGCAGAACGCTAATCCATAACGGTTTAAAGAGAGCTCAACCGATCACGACTGCAAAGATAAACTGTTGAGCAGATTAAAGGCAGAAAGCAATTCTGTTCAGCTAAATCAGTTATGTAAGTTGGCCTACAACTGCAGCATTTCCCCAGAAATTATGGGAAAGTTCCCTTTCTGCTGCTGTTCATGTTCTCCAGGCTGTGCCGTAAGCTGCTGAGGCTGTGTGTGTTAGAACTTGTGTGCATGTGTTTGTGTGTGCACGTTTCTTGGCCTGGGACCACCACCAAGCAGCACAGCACAGCTACTGACAGACTCCAGAAGAAAGGATGGGGAATTACAACCACCAGGTTCTTCTTAACTTCCTCCAAGGTGATCCTCATTCACCACCAACGGGGATCCCCAAGCTTCTCCAGGGATCATTCCAGCCCCAAAGTTCATTGTTTTTTCCAGGCAGACCTTATTTCAAAGCAATGTAACATATAAACAGGGCTAAAAAGGAACAAAGTTGCATTTCTGTGCTACAAATAGATGTGGCATGGAAATACCAGTGTGTCTTCCTGAAGTTTGAAAGAAGGCTGATGCCTTTTTGCCTACAAAGCCCAATTCAAAACCCCTTGAAATAAACCATTGACTTTGCTTGGTCTCATATTGATTTGATCTCTGCCGAGGAAGGACAAGCATTGCATAAGAAGAGGATTTCATTTCTGTCTTTGCAATATTAAAAAGGCTTCTGTGTTTTTGCTGATGGCAGCCATGGCCAGCAGCACTGCACCACTTCCTGCTGTTGCTTTGTTGTCAGGGTCACAGGGAGGATCCCACACTGTCCAGCATGGACAGTACTGTGCTGCCAGACCCCCCACTGTTTAATGCTGTTTTGGCCACCTGTGTTCTACATTCGGGCTGCACTCCCTGCCAAAAGTGGTAGATCAGAAAGATGGGGCTTTCCTTCCACACTGGGGAAATCTGCCTGAGCCATACTTTTAGACTCATTTCTCTTTTGAATAGTCTCCAGTATGGAACAAAACACTTCTTCCTGCCCTGGTGTGGTTCAGTCACATGTTCAAGTGCACCTTTTCACTGCTGCCATGCACCAGGATCCCTCAGTCATGGACGAGCACCAGGACACAGCTCTGCACAGCAGCCAAGTCCCGTTGTGCCCCATGTCCTGCAGGCTGGCGTGGAGAGCAGGCTGTGACACCTGGCAGCCTTCAAGGCACACAGCAGTGACTAAGATGAGTGACTAAGAAACACTCAGAGCTCTGCTGCTGTTCACAGTTTACCTGTGCTTTAATTAAAGCATCACAGATCTGTATCTCACTGTGGTTGTTTCCTGCCTACCTGTTAGCACAACACTCTTCTCAGAAGAAGATGATCGTAAATCCTGCTTGAGAACCTTAAAGGGGAAAAGTGGCAAAAATTCTAGGAACTCATTCTTCTGCTTAATTTCCTGCTCTGCCTTCTCCTTAGGTACTCTGGGATACGTGATGGTGAGGAGATGGTTCTTCCTGGGAAACGTTCCAGAGATGAGGGTTCTGGTTCACACTCACTCCCTTGAGAGTACATCTGTGCTCCATTAGTGCTGGTGAACAGGATGATTGCGGAAGTCATGGTGACCTAGAAAGGAGGGGGGCCCAGAGATGCAGTGATGTATTTGGGAACGAGTGCTCATCCCAGCAGGGTCTGCATCACTTGAGTGCAGGAGTGTGCTGGGCAGCCTGCGTGTTCCTGCCTTCCCAGGAAGGTCTGGTCGGAGACCGGAGAACTGTGCGCTCCTGGGCTGCCATTCAGGGGTGTTTGGTGGTCCAAGCTCACCTCTGTGCCAGTGGGAGCAATGCAGGCTTGGAAGAGGAAGGTTGAGAGATGGCTGAGCTCTTGGAGGCTGTTGTTGGGCTCTCTCTCTCGGCTTCTGCTTGCACAAATAGGAGAGAGGCGCAATAAGAGCAGAGCGGGAGAGTCAGCATTGCATAACCATGATGTTACACCAAAGGTACGTACAGCTGTGGCCAGTCAAAGGGAGGAAGAGGGTTGCTGTAGTACCAGAAAGTTCGGTGTCACCGTGAGGGAAAGCATTTACATGCTGCTTGGCCTCTCGAGTGCTCCTGAGGAACGATGTTTAGATTCCAAAAGAGGTGAGCCAGACTCTGTTATTTCCTTTCTCCCTACATGACAGCTTCTAAACTGGAATGGATCTGCATCAGCATCAACAGAGGGAACAGAGAAACCTTGATTTAAATAGTGAAATAAAAATAATTCTCTTCACTCCAACCCTTTACCAGTATATCTCACCCAGGAGATCTGTGTCCTTTTGCAGGCTGTTGTCCTCTGCTGCAGGGCAGCACCTTTGAACTCTGAGGTGAACTGGCTGATGTGCTGATAGGAACAACCACAAAGGGCAGCTGGGAACACTGTCCTGTGGGCATCTCACTGTACCTCGTGTTTCCCCCGGCTGCTAAGGTCGACTGCCCACAACTGGGCTTCCCCTTGCTGTGAGTGGTCCCTTCCCATCATTTCCCTGCTCCTGCCCTCAGACCCAAAGCTGACAGCCATACCAACAGCATGCACCAGCTCTTCCTGCTGCTCTGAGCCCACTGAGATTGCACAGCCAGGCTTTGGGCAGAGCATTTTCCTCTCCTCTTTACTGGAGTGCAGGACAAGGGCTGTTTTTTGCCACTCCATCGGGACCTGCAAGTACAGCTGAGTGCTCCTGACCAGCACCCTGCAGAGAGCAGTGTATTCGAGCTGCTGAAGACCTCAGCCTGAAGTTATTTCGGGGGGGCTGAGTGGGTTGATGCTAAATATCGTATTCTTTTATAGCTGTTAAGAGGGCAATTTGCATGAGTGGTTCCAGTGGAGCTCTGGAGCTCTCCCCAGGGTCTGGATAGCTGCAGGGTATGTCAGAGACCAGCACCAAGTAAATTCAGAGTTTCTGCTCCCAGAGATGCAAGCTTAGTAGTCAAAACTACATAAGGAGAAGAAAGAGCCTTTTCCATCTCTTTCTGAAAGCTGATCCTGATTCACCATGAAACCCATGTGCATGACTAGGTCTAGTCAGCTCAGAGAAACTGTTGCTTTAGCAACATCCTTTTGTATTAGGCACTGTGCAGGAAGGGGAAGTCTGCAGAGGGATTTTCCTCTCCCTCATGTTGCTTTGGGAGAGCTGTAGTCCCCGCTCCTAACTTGAGTCAAAAATACATCTGCAAGTAGTTTTGCCTACCAAGTGTCTGCAGTTCAGCGTGGCTGGTCCCTGGGCATATGGAATGTTTGTGATGTCAAAATATTGTGAGCCAGAAGTTTATTCCACTTGAGGGGTGAGGAAGATGATGAAGTTGTAGGCTCTGATGCTTTTTACACTGGTGCCCCATGCCCTTAGAAATTGTCCATGAAGTACCATTTCAGAATAATTAAAAGAGTCAAGAGCCACCTATTTGTAGGAATCAGCTGGATTTGAGAACCAAATCTGCTTGGAGGAAGAAGGGGAAGGAGCAGTAGCAAGGTAGAGAATGATTTCTTGGAGAAAGCTTTTCATTTCCTGGCCTTTTGCTATGAAGAGGCAATTTCCTAGGAAATTCCAGACTCTCCTCTTGAAAGCTGTGGATCAGAAATGCTCATTAGTGAGGATGTTGGTTCAATCAGGCTGTTTTTAATAAAAGATGTAGGGGTGGGATGGAGTGGAAAAGGGGGAGAGAAAGAAGTCTGCAATCGACTCAGCCTGTTGGATTACAGGTGCATCGTGTCACACTGCTAGAGGAGTTCAGTATGGTTCAAATTATGTCAGCAAAATACACAATGTAGTTATATATTATACAATAAAGAATCACCTATTTCAGGACATTACTGGGCAAGAGCATTGAATAAGAGACATTTGATTGCCTGTGTTGAAAAATCAGGTTTAACTAAGAAACTAGCTACAGTTTCAGTTCTCTTGATGTGTTTTTGTGTCCTCTGTTGGACAAGGTGGAAACATGTAAGAAAATGGAGAAGATTCCGTGAAATACAGAACCCACAAGCACATCAATCTTCCCAGACAGGAGATTGACTTCCAGTTTTTACCACCCAGTGTTCTAGGTGGATCCTTCATTGCTAACATTTCCTCACTGATCTTAACAGCCCTTTAAAGAGAGAGGAAAGTGCCCTTTTGCAGCAGCGTGTGCACATATTCTCATGGTTACAGCTGATTACCAGCCTGCAGACATACGTCAGAGCAAGGATGGCAGCACTGGACTCCTTTAGTTTTTACACAAACTATAAATGGGTCTGTATTCCCTCTGAAGGCATTAACCCTGCCCTGTGCACTGCTGGCATTAGAGCAGCACCAAGAGGCCCAGGTGGCCTGAACACACGAACCTGCAGCCTGTCACCACTGAGAAAGCCACCAGCAAAATGTGACCTGTGTGGCACTGCAGCAAGCCCGGGGCTTCCTCCTGCCTCAGGGACAATGCTGGGTCTTAAACATTATCCCTTGGAGCATCTTCTGCCCCCAAGGGAATATGAGGGCTCAATTCCCCTCAGACTAAGTGCCTTTGCACCTGCCATTTCTGTGCCACTTCTGAGCTGTAGTCTAAGAGTCAAGATGCAGCGTGCTTGCCTAGGAAAAGAAAATGCAGTTCTTCCTCATGGTAAATTTCAGTATGAGACAGGATTTCTGCTTCGTAAGGAAACAGTTCTTCATTTCTCATGCGGTTTGACTTTGATCCTGCAAACATTTACTAAGAGAGGGGAAGGGATTTGCAAAATGGCTGTGGCAGGAGATTGGAAGTACCCATGGCTGTTGTGAGAGCGTGGTGGTACCTCCATGTTAGGGAGCTGCTGGCTGCCTGAGGAAAAAGCAGGTTTCTCAAAGAAGGTAAAGGGATTTCATGCCCCAGCTCCTACTGAATTTTCTTACTTACTTATTTCAGTGGGATTTCAGCACAACTCCCTTGATCACCTGGGCCCTGGTGGTGTAGGTTTCTTTGGGAATGGCACAGCACCGTGCTCCTTTCAAGGGCTGATGCGTGAGAGGATTGTGCAAGGCAGTGGCAGAACAAAAACAGGACCTGACGTCCCAGATCTTCTCACAGCTCCTTCTTAAATGACAGTGCTCTCCTAATTCTCAACAAGAATCTCTTCCAGAGCAAAACTCTCACATGGCAGCACCTCAGTGCCCACAAGTTCTTACAGTACCTGGATGCAAATACAGTTAGATAATGTCTTGACTCATGTCACAACTCATTACCAAATCGGAGCATGCAGCCATATCAGTGCTTAATGATCTTCTGAAACTTTAATTCATTTTACTCTGTAGCCATTTTCATTAATTAGCTGCATTAAATTTTTACAGATTAAAATGTAAGTCAATCTCTTTGAAGTAGAAAAGTGGCATTTTAAAATCTACATTCTATCCCAAGCCTATAAATACATCTGCCTCATAGAAATCAGCTGTTTATGGTAGTTCTTATAGCAGAGAGGGTGACTCAAAGAGGCTTATGTGCTGCATTAGTTTTATCAGAGCTGAAAAAAACCTCCTAAATTCCCTGTGAATTAGAAGGATCAGTGACTATAGATAGATCCTATGCTCTTCCCCCACCAGCTGAAACATGGCACTGGTTTTGGATAGTCTGGATCCAAAGCAGCCAAACTAGCAGAAAACCATCACATTTTGTTGCACTTTTACAGAATATTTTCTCAAGTAAAAATCAACAAAGCAGCAACACCATAAAGGCTGCTAATTGCTCAAAACACATAGTTTTTCTCCATGCCTGCCCCACTTTGTTGTAGAATACCGAAGAGTGGTTGAAATCAATTATATACCCTAAAATAATATTAAAAGATTGTGAGTAAGGCTGCAGAGCCACGCATGCAAAAAAAACTAGGGAATCTAATAGAATTAAGGCACTTTCTGAAGCCATTAGCTGTAGGATAAATAAGGCTGAGTAATGAGTTTAGGGATAAAGGACAGAGGGAGGAGGCCCTAGCTGGGTCTCACAGGAGTCTGGAGGTCACCAGTGGCATCCTGGCGTCTGTGCTGGTACTTGTGCAGCTCAGTGTTGCTATAAATGACCTGGAAAAAGGGCTGAACACTTCCTCAGGGGAGTCTGCTGATGGTGCACAGTTATTTATGGCACGAAGGATGGGGACAGGTTGTAAGGAACTAAGGAAAGACTTTATGGGTGAGTCCTGCCTAATGACAGACTGGGCAATAAAGTGCAGGTGAAACTCATTCAGATAAAAGCAAAGGGTTACCAGGGAACAGCCCTGTTGGGAATTGCGGGTTGATTCTTGCTGGGGCTGCAGCACCAGGACAGAGAAGGTCAGTGCTCAGCTGGCTGCTCCAGGCTGAGAAACACCATGAGAGGAGCACTGTCATGCTCTGAGGGAAGTACAAGCTTGTTCCTTTTCACAGGAGCTGTTTTAAACCTCCTTGCAGAGCATGACTAAGTGGAGCTAATCTAGGAGATCATTCCCATTTACTCCAATGTCCCTCTGTACTTTCCTGCCAGTGATGGTCTAAAGCTCCGTGACGCTTCCCAAACATGCAATGGCTGCTTGCTGCAAGTCAGAGTCAAGTTCCAGTTGTGTTTTCAACCACGTAATAAGATTTATCTTGCAAAACTTTTGTGGTTCTTAACAGTACCTTTGCCCACTTGTAGGATAGGAGGTTTTTGTTATGACTTTGTTTCCTAAACATTTGAAAGCCTTTGAAAAGCAGAGGGCTTGCTCAGCTGTGTCCATAAACATTCAAATTATACTGGACTTATTTTCTAGCCTGTATTTATCCTGTGTGTACATGTTGCTGTTTAGCAAGTGCAGCAGTCCTCAGAGACCGATGATGGAAGAAACCTCCTACCTGCAGTGCAGCCCGGGGAGCTAAACCTCCTGGCTCCCATGCTTGAATCTGTGCTGGACCAGAGAGTGAGACTTTTAAATTACTTATTTGAGCGCCATTACACCCCTAAAACGAGGGCAGCACCAGGAAGGGCACTGCCAGGTGGCACCTTTGGTTGCAGTGGCTGGTGGAAGGCTGGGCACCCCTCCCTGTCCTGCAGCTGCCCCTCCCAGCCCATTGCCTGCTCCAGGGCTTGGGCTCCGTGGCTGCAGCGGGAGCAGCCCTGTTCCCCCGCCTGGCAGCTCCAGCCTCCTCGGGAGGTAGCACAGCTCGGCAGCAGCAGCTTCTTTGCAGGCAGTGGGATTTTACAAGGACTTTTAAGAGGCAGCTCTGCCTTTGGAACAGGCGAGGCAGCAAGCACTGGTGACGGTGCTCTCCCCTGCAAGGCACCACACAGCTGTGGGGTTCATCTGTGTCACGGCTCCTGATCACAGCTGCCTGTCATATTTCAGCACACTTATGACAACTATAGGTCTGACTCTTCCACTTTTGGGAAAAAATAATGTGATAAACACACACTACAATTTGCACAAAATTTTTCAACAGCCCAGGCTAAAATCAGTCTTTATGTGCTTGGAATTTATTTAAAATAATTGCTATTTATGCTTTTGGTTTTGGCTTTTTACCAATCTAATCATCATAATTTGACTGTGCTGGAACAAATCTACAATACTCCAGAACTGCTCTTGCAGATCATGTAGATTAAACATGAACTAATTAGTAGATTTCTGGATCTCTAAATCCACAGCTTTGGAAAAAGCTGACAATGCCCATCAGTCTTGACACAACAAGAGAGAGACAAAACCCAGACATACAAGAAAAATGGCCACAGATGGACATATGTGTGAGAAATCTTTGCAAAGGAAAAGGATTAAAAAAACCAAAAACAACAACAAGAAAAGCCCCATTGGGATAATAAGCAACAGCATTTGGGTTTCTTTCCTAAACATTTCAAGAATAAAGGCTTTTTCTGTCTTTAGTTCACTTTTTGTGGAAATTAAACATGGTTCTATAAGAACTAGAGGCCATAAACCACCGTGGGATAAAAAGGAAAAAGTAGCAGAAGCTGCGAAGATGAATATTGAATTCACCCACGAGTTAGTCTGAGCACATCCAAAAGCCATGACGTCAGTAAAAAGGAAAAAGCCTGACTATCGCCCTGGGAATGAAACCAAAAACTTGCTTTGCCAATATGTGAAGGTTTCTGAAAGTCTTCTAAAAGTTTCCTCAGGAGACAACAATAACTCGATTAGAAATGTTCCAGCAGATGATGAAGAACAATAACAGCTGCTCCAGAGCTCACTGCAAACAATGGAAAGTCCCAGTTGATTTGTTCAGTCTTGAACAGGGTTCAAAATTCACAGAATTTCACAGAAGAGGTAAAACCAGCTGACTGCCTGTGACAGCAGCGTTCACACAATGAGGAGACAGGAATGGCCCCATAATTCAAGCTCCATCCAGAAACTGCCACTGACAGGCAGCCTAAAAACAGGCTGGAAAAGCAGGTTCAGTGCTGGTCTGGAAGAAGGATGCTCCCTTCCCAGGCTTGATGGGATAACACAGACAAACTTGGAAAGGTCTCTCTGGGATTAAACTTGTCATGCATAAGTTGACGTCGTTAATTCCTACGTGCCTTAAGGAGGTGTTTTTTCTTTCCTGCTTGGTTAGTCACACGCAATCAGGATGTCCTCCTGATCTCACTGGTACCAGTTTTATGGGAGGTCTCTCGGGTGCATTTCTTGGCACTGAGCTTATCAAGCTGCCCATGGGGGCTGAATGGGCTGGGCAGACTCTTTGCTCTGATCTGATAAACACCCCAGACTGTGCCACCTTCTGAGCTTACTTGGGGGATACCTGCACTCTAAGATGGCTCTAATGATTTCCCCTTGTCATCACCACCTAAAGCCTTCCTTCCTTGGCTTCCAAGAGCAGGAAGCTGCTGTGTCTCTGCCCAGAGGCCCCATTCCCATGTCCAATGCAATTAGTGCCTGTTGCCCTACACAGTGCAATTAGAATTAATGAGGAAATTTAAACCAATGACATCAGAAATGTGTTTGACTCATTATCTTTGAAACCTAGATAAAAGAAGCAAGATAGTCTCAAAACCATATGACAAATGTGACAGTGCTGGAGTCTGAATTCCAGCACTGCACCAGCAGGGCTGAGGGGCACAGGCTGTGGGTGATGGAACAGCCTTGTAAGGAATTTAACTACAGATAAGGAACTGTAGAGGCAACAGAGTAAGCAGTAGGGTTTGCCAGCAAAAGGACAAATTCCTCTTTCACCTCCTGAGGACCTTGGAGTAAACCTGCTCAGCGAAGCTTTGTGCCTTCCCACAGTTCAGAGCAGAGCAGCTTTGTGCTGCAGCACAGGAAAAGGGAATAAACTGAATCCTAGTAACATCTGCTTCACTTTCCTAGCTCGTCCCCCACCATCATCTCACAAAAAAAGAAGCATTTGGGAAGTCCAAGAGAAGCTTTCCCCATAATCCCCTTAAAGTTGGTTTCAAAGAAGTCCACACTTCTCTGCAAATGAAGCTTTAACAGCAATATTATTTATTTAACAGGAAAAACAAGCCAAAGACAAAATAAAAATTAACCCTATTCCTGAGCCTTTCACTAGGTACGTATTTATTTTGTAATTTCTCACAAAACTATGTAGTCTTGCATTTGAAGGGAGCTTGTGTTGCTCATACTCCTTTGGCCAGGTACAATAAATACTCCTAAAAGTAATCCTAATGGAGCTTGTGCAAGCATGCACATTATAAGCATGCTCCCTTCCCAAATTCCTGTCCCTGCCCCATGGAACTGAAAACAGGCTTTTTCCATTACATGGTTAAAGCCTGTGCCCAGGCAGAGCAGAGGCTCTGGATCCTTGTCCTAGTAGTTAAAATCCCTCTGGAATTTTTGTCAATTTATCCAAAGGGCTACTTGGAAATACTGTGCAGGGCTTAAACCCCCCTTCTCTGTGCTATTTTTGAGCGCAAGCTCTAGCAGCTCTGAAGCATTTATTCCCAATTGCACCCACAACTTTTCATTTTGGTCTCTTTAATGTGTCAGTTTAAATCTCTTCCCCTTCCTCAGGCAGCTCTCGGGCTGTGCGGTGGCGTTGGGGCTGATGCCTGAGAGCAGGAACTGTGCAAAGTGCTCTCACAGCAGCAGCACTCCCTCACTTCATGAAATTGCACATCTTGGTAGGCGCATCTTGGAAAGGCTGATTTCTGCTCCAAAAGGCACATTGGCACTTTGGCATGTGCCAAGGCCATGCAGCCTTTGCTTTATCTCCAGAATCACCTGTATAGCTTCACCTGCCTCAGTAATGTGCTGCGAATTCAGACATCAGCTATGGATGGGTTTTGTTGCATTAAAAGTTTTATTTAGGGAAAAGAAATCAGTTGTACCTCCACCACAATCAATCCTACTCAGCCATCAGTCCACACTTGCAAAGCAACAGAAAGTTCCCCCCTGAGGTGGATGTTCCCCAGGGGCAATGCTGCTGTGAGCTGCCAGGAGGATACATGTGCTCTGTGCCCATATGTCCCTGTCACCTTGTGGGACACTGCAGGGAACGGATGTTATCCCTCTGGAGGAACCATGCTGCCTCCACATCTCTCACCAGGAGCTCACGAGGAGGGAGGAGGCAATTTCAGAAACTCACACCCCAGAACTGGGAAGACTTTTTCCATGTTCCTTGCTGAAATTAGTCTTTCCACTTCTCTGCCAGTCCTCCCCCTCCCAGTCAGGCCTGTCACTGAGGAAATGCTAAACTCCAGGAACACCAGTACGGATTTGGTGCACAGGCAGGGGAGACTGGCCCTGCCCCTCTCTGGGGAATAAATCCCTCCATTAGCAGGGCAGTTTCTTGCAAATTCAAAACAAAGAAATCAAGGAAAAAGTGATTACCTACAGGAAAGCTTCAGCTGATGGAGCAGGGCCAGTGTCCCTGTTTGCTGCTGCCAGACCAGATTGTGTCCGACCTTGGATGGGTCACTTGGGTCCAGCACAGCACTGTCACAAGCAAGGGCTCTGCAGTGAGCCAGCACAGGCCCAGGAATTGCTGCTGGCTCTGCCCTTAGTGTTCTACTGTTCTTTTGTTATTCATATAAAGCCTTCCAACATGCTTGTTTATAATATTACTTTCTACTCTACGAAGGCCGTATGGACGTGATGATCGATTATATGCTAAAAGCAAAGTGAAGGGTGCTTTATAAAGTCAGCTTATTAGGGGTTTATTCAGTAAATTAATGTCTTTTAGAATACTTATGTACACAGAAGCAAAGATCTCTCATAATTACATCACTCAGGTCTACAGTTTATATTTTTGAAAGCCAGAGAAAGTTCCAGTATAATTCAGCCCCACTTCTGCACAAAATAAGGACTCAATATTCTTCATTTAATAAGAAAGCAAAATGTTGGAGGTCTCTGGAGTAGAGTTGCAGTAGCCAAATTCAGCTTTAACACACGTGTTAGGGAGCCAGATGAGCCTATGGTAGCACATATCATGAAGGGATTAATGTGATGCAGCTCTCACCTGCATCCCATAGGCCTGGGTTACACAGGGGCAATGCTTTCATTTAGTAAAGAAAGTGTTCTGTTATTTTTCTCCAGATCTTCACAAGATATAGCCTGTTCTCAATGTAAATATCAAGAATCTCAAAAAGTTCTCCCTCGCACACAAAGGTAAATGAAAATGCCCCTTCCTTAAAGCTGGCAATGTTTAAAAAGCCTTAATGAGCTTTTCTTATTCATAAAAATGCCTTGTTTTTAAAAGCTTGCCATTTCCTTAACAGCTTTAAATGTGTTTTTTGCATCTCTCCAAATCTGCAACTCCTTTTCCTCCCACTTTCCTCCAAAGTCCATGTTATGGAGTATACATGATATGGTCTTGCAGCTGCTTCTCCCTGAGGAAAGTCCAACAAGTCACAAAATGGCAACCAGGAGAAAGTGTCAGTGGGGAAAGTTAATTTTGATGAGAAGAAAAGAAAATGCCCAGAGACAAAAGTCAAAGCCAGCTTGTGTTGTCAGTGGAAACCACTTAGTTCTGTGGGACACCCAGAAAACACACTCAGAGAAGTCGAGTCATACACGCACCTTTCTTGAGCTTTCTCCCAAACTTTTTATCTTAAAGTCCAGCCTGACACAACATAACGTGGAGATCTTGGCATGATAGCTCTCAATTCTGCCTGCCTGCAAAAACCTGAAGAATTGGCATTCTCTGTTAATTTTTTTCAAACAAGGACTATTTTTTAATTACAGGTTTTAAGATACGATATAATGTCCCTCCTGTGTTCTCAGGTACCCTGCTGTGTGCTTTTGCAGAGCAACAGTAATATCTGGCAATGATAAGATCTTTATAAACTGTTGTCCTTGTTAAACAAAGAGGACTTTGATTCTATAGTAACATTGCATTTGGTGAAAACCTGATTTGCAGACAGTCTTTTCCCATCAGCCTACTGTGAAACTCACCCGGTGACCTTCAAGAGCTTTTGAGGTCGTGTCTAGCAAAGCAATGGCACAGTGAGCACCTGACTTTCAACCCACCTGCCACTGCTGGCCACGCCTCAGCCTGTAACCTTCAGCCATGGATTTGGAGCTTGTAGTCAGCTCTTTTACCACCTGAGCCCTTTGAAATGCCTTTCGGCCCCATTGCAAATGGCAATACAAAAATGGTGATAGAGGGAGATTAAAGGCTGATGGCGGATGTCAGAGGAACTGTGCTATCTCTCCAGTTCTCTACCAATATTTTCCAGGAACTTACTTCCTCTTATATAAGTTATAGATATATATATATTAAAAAAAAAAAATCAGTCTGCCTTATGCAAATATTTCTTATCAGCAGATAATGTACTTGCAGCACCAGACATATGTGATTAGGGAACCTGGGCTTGAGGTGACACAGTGGTAGCACATGGTACTGTGCAGAACAGCAGCTGGACTCTTTCCACCTAAAAAATTATTTGTTCTACCTATAAGGAACGAACCATTAAGCACAAATGACCCATTGACCAAAATGCTTTGCAGACCACCACTCAGTGGACCCTCCAATGTAGACTGTATGTACCAGTTCAGAAGTGAGGGGAGGGGAAAATGTGGCTTTATTCCCCTAGACTCTTGAAATTAGAAAAACAATATAAAGGTGTGTAATACAAATTGCATGTCTGTGATCTAGGGTGCTTGCTACTGTGGCACCCAGAAGTTCATCAGCAATGCTTCCTTTCTTCTCATGACAATCATTTGGGGACTGGTTTTCAAGGGTGCCATGTATTAATTGTTTTTCTCAATGAAACCATTGTCAGAATTTGGAGGCCAGACCTGCACCCACAGATGTCACTGGAAACCCTCCCATTGACTTCAGCAGCCTTTGAATCAGCCCCTCATTTCTGTGGGTGCTGAGGGACATAGTGCTCTGGCAGCAGCCTTTTAAAAATGTATTTGGGATAACTTCTCCCTCTGGCAGCCTCTAGTTTAGCAGCTTAATCATCAGACAAGAATAAGAGTAGTGGAAAGATCTTCCACCTTCCTA
Organism: Hylia prasina; assembly: GCA_013397195.1. Lineage (NCBI taxonomy): Eukaryota > Metazoa > Chordata > Aves > Passeriformes > Sylviidae > Hylia > Hylia prasina. Next base: position 1,564,999 of record VYXD01016862.1, on the reverse strand, counting down.
CAATGAGTTAATTCTCTCCCCTGCTATATTAGCCGTCATACACCTATATATACTGTCATTTGTTTCTCACCCTCCTCCAGATCAGAGAGCTGCTTAATCACTGCCTGTCAGCTCCTGCCTTGCCATATTTCAGCCTGTTCATTTAAAATGTTGTTATTTGCTCCCTGGGCAGCCAGTAGTAAACCAGAGAAGCAATCAATAAATGTCCCTAACCGGAGCTCAGGCTGCAAACGGAAGCATTGTCTAAAGCAACAGGGGGAGGATAAATCCCTGTTTCCTTCCCCCGGCACTGCTGATTGCACATATGCACTGATTCACTTGTCAGCTTGCCATTAGCAGACACGCTCTGCCTCCCAAAGCAAAGGGGTTGTGAGAGGAGAGAGAGCAAACCACACACAGGAACAGCCACTGCTCCTGTGGTTGAGCTGTCTCCTCTCCTGGCTGGACTCACATCTCCATGACACCTCTCCCTGGGGAGGGCTGGGTGCCTGCAGCCTGTCCCCATTCCCAGCACCTGGGAGGGTCTGGCACTGGCTGGCATGTCACAGCCCCATGGCATCCCACAGGCCGGCCACACTCCAGGGAAGGCCCATGGCATGGCAGCAGCCCATCAGCGTGGTGCTCTGCAAGCCAAGACATCAAAGTGAACCAAATCCAAGGTGACCACAGCCACAGCTGGTAGACCTTGCACCTGCAGGTTGGAGCTGCTGCCCCTTCAGAAGGGGGAGGAGCTGGTCTCCTCTCCATCGTGACAGATAATGCCAAGTTGCTCCATCCTTCCCACCTGTTGCCTGCTGTGCAGCTTATCAGCAGGAGCCAGGAATTTCTTCCTGGCCTTGAGCAGCACCCCAAAGCCTCCAGACCCACAGGTATTGTCAGAGCTGCAAACATTGCTCAGATGCAAGCAACATCCCCTTTTTCCTGCCCTCTCAGCCTCCAGTGTCAGGATTCCTTGGACGCAAACTAATATTGTTTCACTCCTGCCAGCCATCCCTTTGGAAACTAGAGGGATTATTATTCTTCTTACCAGCATTTTGCACTTGGACAATACCCCAAGGCTACAACAAAACAAAAGCAAAAATCCATCCTGAGTGTTAGCTACTGCAGTTAAATTCAAAGTCATGGTCCAACTGTGAAGTTGCCTCCAGCTGTAACTTGGCAGTAAAGTAGATGTACCAAGTGGGTCTTTAAAGGGCAACCTAAATAAGAGCTGTTAATTCCACTGCTGGCACAACCAGTAACTGCTTGGAAAAGGATTGGTACATGAAAAAAAGTGGTAGAAATCAGTTCTATTTTATTCTGCCATGATGGAACCCTTTGGGATGGCTCAGCCCCTTCAGTCCCTCAGTGCCAAAGCTCCCATCAGTCAGTGTCTGGGTCACCACACTCCAGTCTGGCCTCAGCTCCTGAGCAGATGTTTCCATGCCATTTAATGCCCCTGTGATGAACGTCATAAGGCATAAACCTGGCATTAGGTGAAGAACAGGGACATAAGCTACCCCTTCTGGGGCTTTTCAAGTGCCAGACCAACCCCTCAAGGCTGGAGGATCTGCATGCTCTGGGACATAAAAAAGCTGTGGCACAGCCACCTTGTCCCTGGGTGTACCGATTTAACTGCAAGACCAAACTTGTTTCTGTGCTCAGTGATGGGAGCTGGGAAACCGCTCCAGGGGCAGATGCCACTTAGTTATTATTTTATTTTTAATTCAATACTTATGATCTGATCATCTCTGTTGACCCAAATGTAGCATGACAATTCTCCTACAAACCCCAGAGACAGATGAAAAGTGTCCTCCAAGTCAGCAGAGTGATTCCCAGGGATGCTAAAGCAGATCAGAAGTATATATAACATAAAGCAGCTGCAAGTAATAGAAGGGGAGAATATTGTAGGAAAATAGTAAAGGAAACAGAAGGTTACACAGATAGCTCAAAATATCCTTTCATTCCTGCCAGATATTAGTCAGACTTGTCTCCAACCATAATATATCTTCTACCAAAGAAGCACCATTCTCTATCCGCCTTCTCCAAATGTGATCCAACATCTTCTGCCTTGACACTGGAAGTGGGGAGCAGGCACCCAGCTGTCACATTTGCAGCTGCCAAGATGGAGACAAAATATTCAGCAATCCTGGCTGATCCACTCATGTCAGCCAGTGATCAGCTGTCAGCAGTGACTGGATGTCCATGCCCTATTCCATGCATTCTCTGAAACCAGAAAGCTGCATGCACAAATAGACCTGGCTCACACTATTAACAATTTTTTCCTTCTGCCTCCATCTTTTGTAACAAACCACCACCCTGGATGGGTTACATGACAGCAATACTCCACTGCAGCAGCTCTTAGACCAAAGTTGAGAGATGCTACCACAGGACTGCTTAGAAGGAAAAACACCTCATAAACTCCATTCTCAGATAATAAAATGTGTCACATGAATCATCCCTGTCCCAGCCCAAGAGCACTATTAGTGTCAAGGGCAATAATAAAGAAGATAAGGAGTGCAGAAGAGCACATGCAGCCCAATCTAATTACTCCCATCACTAACAAGTCAATGAATCAAATCATGAAAGTGAATGCGTGCAAAAATGTGTAAAGCTGAAGAAAGCATCCCTTATTCCCTGACAGGGAGGGAGAATGCCTGTGTCAGCAAAACAAAGCTTCAAAAGCAGTATGAAAAGTTGAGCCTGTAGCTGTGCTGGCAACTCTGTGCCCTTGGGTGACTTTGGATAATGTCAATGTTCATTCTAGAAATTATGGATGGTGCCTCCTTTCCTGCACTGTTACTTATCTGGATTTGGTCTTTTTCCAATTTCCCCTGGTAGGTGACCATTCTCTGCCCAGCACACAGGAACTCCCATATTTAGGCAAGAATCCTCAAAACCTAAGTAAAAATCTGCACTACTGCACTACTTGGCTGCATTACACACAGAGGCAGTGAGGCAAGAGGCTCTGCAGTAGGCTGAAGACTACTAGATATCTTCTCTGGAATCAGGACATCCCTGTGAGGAGATTGCAAGTGTCCTATTTAGTGCCCTTTCTCCAACACAATCATCATTGCTGGTCCAGAATACTCCTCTTTGTATTCCTCTCTCTTCTCCACTTCAGAGGCCCTGAGATAGTGCAGCAAATTGGCAGAGAATGAGAGCATTCAGGCAGTTTTTAATCAAACCATGCAATGGTTTCTCTTGTTCTGCCAGACAGGGACTCTTGCCATCATGCTCTGTAAAGGCCCTCTGCTCTGGAGCAGGAGCACCAGCCTAGACCCTGACTCAGGTTCTCCATGTCTGGAAGGAAAGCACTCATTCACAACCTGATTCAGAGCCTCCTGACACTCAGGAGAAGGGCTCATTCCAGTCCTGATTCATGCTGCTGTGATCTGATTCAAGCCCTCCTGGGCCAGCAGGGAAGTGGGACCGTGGCCCAGCAGGGAAGTGGGACCATGACTCACATATCCAGGTTCAGAGCAGGGTGACTCAGGACACACATGAACCACAGCTGGGACAACTTCTCCAAAAACACCTCTGCTCCTCTGCTACCTACTGGGGGACACGCTACTGCCTGGGCACTTGGGATGAGCTGTTCCAAGATGCACTTTGGACCAGTTCAGTACAACAAAGCTGCATGTTCAGAGAAGAGTGTGGCACCCGGACATTCAGGCTAAAGTCCCCTGGGTAAATAGGTGCTAATCCACCTCTGGCAATCACTGCATTTCCAACCTGTTGCAAGAACCTGCCTGGCAGAGCCCCTCCTCCTGACACAGTGCCAGGTCTTGTTCTGCAGACGCTGTTGGACTGATGCCCTTTGCGTCCTGCCGTGAAGAATGCAATGAGCTTTTTCAGCTTCAGCAGCTCAGGGCTGCTGGGTTTTGTACCTCGTGCTTACACTTATGGGACCTGACAGTGGCTCTTTAATTCTTAATCCTTCTGAGAAGCAGACTGTGTGTTCCTTCCAACTTGGATCAGTCTGGACCTCATTAGCTCCTCTCACTCGGTTGTGCCCAGAGGAGGTGGCAGACGGACAGACCCAGGAAAATCTCAGTCCGTCACTATGGTGCTACTGTGATCCAGCCCTGTGAATTTGATACTAAATTGGAACAGAACTCCTCCATAAAGCCCCTGAGGCTTTCCTGGTATTTCTGATTTTCCTTGATACATTTTCCTTTTTTGCCTTCCAGATTTCCACTTGTGTTCAGAGCCGGTGTTAGGGTGGACCACGGGATGCAGAGTCCTGATGTGGTCTGTGTGAGGGTCCTTACACTCAGTAGTGGGGAGTGTTGACTGGCCCCACGTCTTCAGGACAGGTATGTGGGCACGTGTACATGGGGGAGGCTGGAAGTTTTAGAAAATATTCCCTGACATCTTTGATGAGCAGTGAGAAGAACAATCAAAGGCTTTAAAGAATCCAGGGTGTGATCCATAATGTTGTGAACAGGAAATTCTACTCATCCTCTTGGTAAGCACCATTCTTGCATGAGGCCTGAACATCAGGTCAGCTTTCAGGGGGCTCAAGGCATCAACACATCCCATTGGATCCCAATGCTCTCCCCAGGAACAGACAAGAAGGAGAAGGAGAAGGAGAAGTTTTTTCCCTGCAGAGAGATTTGTATCTCACAGCTGGTCTGCAGAAAAAATCAGCTGGGATGAAGGTGGACTGTTAATTTTGTCAGCTGATTTGTATCTACTGGGACCAGCCTGGTACCAACAAGCACCATGGCTACAGATTGGGCTTGTGGAAGATGTTAGGTACTCCAAAAGGACCAATACTGATCAAAAACAAACACACATAAAAATGTCACTAAATATAGCAACCTCCCCACAGACCTGGGAGTCTGGAAGCAAAGAAGGGAACCAGGAGATCTCCAACAACAGCTGCCTCTGGCTGTTGGAGGAGGGCAAGGGTGAGCAACCAAGGTCTCTGGCTTGAAGCCTTTACATCACTGAGGGTCCAACCTCCTGCAAGGAGAACTGAGGCTCCAAAAGCCCAGTTCATAGCAGATGCCAAGATGCAGTGAGACCAGTAAGAACTTTTACCATGGAATTTTATACCAAGAAATGCAGTTTCCTTCTGCTCTTTAAGTTTTCTTCCACAGAGTAGTGTCTAGTTCAGAAAGGGAAAAAATGCCTGGCAGGCCTGAGTGCTGCCTGAGCACTCAGAATGGAAAGAGACAGAGCTTCTCCTAGGCACTGCAGCCATGGAATTGTTTGCCTTACTAAAAAAAAAGTGATCCTAACTTGTTTTAACCCTGAGATCCCCATTGTTTTCCACAGTGCACATCAGATCAGTCACAGGGAGATGAGGCTGAGGACTCAGCACTGCTGATGGAATCATCCCCAGCTCAAGAAAACTCCATCTCTATGGGCAACAGAAAACAGGCAGGACCCTTTGTCTAGGGGGAACAGGATTATTTGGATTGGCTTTCCAAAGAGGAAAGCAAGGACCAGAGCCAGGTACCAGCATCACTTCTGAAAAACCCACTTTTTAAGAACTGAGAAAAGTTTCATTGTTATTTGCTGCTTTTGTCTTGGCCCTGTTACTTAAGTGTGACATGGCCAGAGAGGAGGGGCAAAGTTTTGTTAAGGACTTAAACCTTCACAGTGGATCTCAGGGAAACTGTATTTCCTTCATATTGCTCATACTGTGGGACTTCAAAATGCACCAGAATCTTGACCACTAAGCATCAGCCTCCCAACAGTTAGTGCAAAACACACTGTAGCATAGTTAAGTAATTCTTTCTCACATGATGCAGCTGAAATTTGTCCTTCATTGTCACTAAAACCAAAAAAAGCTGGGAGTAAACTGTTCTAGGGCAGAGCTAAGTGACCAACAAATCCTGCCACTATGTTGGCCCTGAATGTATTTTTTTTTCCAGAGACTGATGAAGGCTGAGGTATTTGCGTTTGCTCGCTCACTCCCCCAGCTTCCATTGTGAGAGGTTTATTAGCAGATAAGTAATCTATGCAACTATTTTACTAATGTTACCATTTTGTTCTCTGAAGAGCAGCATGTGCACTGCAACAAATCACTGGCTCAGCCAAAATACAGAAATCCATCGCTCCAGGCGGGAACAGCAGAGGTAACAGCCTGGCCTTGCACTATCAGTTCTCCTTCCAGTCACATCCAACACCTTGGGTGACCTTGCTGACATTTCAAGCAGCACCCACCATTTATCTGAGCACTGTGTGAGCCAAATGTAATCCCACATATGATAAAGTGAGCTGCAGCTGCCTGTGAGCTGTGTGTTTCCAGGTTTTCCTTTTTCTGGTAAAATATTTCCTGTCCCCTTTTTCAACAGGGGCAAAACTGAAAGGTTGGGTAGAACCAAGGTAAGCACAGTCAATCTCAACACAGTCAAACATATGATTGCTCATGTGGTTATGCTGAATCAATAACCTTGGCCACTGCACCTGCCCGCTGCCCTGTTCCAAACCTCATCCTGAGCACAAGCCTGCTCATGCCAAGGATCTTTGCACACTGCAGAGGCCTGTTAGAATTGAAGTCAGTCCCGAGATATTTCTTTTAAATTAAGAAATCAAGAGGAAGTACAATCATCAGAGAAATTGCGCTTTTCTATTATCTGCTGCCCATCTTTGGAAGGTGAAGGTACAAGAAAAATGCTGTTTGTGAAAAAAATAGCCCTTAGCTGAAAGAGGTTCAGGCTCTTGTTCCTCAGTCAGAGAAATCCCAGTTTAGTTATTAAAGTCACAATCACCTTTCTTTACTTCTGATTTTTTTGTCCAATATATGCACAAGCTCCCGGCCCCTGCTCTTATCTGACCTTTACTGAAAGACCTTTCTTAGACCTGGCTGTTCTATACCATATTTCCAAAAATCTCCTACCTTCACCAGCTGGTGAGCTGATTTAATTGCTCTTTAAAAAAATCATCTTCTCCTAGACATTACTTCTTGTAATCACCCAAGCCTTTGTTTCCCTTTCACTGCCTGATAAGTGCTATTTATATCCACAGCTGCTGAAGTATCCTCTTCCCAACAGCAGGTGAAGAAGATTCCTATCATAGCATAGGTTCTAAAAATCCTAATCTGTTTTCTGAAGTCATTTGATGCTACCTGTCTTTTGCCTTCTGGAAACTGCCTCTCTATATTTTGGTGGCACATACAAAATGACAGGAATGTCCCTGGTGGGGGGGAGCAATGAAAATTAAAGGAAAGCACCTGGACAATACAGCTAAGCTGACTGCAGAACTGAAAATGGTGGTCCCACCTCCCCTCACCTTCAGTGAAGCACTGGGGTTTCTCCAAGTATGTGGAGGAACTGAATCCTCCTTTTCCTTGTAGGATTAGCTTTTCAGATTGTCCATCTCCTTAAACCTCTTCACTCTACTGGCATGAGAGGAAAAGTGGAAGCAGCAAGAGGAGAAGATGGTGGAAGAAAAGAGCTATCCCATACATCCCTAGAAGTATGCTTGGGTTTGGAGATCTTTATCCTGAGGTGTTTATTTTGATGGAGTTATAAATCTCCCCTATAGTTAGAGGAGACACGTGGAACCATACACCAGTGATTAAATTAAAGTCCATCCTAGACAAATGGAGAACAACACTATAAAACTGGCTGAGAAGGGAGCATACAGGAGGTCAGTTGCTCCTGGCCTTGTAGCCTGTGCTGCAAACCTTGTGCAATGCTGCAAACCACACTGAGACTATGCTGAAAGCCTCACCCAGACCCATTCCACACAGCTACACCCAGGTAAACATTCCCAGGGTCAGCAACACCTGTGCTACAAAGCCCAGAGTCAGATTTTCAACTGTGGTATCAAGTAAATCAAACTTCATTACACCTGGAGACATTGAGCTCTGCCATTTGTTTGTCGTACCACAGAGCAGAATTCATATCCAAACTCAAACGGGCTTGGATCCCTTTTGTGTCTGTCAGTCTTCAAAGCAATTGTGGTTAAAATTAAAGCTTGTGTTAAAACTGACCCTCATATGAGCAATTTCACTGTAATTATAGAGAACCTTTTCCATTTAACCCCACGTAACAGTGCCTTCAGGCTGTGCTGCGTGACCAGTGATTAAAATTAAAAAGTCCATCCTAGACAAAAGAAGAACAATGCTACAGAACTGGCTGAGAAAGGAGCTCAAGTACAGCTCTCTGTAGCTTAAGGGCTGGTTTCTGCCACATGAGAATTTGCAGACCAAAGCACAGGCTCTGGGAAGAGCATGGAACCTACCCACTGCAGCTCTGTGCTAGATAGCACAATACAGGTTAGTCCCATCAGTACCTCGATATCCAGGGGAGCCATTGCAAGATTCATCCTTCAGGATCCATGCAAATTGCCTGGGCATAGGAAAGGGTGAACCAATGTGCAGCAATCAGACCTCAGTGTTAAAAGTTTTGCAATTTCTCCTCGTACCGAAGGAGGAAGGAGCCACTGTGGGTCCATCTGGAGAGAGGTCAACAAGCTGCACCTCAGCAAATTGCTGATGGCTCCAGCTTTATCAGGTGCACTGTGGGCACCTATGTGCTGCACAAATTAATTTTAATTCAAGTCCTGGCACCTTGTGCTCAAGTTCAATGTCCTGGCCTCTCATGTGAGACCAACAAGATGTATCATGGTTCTGGGAGCTCTCTTAACTCTCCAGTGCCAAATACTTTAAAAGGGTGTTGATGCTAAAGGGATGCTCTGAGTTATTTGCACCAGAGACAGCTGGATTGAGCCACTGTAACATCCATGGGGACAACTCCCCAAATAAACACCAGAAGTGCACAACATGTAATGAATTATGTGTCGCATGAAAACAAAAAGCAGGCACTACTGTGATCCCTGAGCTCCATGCCATAAAGAGAGGCAATAATTCCATATTAAAAGAGTTACAAGGTTATCCAAGGAGGGAAAGGGTAGAAGTCAAAACAGAGTCATGAGAAAAAGAGAGGAATCTTCCTGTTAGAAATGAAGGAAAAGTCTTCAGAGCGAGACAAGCCATTGGGAGCAGACCAAGCCCTGGAAGGGATCTGAAATGGCACAGCCAGAGCATTGATAGACCACAGTATGACCACATGTGTCTGGAGTCTGAGAGCAAAAATGCCAGTTTTGTGCAAACACCTCTGCCAGGACACATTTATTGCAGTTTCTACCTACTGTGCCAGGCCAGCATGCCAGTCCCTGCGTGCCACTGAGAGCAGCCAGCCACTGTGAAGCACTGTGTCCTGGGAATGCTGTACACATGTGTGCACTGGGGATGAGGAAATGCCTAGCGATACATTATGTGTCAATGGAACATAATAACCTCTACTCACAAAAGTCACTTTCTGCTTTGGAGACCCAAGTCTATGAAAATGTCCCAGAGGAACTGCCAGGCAAAAACCACAGTCCTTGTCTCTGTGTTCCTCTGGGCTCCTGAGGACAGAGAGGCCTGGACCCAGCAGCCACATCCCTCAGTAAGCACCATGGAGGCCAGCAGGAGGGATGGCCCTTCCTCTGCAACAGGGACACAGCAGGGCAAGGGCAAGGGCAAGCAAATGACCTTTGTCTTCCTCAAGATCTGTTGCCTCCTTTGGTGCACTCTCAGGGCCTTTATCTGTGACTACTGTAAACAGAGGTGTGTTTGCTGCAGCTTGTTCCCGACTGGGCCGGTTGGAGCTGCCTTGGCAGAGAGTGGAGCATCCACCCTTCAGGTGCTGCAAGACAGGTGCTGGTGGCACGGCGCCAGTGACAGCCATGCCACAGGGCTGGAACTCCTTTGTTGTTCTCAGAAAAGGTCCACGTTCCCCAGGGGGGTTGCAAGGGATCCCTGTCTGTCCCTGAAGCCCCATCTACATTTATCTGTGGGCACAGAGGGGCTCCCACCACAAGGTGCTCTTAGCTCCCCTGGGCAAGTGCTGACCTTCACCCACCACATGCATACCCTCCCTCCTCAAAGCATCCCCCCAGTTTTCACCAAAATGACCTGACCTCATTCCTTGTGGCATCCCCAGAGGTGGCACACATGGTGAAGACCTCTGGCTTGTGCCCAGCCCTTGAGGATTGAGTCCCCCCTGCAACAGCTCAGGGCTGGGTACAAAAAATCCCGTCTGCCCCATCCCTTCCCAGGACAGATTTGCATATTGGGTCAGGCAAGTGTTTCCAGCCACTTGATTTCCAGGGGATAATATTATTCATGAAGCTATTTGCAATCCCCAAATCCTTGGTTGCTGTTTGTTGCTTTCTTTCTCACTCCCTCTTCCCTGCTTTTTACTCCCCCCTTGGCTGTTGGTCTGTTAAAAAAAAAAAAAAAACACAAGTTTCCCTTGGCTGCACTTTCAGTAGGACATTTCAAAGTCAGGCTGAGATGGGTATTAAATGAGGATAGATGCCAGGTTCCTTTTCACTACATCCCAAACTACTAGAATAGCACCGAAAGCTGTAAATTAGGTCAGCTTTGCACAACAGCTTCCTGAGCCTTTTCTGGGAGTGACGCTGCACAGCCTTTGGGTGGCTGTGGCTTTAAGCAGATCTGGTGCAGCCTGTCTTGGGGGACTGGTGTGATGCAGTGGCAGCTCTCCCAGGGCTGCCCCCTCCTCTATATAGACACAATCTGGGACCCAGATCTGCCCCTCTGAAGGTGCACAGTCAAGGGGAGGCACAGGAACCCCACAGCACCCCAAGGCTGGGGCTTGATAGTGACAGTGAATATGGGGCAGGAACCCAGCCCCCAGAGGGGACAGGGTGGGTGCAGGCAGGATGGGCAGCAGCAGCTCCTGGATGAACAGCAACAGGCTGAGCAGCAATGCTGAGGTCTGAGATTGACTGGGGGAGCTTCCCATTCTGTGTGGCTTCCAGCACATCACTGAAAAGCCTTCTTTTTGGATATCAAAAACTTCTTTTTGGATACAGCCAGTGAACCAGGAGGATCCCTGGTGTTGGAATGGTGCACCCTGCATCTTTGGACATCAGAGGGACTGAGAGGCAGCCATCCACGTGAGATCTCATTCCCACCTTGGCACACTGTGCACAAGGTGAAGCCCATTCCCTGCTCCCTGTCCTGGACGATTAGCTCCTGTATTTTGAAAACCTGGAAGCAAGCAAGTGGGAATACAGCAGGGGATATTTTGAGAGAGATTCCTGTGGAAGAGAATTTATGGTCTCATATGATTTTTCTGACTTTGCAGAGCACTTGCTGAAACAACACTGAGAAGAGCTACAAACAGAGCAAAAATATGGGCTCCTTCCCCAGAACACTCACCTGGCCCTGCAACCCACAGTTCAGGAACATCCTCATTTAGGGGTCATGTCTGTGTGTTTAGTAGCCCTGTGCATATTTGCCTTCAGTGAGTTTGTCTAATTGCTTCTTGAGCCTGTGTAACCCTGGGGTGACAAGTCCCACCCTTCACATTTGTGTCTGGGCAATGTGCAGGCTGTCTCCCCTCTGCTCACTTGGATTTCGGAGTCCTGCCCCAGTCCCATGTGGCACCCACAGCACCAGCTCTTGCCTGGGACAGGACCATCCCTGGCTCAGGGACAGGTATGCTGGGAGGAGAGAAGGAAAGAGGAATGGGTCCAAGTCCTCAGCCATTAATGGAAACACAGGAGCACGAGGAATGTAATTAGTGTCTTGGCATAGTGCTTGGGAAAGCCAGAGAGGCACGTCAGAGAGGGGAGGAGAAAGGGATCAGGGGATAAGCCAGGAGCAGAGATCACAAAAACAAAAGGCAAAGCACAGGGCCAACATTGTGAGGCTTGGGCTGCTCCACCAGCCTCTTCTGGTGGCTTCAGAGACCTGTGGGGCCTCTGGGGATGTAGGAGACAAAGCCTATGACGTGAAAGGATTCTTCAAGGACCTGGAATCCTTTCCAAACCCCTTCAACCCTGAATGCCAGTTCTGTGGTTTCCACAGAAATGTCAGCAGCAGGAGAGTGAGCAGAGGTGCCTGTGTCCTGGGTGGGAAGGGCGGGACCAGCAAGAGCAGTCTCACTCTCTTGCACCTATTACAAGTCTAAGCAAGTACATAGATACAGATTAGATAGGAATTTCTTGCAGGAAGCACTGTGAAGGTTCACACATGGTATCTCCTTGAGACTTTTGCATGCTGGAGAATGGCAAGAGGAGATGGAGAGGGGAACAGAGAGCTCCTCACTACCTCCAGCTGAGCTCCCCAGTGGCAACAGGGTCCAAAACAATAAGAAAACAACCACTTTCTACCCTAAATTGCAGCAGCAGACCTTCAGTAAAGCTTTGAGTTGGTTTAAATTGCAGGAGTGAGCTGCAGCTGAGCTCACCAGGGCCAACTGTCCCTGCTCCCTCCCGAACAGTGGTCTGTCATCCCAGAGCAGAGCCACTGCCTCCCAGCACGAGCACAGGGCAGAGCAAACACGGAGGAGAAAAGGCTTGGACTTCACTGCTGAGTGTTTATTTGCAAGATGCTGTTGTGTTTGGATAGAGTTCCAGGCAGGATGTGTCTGCAGTAAACATAGGAAAAGGGCTGACGCTGGAGTCGAGTGGAAAGCCTGGCAGTAGTCTCAAGTTTAATTAAAATGGCCCCTCTTAGGGTAGCATGTGATTCCTGAATGATGGCTGATAAGGACAGGCCAGCTGCCGAGGGCTCATTTCTCAGGGTCCTCTGCAGGTGCCTTGGCCTTTTGAGTTTTCTTTCTAGGAATGGGCCAAAGAGACACCAGATACATCTGGGAAAATACACACATGGATTTAAACACTGAAACATCTGATAATTTTCTTCAACCTCAAAAGCAAGTGTGTGTCTGAGATAGAAACAAAGCCTAAGTTGTGCAGAGAGAGTTGTGTACAAGCCTCTCTCGACTGCAGTCATTCTTCCTGGCCAGGGAGGCAGAGGGATGCTAAAGAAGCTCCAGGCTGCCAGGTCAGGCCCTGTAATGTCACAGTTTCCATGATCAAAATGGCTGAAGGACAGTGGATGGATTTTCCATAGAGCACTGCCCCCTGCTGTGGGCTCACCATTCCCACATGTTTCATTCCTCAAAACCTCCTGGTAGGAAAAATCTGCAAAATCTCACAAAATTCTGGGTCGCTCACTGCCTATGTGTCTGCTCAATGTCCTGAGGGTCTACCACTGTCCAGAGGCTTCCTCAGAATGTGAGGAAGAAGTATTTCCAACAAAATTACTCAAAATGTTCATTAACAACTTGGATGCAAGTTGGAAGGAATAGCAAGTAAGTTTGCCAACACTAAATTGGGAGGAGCTGTCGACTCCCTCGAGGGCAGAGAGGCCCTGCAGAGAGACCTCGATAAGATAGAGATGGGCAATCACCGACTGCATGAAGTTTAACAAGGGCAAGTGCTGGATTCTGCACCTGAGACAGAGCAACCCTGGCTGTGTGTATGGCCTGGGGCATGAGAGACTGGAGAGCAGTGCCATGGGAAGGGACCTGGGGGTCCTGGTCCATGGCAAGTTAAACATGAGCCAGGAGCATCAGCATCAGCGTCAGTTGCATCAGCAGCTGGACAAGGGAGGGGATTGTCCTGCTGTGTTCTGCACTGGGATGGCCTCACCTCAAGTGCTGGGGGCAGTTTTGGGTGCCAAAATATAAGAAAGACATAAAGCTGTTACAGAGCTTCCAAAGGAGGCCATGAGGATGGTGAAGGGTCTGGAGGGGAATCTTTATGAGAAGTAGATGAGGTCACTTGGTCTGTTCAGCCAGGAGGAGAAAGCTCATTGTGGCCTTCAACATCCTCACAAGGGCAGCTAAGAGTCAGGTATCAGTCTCTTCAGCGACAGGATCTGAAGAAAGAGCATGAAGCTAAGTTGGGTGGGTTTCTGTTGGGTATCAGGAAAAGGTTGTTCATGCAAAGGGTGGTTGGGCACTGGAATAAACTCCCCAGGGAAGTGGTCACAGCACCATCCCTGACAGAGTTCAAGAAGCATTTGGACAATGCTCTCAGGCACATGGTGAGATTCTTGGGGTGTCCTGCTCAGGGTCAGGAGCTGGACTCGATGATCCTGAATGGTCCCTTCCAATTCAGCCTATTCTGTGAAAACAAAAGGAGGAATGAGGGGAAAGGAATTCAATCAATGTTTCCTTTTACCTCCAAAAAATCCCCAGCTGATACCTGAGATCTGGGGGCATCTGGGTGTGCAGCAGCTGCAGCCCAGGCCCTTGACTCCAGGACTTACCCTGTAGCAAGGCACATTGCATATCTAACACAGCCGGTGGTGACAGATGGGACCAGTTGAGCCCAGTTGCAGAAACCCTGGGGCAAGCCCACATGCATATGAAGGGCTTGATTTTATTGCTCAGCAGGGATGGAGAAATATATACCTCTAAAGCATCACTCACCCTAGTGGCAGTGAGGTGCTGGCACCAAGTTGAACCCTCAGCTGTGGTGCTCAGGGAGTTACAGTCACCCTAGTGGCAGTGAGGTGCTGGCACCAAGCTGAACCCTCAGCTGTGGTGCTCAGGGAGTTACAGCCCTGCACAGCAGTGGGAGAGGCACCCCGGGAATGTTCAGGATGCTCACAGGGAGCCACGCTGCAGGAGCTGTGTACAACGAAATGCTGCTGTCACCAAAACTCTCCCAACCAGTCAGGACATAAGAATGTCCCCCAATGACATTATATTTGCAGCCACCAAACTTCTCACTTGCTGGCAGGGAGCACGTCCATTTGGAACAACAACAACATGATTTTCACTCTATGATTCTTTTCTCAGAATTTGCCAGGGCTAATGTGTAAAGCTCAGGGTAAGTGTGGTAACTCACAAGTCTGATTTCTGGTAACTCAATCTGCTGTTGAGTGAGTGGTCTGCCTGCAGCTGTGCTCCTGGACAGCCTGCTTTTTATGGTGGATAATGTGTTTCAAAGGTGCCCTCATGTCCTGTGGAGGTGATGCTTGTCTCGTTTCTGGTAGATTAGCGTGGTAGCGAAAGACCCAGCCTTTCACCTGCTGAAGTCCATCACAGCTTTGCCCTTGTCTTCAGGAGAAGCTGGTAGCAACTTTCAGTTAAAGAAGGAAGAGAAAATACAGAGGAATGAAATAAAGTCCTGTTAGAATCCAAGCTGCAGGAGGAAAATCTGGTATTTTTATAAAGAGAGGATACAGAAACCACAGGGAATTTTGGAAACTGCATGTATTTTAGATTAAATGAGCTTAATGTGCATTTACTCTGAATAAACCATAAAATATCTAGTCAAAAGTCTACCCTACAGTAGATTGTTAAGCATTACATGGTAGATTATAAAATGACTAGTGGGAGAATACCTTGATTGGCAGATAAGAAGAGGTGGCTGCTGTAGTGAGATTCACAGAACGAAGCCCCAGGGCACTGCTACCTACAAAGAGCAATTCCACCCACACCACAAAGACATGGCTGCAAGCAAAGGAAAGGGAGAAGAGAATTTCTTACATGGCTGTAATTGGGACCTTGGGGAAGCAGAGATGGAGATGGCTTTGAGAGAGGGTTTTTTTAGCCAGGAAGAAGGCTTTTTTGGTTGGCATTCATACTTGGAAAGCCTGTTGGTGTTGGTGAACTGCCAAACGCTCAGGGAACCATTGCATCATTCCATATTGGTTTGGGAGACACAAGGCTGGGTTCTGCAACCGGGTGTCTTATTTCTTATGTCAGCAACTCCCAGCAAAAGGTAGAAAATTTATCTTTGTAGTGACATCTGTGGCTGAGCTAGGAACTCAAATAGCAGGTACTGAGTACCCGCTCTGTTGGCCTGGAAAAGTCACCAGGATGGTGCAGTGTAAGGTGTATTTCTGCATTCTTCATCCACTTTGCAGCCTGAGACAGCCAAAAGAAAAGGACTTTTTTTAACCCTCCCACTTCCAGTTGTTTTCTTGATGTGGCTCAATGTTGTCATTAAATTAAATGTATCCAGGCTACAGGTCAGAGAATTTATGCAGGGATTAAAATAGGCTAACATTATGCCACTGAAAAATTCCTTAGCTTGCTACTGAATGGAAGCTCAGTGCTGACCTGCACAAGTATTTCTGCCCAGGAACAAAAACAGGTCTAAAAGACAGAACTGAGAAGACAGCTGGCAGGATGAAATGAAGAAAGAGAATGTCAGCTGCCTCTCTGGGGACCAGGCCTCTTTGAAATGAGCCCTGCCAGACAAAATAGAAGTCTTGTTGCTGGGCTCTAGCAAAATGTTAGCAAAGGCCAGATCTTGTAAGCCCCATAGTTGGGGTATATCAGTGTACAATTAAAGTAGTAGGAGTGAGTGGAATGTGAATGTTCCAGCTCAGTATTAATGCCCGCTGGTCTCTGCTCCTCGGCACACCCAAAAGAAAAGAAATGAGTTTGCCCTGGCCCCAGGACTGGTACCCAGCAATGCTGAAAGCAATCCCTGGTGTCTCCCTTGTGCCAACCCCCTGCAAAGGACCAGGGGCAAGGAACTGTGCCCAGTACATCAGGAAGGCAGACAGGGAGACCCAGCATGGGAGTTCTCCCCAGTGCCATGATGATCTGTCCCAAGTTTAAATAGGGTTTCCCACCAAGAAGCCACTCCATTAGCTGAAGGTGGACTTCACATGAGCTGAGGATCTTATTGAAATGCCACCAAAGAAGAGAAGAGTTTTTACTCTATCATACTGGTATGACTGAAATCTCAAAGCCAGAAGGGGTTTGGAACAGAAGGAAGGATTGTAACCCACCTCTGGCCATTAGTATTTCAAGACAGCTGTTCAGACAGGACATGGGCACTCTTTGTCCCGCCATAATTATTTTTGCAAGGTGATTTTTTTTTTCTTAATTGATATACCCTGGAAACAAACTATATAGGAAGTTCACTGTTATAAGATTCCCACTGCTAGCCATATGGGTCCATACTGTGTCTGCTACATAGGACAGATTAATAATAAACCTGTACTTACTTCTGTATGGATAAGAATAAATATTCATCCCACTAGCTGGTAAATCCCATTTCAACTACTGTATATAGTTATATGACTAATTTCCTTAGTGAATTGTTCTGGTATAACGAGTATATCTATTTTAGACAAGAAGAATCATTTATCTGCATGAATAGCTATCCCAATACAGATGTATTTATACGAGCACATCTGCAAGAGAGCAGATCTACCCCACTCAAAAGGAGTTATGCCATGTTAGCTGTGTGCACAGCTCAGCATGAGGGCACCTTCCAGTCAGCAGAATCTGTCAGGGAAAATACAGTCTGCTATAACACATGCTCCTCTACAAGACCCAGTGAGTCCCTTTCCTCCAACAATACAGGGAGGTGAAGAACAAGTACAGCCAGTGTTGGAAAAAAAGTAAAACAGATAACCTCTGACATCAAGAGAGCTTCAAGGAAATTGTGTCTTTCCTCCTGTGGGGAAAGTAGACTTGCTTACTCCTCCTTTGGTCCAGGTAGTGGGTGTAATTAAAGGCATGGCCTGTTTTGTTTGACTCCTTGACAGGCTGAACAGCCACCTCATGTTTTGTTTGACCACACCAGAAGCCAGCCTGTTTTGGAGGCTGGGGTTTAAGGGGTGAATAGCCCCCAATCTAAGGAGCCTCTCTTTTCCCCTGAGCCACCAGTTTCTTTCAGCATTTGACACTTCCATAGAGCTTTCCCCCCCACTGTGGGCTTTCCACATTGCTATTTTTGGGAGATTTCAGACTTGCAGCACAACCTTCGCCTGTTCAGCTTCTCTCTGACTGTAATAAAGCCTCCCTGCACCCCTAATCATCTCAGTGTTTGGTATTAAATTATCCATCAGAGCTCCTTTGGTAGCAGAGGGAGTTGATTGTACTGTTTTTACAGAGGATAAAAATAGCAACCATTGCAGGCAAGGGCAGTGGGGAGGGCTGAGGCAAATGGAAGCAGCACTTCTACTGTGACTGAAGTTGGTGCCTTCACCTGCAGACAGCAGGGATTGATAAAAAAGGATCTAGTTTCTGCAATAGATTGAAATATAAATGGTGGTGTCTGAATTCATGCTGATGACTTTGATCTGTTAGGCTGGGAACAAGACACTGGATACTGAAAACTGCCCTGCAGTACCCTGAAAACTCCCAGTCACCAGCTCAAAACTCCTGCCTGTTTCTTCAGCTGGCTCCATAAGACAACCCTGTTTCTCTTCTCAGTGCCAGTGCTGCACCAAGCTTGCACACCCCATCCTTTCAGGAAGCATGAGGAGATCCTGGGCTCTGACAGGGGAGAAAACAGTTCCTTGGAATTCCTGCAGCTGTTAAATAAGTGAGGCACCCTCATGTGCTGCTCTGATGAACCCCCAGCCCCTGCCAACCCCCCTCCAGCTGCTCTGCTCCTAATCCAGGCTCTGACATCCCTTCTCCACCACGCCCATTGGTATCATCAATGCACAGCTCTCTCTCCAGACCTCGCTGACAAACTCACTGCCCTTAGCCCAGAGGGAGGGTTGACGTGCAGAGGCAGGAATCATCTGCTGATGGCATGCCCTGAAAGCAGGGAGGAGGTGGGATTTGCCTCCTGGAGCAGGGAGGGGGTGGGATTTGCCTCCTTTGGCCCACGCACCCGGGAGCCCACGGCCTCCAGAATGTCGTGTGCCGCTTTCCCTGCTCCCTCAATGGGCTGGCCTAGGAGAGCAAAGCCATCTGGCAGCTCCCATGTGTGAATGATGCTGCTAAAAAAACGAGGATTTCACATTCAGATCCCTTTTTTTGCAGAAGTGCCAATCAAGCGTGTGCTACTTGGACTGGGAAAATGGTTTAAGAAGTTTGCCAGGATTAATGGAGTTTCATATCAGTTGAGTGGAAAGAAAATCAATTGGAGCACATTTCCCTGCAAGTCCAGGTAATTTTGTGTCCGTAATTCAGTTATTCTGGGGCTAAAGGTATAGAAAGACCCCAGTTATCAGGAGCACAGCAGAAGAATGCAGTGCACCAAAGTGCAGATCAAAGTACACCTTTGGGTAGTGAGTTTATATCTTTCATCTAGAGAAAGGGATGTGCTCTGGTAGCAGAAAAAATCAGTTCTCCTTTTCACTAGGATGAGGTATTGGTGGCGTTAATTTCAGGGATCTGTACCTACATCCTTTGGTACAATAAAAGAAAAATATAGATAGTGAACCCTTTACTGTTTCCCATCACTCTTTAGGCCACTGTCAGAACTTGTGCATCCTCTCAGACACACACTTGTTCATCAAGACCTCACAAGGAACATACAGATTTATTGATCTGTGATCACCTTTCTGCAGTATTAAGCTTTTATTAACCAATATCTGGGTTAGTGTGTCTGAGAAATATTGATGCTCTGCTATTTCAGCACTGCATATACAGCCAAGGACAATCCTTCCCCAGGAAGCAGTGAGTCCTGCCCATCCCCACCCCATGTGCTTTCTGGGAGCACCTGTGCTCTGCTGGCTCAGCAGTCTCTGAGAGCACATCTCATACTTTTACATGCAAAAATCTGTGGATACCATTGGAAGTGAGACGTGGTACTAAATTCCCAAGAACTTTCTTGGAGCCACAGTGCCAAGCCACCAGTGTCAGTGCCTCTGGCCAGCTCCTGAGAGTGTGACTCATGTGAGGAGAGCTCAGTGGTCCTGCGTGGGTGCAAAGGAACACAACACATGCAGACATCTGCAGTCTCAGAGGGGATGCAAACAAGGAAGATCTGCCAAGTCCCCCATGCTTCCAGCAACTCAGATGTTTCCAGGAGGGGTGCTGAATACAGAGGACCCTGGGGTCGGGGGAGTGAGTGCCACGCTTAGGCTGAATTTGGGGCACACCAACTGTGAGAATCTGCCTTTGTGTTTGTGTGGCTAACCACAAACTACGTATTCAGCCCCAGCAAAGTTTTTTAACTGATGGAGACACTAAGACACAAAGGAAAAACAGTCCGAGAGGATCCTGCTTTGCTAAAACTTACATCTGCAATTTATAAAGCAAATTGCCATGGTAAATAGTGATCAGTGAGGCTGAATCATCTCCCCATCCTCTGCACATTTTCACTTTGACATTTGTTGTCCTTCTTATGTTTAACAAGTGAGTGAAAGATATTTGAAACTCAAGTCAGGGCGTCCTAGCAATTGAAAAATATTCTAAAGAAAATAAATGCATTTAAAAACTGTTTGAAGCTTCTCAGTGTAAAGAGAGTAAAGAGAATGATTCACCTGTGCTGTTATGAATTTTATTCTGGTATGCAGCAAGTCAGAAATAATAAATCTGAAGATCCAAAGCAATTAATGCACTGCTTTTTCTCTGCCTTTCCTTGCCATCATCTCCATTAAATGTTACTTGGGTAAATTAAGCTTTGATACTTCAGCTTTACATATTATGCATAAGAGATATGCAT
Organism: Hylia prasina; assembly: GCA_013397195.1. Lineage (NCBI taxonomy): Eukaryota > Metazoa > Chordata > Aves > Passeriformes > Sylviidae > Hylia > Hylia prasina. Next base: position 1,544,809 of record VYXD01016862.1, on the reverse strand, counting down.
TGACATGCAAATATATATAATCTCAGTATCTTTATATATACATAAAACCTCTGAGATAAATAATGTATAAATAATGTATAAAATGTATAAATAATATAAATAATAATAATAATAAACATACAATTAACATATGTAAATTCTGATATATATTATTTAAGAGAAAACTGACATTTCATGGCACCTGTAAAAAAGATGAGCAGATGAGTTTTGTGAAGATAGCAGTATGATGACTGGTCTCTGGGTTACTAACACTCCATTAGCTCTTTTTCCAGCCTATTACTCATGTCAAGAAAAATGTGTCTTTCTGAATAATCTTCATTTGAGTGCCATGTCACCCAGACTTCACGAGGTAAATATTAAATTCAACAACAGCCACTGGATAAGAGACTTTATATTATCTGTGAATGTCCCAGTGGTGTGCAGACAATACCTTTGCTTTTTCAAATGGGAATAAATTGTTGCAGATTTAGGGCCAAAGTTATTGCTAGTGTGAACTAAGCAACTCTCCACTGACTTGAATAACTTGCAATAAAATATGGCAGGAACAAATCAGACCTAAATCCAGCCTGGAAAATATGGAAGAGTCAACACAGATTTTTGCAAACCTGGTGATCAGGGTGGTGGGAGCAATGGCTTGTTCTGCAGAGGGGAGCTGTGACATGATGCATAGAGCTGTAGGCTCAGTTATTTATGAATCCTTGGGAGATTGCCGGGGATCCTTGTCAAAATCTGAGAGTGCATTGAAAACATGAGAAAGGAGCTCATTATACAAATAAGGAGCTCTGCTTGTTACCCAGTGCCAGCAGGACCTCACTTGTGGAAGCCTCTAATATCCTTTCCCTGACTCCACGAGGTGATGATTGTGGAGCATGGCACTGATACTGAACTAGGGGACTAATGCCACCCATGGAATTACCTGTTCCAGTGTGCAGTGCAGATGCATGGACTGAGTCCATGGCTGTGCAGCCCTGCCATGCCTGGCCTCCAAGAGTTAGTGAAACACTGAATGAGAGTGAGCACAACAAGGGCAGGGGACCCTGTGGGACAGAAATGCCATCCTTGCTTGTCTGTGACAAGCAAGAGAACTGCCCAGGCACCTGTGTCAACTCAGGTGAAACAAAGGTGAGCGCAAGCAGGAGGGGAGGAGGGATGTTGAGGCACGGTCTGAATGAGCTACCACTGCTGTTAAAGTGCAAATTTAAACAACAGGTGGATATACATATTTATTGACAGTGTATAGCTGGTAACTGTGTGGGTTCGGCTGGTACATCTCTGTATGAGAAGCAGAAGATGAGCCCAGATGACTGGACTTTGAAGGGAGCCCTCCAGGTAAGACTATAAGTTATACACTACTCAATTCCAGTCACAACCAGCAAGCATCCAGTTGCCTGAAATTCCAGAGGGACATCAAACTCCTCCTGACACATCCTCATCTTGCCCCAAGCTTCAGTGGTTGCTACGTCTTGCACTCCCAGTGACGTGTCCTTGCCCAGAAGCACCTCTTGCCCAGTGAGGACAGGAATTGCCAGCAGCACTACCTGAAGCTACTTGTTTTTCCATGAGCGATTTTGTTCCTTATACTCAGAATGCCCTTTTATTTACAAGGGGAAGAAGAAAGAGCGTTTGCTCCCCAGCCCAGGGAAATGCTGCAGTCAGGTCACACGTTGCTGTGTAAGAAAGTCAAATAATTATTCCCCTGACAGAGGTATGACACTCTTTGCAGAGATGCTCTACACTTAGTTATTATGCCAGAGGAATCACACTTTCTCAGGGATAACATATGGTAGCATATTTATCCCAGGGCTTGTAGGACTCCATGTTATTCCTCATAACTCACAGGTATAAAATTTGTCCTTGTGACCTCATGACATTTCAAGACAACACAAAATCAATAAAGCACATTGAATCATCAGCCAGTTTAAAAAACTAACCCAGCTGCAAGCATCATTGTAACAGCGACAGATGAGCATTACTATTAAACAGGCAGAAGTGTCATTTGTCCCCAACCTGCTCCATTGCTTTGGTCTTTGGGGTATTTCAGAGCAATTCCTTTCCATCGTGTCATTTAAGCAGTAAAGGGGAATCTTTTATAAGCTGAGAAAGGGCTGCGGTAGCAGCTGACATGATTTATGTTTAATAAAGGCCCTTTTAGCGCCAGGAAAGAGGGGCCCTGCCAAATCTCAGGCGTCTCTCGAGTCGCTGCTATTGTCCCTGGGGCAGGAGCACTTTTTAGGTTCCCTCTCCATCCCAGCGAACAAAAGGACAGCTGTACGCTTGGCTGGCTCGGGATGGGGCGCTTTGTGCGCGATTAGTACCCCGCGCACATCATTCACGGCTCTTGAATAAAGATGACCTCTCGCAGGATGGGATGGGGGGAAAAAAGCCTCTTTATTCAGCAGGGCTGGAATTAGCATAAGGACAAGGAAACCGTTCCTCGGAAGTCACAGGATGAGCTAGATAAATAAACAAGCAAACTACAGGTTCCCTGCAAATAGCCGGTGTTCCAGAGCTGGGCCCGGGAGCTGTGAGATCCAGGGAAGTTGTCCCCGCTGGCAGTGGCTCACGCGTGGGCCGCCCCTCGCTCTGAGCGCCGCACGGCCCCGCTGTCACCTGCCGCTGGGGAAACAGGGCGCGGCCCTAAAGGAGGACAAATGAAGCGTGCAGCGTGGCCAACGTGAGCTGATTTCCACCTCCTCCATCCTTCCACTTCCCCCGGCCCGCGGCAGCGGCCGGTGGCTCTCGGAGTGGCGATGATATTTGCCTTTATTTTCCCGCATTGTGTGCAGCCCGGCGGGTCAGGCAGCGAGCTGTGCCAGCGGACAATGACAGACCGAATTTTTTCACATGCCGGGTTTCCCGGCCGGTGAAAGGAAATTCAGCAGCTTATCACCGTGTATGCCGCTGCAATTAAGAGCCGTGGGAGCAGTGGCAAACGAAGTTCTCCTCCCCCAGCCCCCTCCGGCCCCATCCCTCCCCCCGGGCCATAGGAACAGGCTGTCTCTCGCCACCCACCACACCAGCACAATCGCAACCCTTATACTCCGAGCTGAGCTCCCCCGAATACTCTGTGACCCAGTAGCCAGGGGCATGGCAATAAGCGCCAGGGAGTCCTCCAGACCCAACTTTCACTTCAGATTAGTTTTCAGCTGGAGTCCTGCTGTGTCAACTGTAATGGCCCTTAGAAACACGAATTTCTCTCCTGGAAGTCTTAGCAGCAGCAGAGTTAGCTTGGACTGAAAATTACGTAAAGGCAGAAGACAAGGAGTGAAACAGAGTTTTAAATTAAATTAAATTCCAAAACTGTTTTTAAAGCAGCATTACCACCTTCTTTGGGTTTTCAATGCTCACGGTCGTTGCTGTTTTCCTACGTTTCACCTCTTGAAAATTATCCCATCCCTCTTTTTCCTTTTCCTTTTAAATTGCACCCTTTTTTGCTGAAAAAAAAAAAATAGAATATGTGGCACTGGCTGTAGTTGGAGGCTCCAAGTAGAGGAGAAAAACGTGAAAAAATACATATTATTTCAGGACTTGTGATTTTCAAGTCAGTCTCATCGCTTCTAGCCCTCTGCAGCTGAAGCACAATGAACAAACCAGTCTTTACTGTCATTCTGGTGTAGTGCAAAAGTTTAATGACTCTCTAAAGAATCTGTGACAGGAAAATGAAGAAAAACAGAAAACAAGGCAAATTAATGAGATGGCATCAGCCTCCTCCAGTGGTCTGGGTTACTTTGGGGTGGAGATTAACACAGGCAAACTCCAGCTGTTTGCAACAGAGTGATTTACACAGGTGGGCATTATCCTCCTCACTCTTAAAAGGAGGAGAAGCCAAGTGTTTTACCCCTAGGGTATGGTTTATTATTGGAAGACTAAGTAGTAGGACATTACCATTCCATGTAAAACATGCACATACATGGAAGGACATGACACATTGAAGACTTCTGACAGTAGGTGGTCAAGAAATATTGCTGGAATAAAGACATTTCCTGTTGTGCATTAGTCCTTATGCATTAAATGACAGAAAATGAGCCATTTGAAAGATATTTCTATGAAAACCACTTGCTTGTTTCCTCCCAGTCTTGTCTACTTCCAGCTCCTCACCCTGCACCTCAAATGTGTCCTGTTTGTTTCAGTTCATCTCATGGGGAAAACAACAGTCTGAGTGTACCTGAGGCTAAACTCAACATCTGCAGCAGGAGCCACTGATGTGTGTGATGGCCACATTGCCACACCACTAACAGCCTTCTTGGAGCTGCAGCAAATGAGTGAGTCCACAAAGGAACTGAAATACAATAAAAATTTCTGAGTTTAACTGAGGTTAAACTCAACATCTGCAGCAGGAGCCACTGATGTGTGTGATGGCCACATTGCCACACCACTAACAGCCTTCTTGGAGCTGCAGCAAATGAGTGAGTCCACAAAGGAACTGAAATACAATAAAAATTTCTGAGTTTAACTGAGGTTAAACTCAACATCTGCAGCAGGAGCCACTGATGTGTGTGATGGCCACATTGCCACACCACTAACAGCCTTCTTGGAGCTGCAGCAAATGAGTGAGTCCACAAAGGAACTGAAATACAATAAAAATTTCTGAATGAGGCCATGAGAAAACTCAGGTGCATCAAAGGGGGTGCACTAAAACTGAATGAAGGGACTTTTTCTGAGGAGAGTAGCTAGTGAGAAGAGATTATCGAAAGTGCTTGTTATTTAAGAACGTTAATAATCCAAGGGAACTCCTGCCATCCTTGGAAGTACTCTGTTTCATTATGGAAACGCTTCCCTCAAGCTCCATCTGCCTGGTTTTCTGCTGCAGATGAAGGTGACCCAGAGGGAATTTGTTACCACACAAATTCCCTCAGGTGACCCAGAGGGAATTTGTTACGGCCAAGCAAGCCTTGCTGCAGGTCAGGCAGCACAGCCTGGCGAGCGCTGCCCCAGGAGGCTCTGACAAGCACCAGGCTGACAGGACACCACCATCAAAAAAGATCCCCATGTGACAGTTTGTGCGTCCTCCTCATGCAGCTGGACGCCTTGGCAGCAGGCAGGGAGTTTGGGAGAGTGATATGAGTCATGCAGGGCTTTTTCTGGGAACATGCTCCAACAGGACACAGATTACAGTGGATGCTTGGATCAGGTACTGTCCTGGATGCAGGCAAGAAATGAGAGCAATATACAAAGGAGATGTTCCTACCAGAGAAACCAGGCAAAATGCTGCAGGTCCCAGTAAGGGAATATATATATTTATCTCTCATCTTCCGTTGCTCTTCTAGAAGCATTCACAGATCAACCATGCAGTACAGCTGGGAGTACTAAAGCAAGCTTCACTAGTCAGTGTTAGCAGAAAAAAATGGGGCATAAAATGTGAAGTATTTAATTAAAGGCCAACAAGAAATCATAAACAGACCTCCTGCCTGTTTTTCAGTACTCATGACCAAAAAAAAAAAAAAAAAAGAAAACCAAAACCCAAACAAACAGTGGAGTTAGTTTTTCCCAGCTTTAAAGGGAAAGATAAAATACATAGGGACAGAGTTGGCAGTAGTAGAAAATTCCCAGGTGAGGCAGAGGGGTGAGACCCTCATCCTATAAGTAAAGTCAGGGTCCACATGACAATCAGATAGCAAATACATGGCACCTTTTAAATATGTAAGTAAATGAGACAAAATTAACAATCTCATGATTTACGTGTGTCACAATCAGGGAGATGAGAGGTGGGTAGCTGTATCTCAAGCATTGACTTTGTCATGGAGGACCAGGATTTTCTGGCACTCTCTATGCCAGGTACAGTTCAGCTGGGTCAGGCAAGCAGTTGAAGTGAATTTCTTGCCAAAAGGCTCAGTCTCATAAAAACTGTTGGTAGTGTTACACACCCATATGACTCTCAGCTTGTTCAGCTTTATTCCACAGTAAAAAGAAACACAGATAGGCCCTCACAGCTTAGACCAACAGCATTTATGAGGGCCTATCACCCTGCAGGTTTTGGAGCCAGTCCAACAGCTGACTGACATCTGCACTAGTTCTTGGAACAGCAGATGGGATAGCTGGATGTACACAAAGGAGATGCTCATGTCTCTGGGGGACTTTGCCCTGTGGTTCCTCTGCTGCTGCTGTGAGAGGGCAAGGGCCTGCCAGAGGAGACATGGCATGAGCCAGCATGTTGCCCAGAGTAGTCCCAGCAGAGGATGAGCTCAGGACGTCTTCCAGCAGGATGTGGGGCAAGCATCAGTTCAGGAGAGGTTTGGGAAGGAGATTCCCTCCTCCCTCAGGCACGCCTGCTCCAAACTATGGAACACCACACCCTGTGGAAAGGTTAGCCAAGGAAGGGCCATTGCCTCCTCTTCCATGTGCAAATGGTTAGACACGTGCAGCAGTTTGTTTTTCAATGTCCATGGAGATGACTCTCTGTCTTTCTGGCAGTTTTCCATCTTTACTAAGCCCCAGCTGAAGGATGCAGCCTTGTGAGGCACATATGGGAGCAAGGGAGCAGGAAGGGGACCTGCAGCATGTGAAGGAGCAGGGCATGTACTGGAGAATCCACATCACCAGTGGGACAGACAGCCTGGAAAAATGGGATTTCAAGGGTTTCTGCAGCCTGGGTAATAAACGCCAAGGTTTATAATCTGTTGCAGGGGGGAAATTGTGGTGCTTTGTGTGTCTCCTGCTGGCTTCGTATGGATTTTCTCCATTTTCAGCTTCTTGAACTTCTAACCTAGTTCTTGCTTTAAAGCCTTGATGTCAGTGTGAGGCCATGAACTCAGCCTGGTCTGTGGCATGAGCCACATGAAGAGCAATGGCAGAAACGTGTGTTTTCTGGTGAGATGGCATTTGTGTGTCCCTGGTTGGAAAGAGATGTTCAGGAGTCTGTGCATCTCCCTCACTTCCCTCAGCTGTGGCCTGTTCAGAGCGAAAACATGGGCAGACTCACACACACAAACCATACTTTTGGGAGTATGAGAGGTCCTCAAATACCTCATTAAAAAGAGACTTATCTCAAGCCTCAACACAGGCTTTAAAGTGTTGAATCCTAATCTTTGCTGTAGTATGGCAACTTGATGCAGTGTTTACAAACATTTCCAGGCATAGCATGATAAAACAAATGCCACCAATTCTCCAGGAAAATGCATGGTTTATTTTCTACTTCACACACAAATATTTGTGCTGCTCTGTCTTTGAGAGCTGCTGAGTGAGAGAAGTGAAGCAGCCTCTCCAGCCAGCTGAGCCAGGAGCTCTGCCTGTGCACAGCTCCTCCAGCCCCATATGGGCACAAAGATAATGTCAGTGGTTAAATGGGACCCAGCCTGCCTCCCACAGTGGCAAATAATCCTGTAAAAATTCATTTTATACAGGCTGTTATCCTTCTGAATGGGAGGAAGGTTATATTTATCCTAGGTAAAACCCTATAGGAACTTTGGAATTTATTTTTCCCCTTTTTTAATTTATTTTTTTTTATTATAAGAGAGGTAGTAAGGTAGTGTTTATAGTTAATCTAGGCAGAATTAGTGGCAGATATATGAGGTAAATTTAATGAAAAGCTTGTAAGCTTCTAAGTCTATGAAAATTTCTCCAAACTGACCAATCCATCCCATCCTTCTCCCATCTCCTCTGCTGCCCTCAGTGTTGCTCAAAGGGCTGCCCAGGCACAGGGGCAATAGGGATGATGCCCAGTCCCTCTGCCCCCAGGGGGAAAACCAGCAAAGGAGCATTTTGTTCCTTCTCCCACTCTCCCAGCACTGAAGTAGCTCACAGAGGATTACTGGGAAAGACAGATCCCACAATCCATCAAACCACCAGCTGGAAAAAGTGCAGATAAATGCAAACACGGTTTCCTTCTCATCCACAGCACTGGTAAGGGGATTTTTTGCCACAAGCAGATGGGATGGGATATAAATACATTTACAGCTCAGGGAAATTTGCTGCATCACTTCTGCTGCTGCAAGCCTCCCTGCAGGCCTCTGTTTTAGGGAGATTATTTCTCCCAGGTCCCAAAAAGGAAGGTTGCCATTGCCAAGGTAGGATTTATGGGAGGATGTGGCTGCAGAAAGAGAGGTCAGCTTTGGGGCAGCCTGGCATCAACCCCAAAAAGGAATCAGGGGAGAGTGGGCAGCAGGACACCAGCACTAAAGAGCACAGCAGGGTTGAAGCAGGCCAATCCAGCATCCACAGGGAGACACAGGATGCAGGGAGGGCTCAGCTTTCTCAGTCCAGGACAGCTCCCAAAGCTTCTTTGGTTTCGTGCAGACAAGAACTTGGCCTCTATTTCTCCCCTAAAGCATGTTTCCACTCGTCATCACTTCTGTGTCCATGCTCCATTTGCTTGGACTGATGACATGAACCCTCTCTGAGCGGTAACCACTCACATTTACTGACCAGGCAGGCTCAGATGGGGAGGGGATGAATCCCTGCAGATCTCAGCTGCTCACTACACACTTTGGTTCCCTTCCCCAGACAGAGTCAGGCAGCTCATCCCTCCATCTGGGCACTGCTGGGAGGATTAGTTAGCATACATGACATGGTTACCTGAGATAGCCCAGGGCTGGATTCAGTGGCTGAGAAACTCCCTCTGTTTCTAATGTTTGCACAGACTTTTAAGCCAGAAGCACTAAGCACTGCACGTAAATGTGCAGCAAACTGCATTTGCTGAGGGACAGATGCTTACAGCAAACAGGGATGCAGCTGGGGAATGCTGCCAATGGATATGATGAGCAGTTGAGAGGAAGGGGTTGGCAGGAATGATATTACACAGATAGCTTTGATTTGTTTCCCCTTGCATAAGGTACATGTGGTGGGGTTTGCACCCCAGGCTCCCTCTGCAGCATGTGACCTGGTGTGTCACCTTCAGGGACCTTCCCCAGGCTACCCACACCTTGCCACCATCTCCATGACATTGCCATGGGCAGTGAACCACGGGGCCCCACTGAGGGCAGGCAGGAGAAAAGGGGAGATGACAAGGACAGTGGCAAGGGAAAGGGGGTGTCTGAGTGCTGTGGCAGCCTTGCACCCCAGCACCAACTGCAGTCAGGGACTGCTTCCCATAAAGCATAGGTTAGTCAGACACTGGTGACATTTATTTCTTTTCCTGCCTGAGCTGTGTCTAAGTGCCTGCCCATATGTTGGCTCACTGCAGCTCTGGGCACCCGGGGTGCACTGTGCCTGTGGTCAGATGGCGAGTGGCTTCACTCCTGTGGGGAGCTGGCTCTGAGCTGCATCCTCAGGTGTTGGCTCTACTTTCCCATCTCCCATGTCACCAGCTTTCACCACAAGCCAGCCCTGACTGTGGCATTATGCCCTACCAAGTGTCACTGGGGGACCCTACTACAGCTTCCAGACCTGGCAGTAATCACATATTGGCCTCTTTGGGATGCTTAAAATGAGCAGAGCAGCCTGGCCTGTTTTACAGAGAGCTGCTGCTCTGAGCCCCAGTTCTGTTCTCATGCTTAACTGGGAATTTGCCTTGCTCCTATGATTGCTTCGTTTCTATTTCCCTGCTGTGCTCCCAGCATCCCTGCCCGCAGATGTAAATATCTGTAAAAAGCAATCCCTGTGCAGCATCATCTCCACTGTGCCCCGCAGCTCCAAATAACGCTGAACATGGAACTCCTTTGTGGTCACAATCCAGCTGTGACTTTAAGGGGCTGAGAGGGACTCCATGCTAAAGGTCTTCCCACTGTTTCCCGGGAAGAAAGGAAAGAGAAAAGAGAACAACTAGTCCTGATTAAAAGCTTTTTTTTTTTTTTTTTTTTNTCCTCTCTTCTCCCCCCCCAAAGCGGTCTCTGCATGCAAAGATTTGGTTCAAGGAGCATTAAAATCACTGCTGTCAGTTGAGAAAGAAGGGGCTGAAGAGAATCTGGGCCATTGGCATTGTGCGAGGGTTGCTATGGCAATCCCGCAGAAAGGCAGCTTAATAGGCTTTCTTCCCAGGAAACTCAGAACTGCAGCTCGCAGGCTGCAAAGCGGCGCGTGCAAAAAAATATTTTCATGAATAGCATCTCTGTGGAAAATTTTGTTGGCTGTTTACAGCCTCCCTTGGGAAGCAGGGCGGTGAGGAAGGTGGTGGAAGATCACCTAGCGGTGGCTGGTGACACGGGGAGGGGACAGGGACGCTGCGCGGGGACCCGCGGCGATGCACAGGGAGCGGGGAATCTCTCCGCACAGCACAGGCGCTCTGAGCGACTGAAAAACACAGGCGATGGTGATCCGCCCTGGCACACCGAGAGATGCTCTAGTAAACAGGCAGGACCAACAAGCTGGGTGCCCCGAATTATCTGTGTCTATTCGCTGTTGTTCCCAAAGCAAAGTTTCGCTGCCTCTCCGCTCTCCCCTGTAATATTTATCGCACTAAAAAAAAAAAAATAATGGCATCAGCTAAAATATTCATGAATGCTAGCTGAACACCCTGCTTTTTTCAGAGGAAGTTTCAGCGAATTCCACTGATTCAGGGCTTGCCTGAAAAGCCCTTAACTATTGTGGATTAGGGAAACATATTTTATCTTAATGGAAAGAAAGAAAGATGATGGGAATTAAAACATGAGACTGTGAGAGAGGATATCTCTGGCTGTGGCAGACCTGCATTTCATGACGTCTGGCGAGTCACATAAGTCCTTCTGTGCTTGTGTCCCTCCCTACCACCTGTAAGCTGGCAATATTACAGCAGTTATTTACTTTTCTGGGTGCAACAAGACTTCATTGTTTTCGTGTGCTTGACTGCATGTTATATAATATATAATTTAACATTAAGAAATTACAATCAGATGTTTATGTGTCCATCTTGCTGCGGAAAATATAAACGTCTCCCCAGCCTGGCCATATGGCAAGGAAGATTTTCCCTTTTCTTTGGCAGTAAGTGCTTTGGAGAAAAGAGAGCTGAGTATCTCTTTGCTAAAGCCAGGAAATTCCACGTTATCACAATGAGTAGCACAGAGCTAACCCACAAGTTTTAAAAGGTCATGAGTTAGGTTTAAGCTGCTGTACTTTTTGCTGTAGCTCTATTTTCCATTTCATCTGCAATTCCAGTGTGGATCTCTCTCAGGGCACCAATAATGAGTTCATTAGCTGAATAAAAACCTGCACTTATTATGAAAGACAGATGTGTGGCCAGGAGAAACAACATTAAACCAGAATTACATTATATTTGAAAATAAGAAGAAACCATAGAAAAAATTACTTGGGATGAGCCAGGATAGGAAAACAATAGATAAGGGTCTGAATGCCTTGCTCCCCACTGAGTTTGCAGCCGTCTGGAAGAATTATGCCATTTCCCTGTGTTATGTAAAGGGATTACTGCCCTCGCAACATTAAGAGGAGACTCTGAGCTCCTAATTTTTAGATTCAAAGTCAGTCTTATGTAAAAAACCTGAAATCAGAAAAGGGTGAAGGCTTTGGCATCTGTGACTTTTCTTTGTGGGCTCACCTCAGTTATAGTGAAGTTTAACAACTAATTACAAAGAAGGGGGGGAAATAGTGTACATGCCTTTTACTTCTCTTTGTTAATGGAGACAAGTCAGATGTAGGAAGTCCCAAACAAGCTGTAGCAACCCTTCCTCTGTCACTAGTAGATTGTGATGCCAAAAATGTAACAACGCATTGATTTGTGATGGTCGGGGAAAATTATGTCTAGAGGAGCCAAGCAATGCCTCAAGGTCCCATTACCCGTGAAGATTTCTTGAACTTCTTGAACTTCAACACTGAACTTCTCTCTTAACTTGATTATGTAACTTAATTAGATTATGTATTACTAAAAATTCAGAACTTGGTCTATTCTTTAACCTATGAGGTAACGAAAAGATGGTATGGAGGCAGAGCTGCAGCTGCTTCATTGTACCCAGGTGTGCCGTGGGAAAACTCCTACAAGCTTGTTATCTCTGTTCTTTTTAGTGAATGACTACAGGACAGTGCCCTCTGTTTATCTTTCAAGCCCTTTCAGGTAGTTAATGCACAAAAGGTATGGGCTGATCGATTTTTCTGGAGCCAGGCAGCACATGAATAATTTTAGCAAAGTCTTCTTCCTTGGAGCCAAAGCTGGAGGAAAGATTATAGACCTTCAGGGACCTCGAGCAGGTCTCTAAATTGAAAGCTACAGTGAATCCAATTGGGGGGGGAAAAAAAAAAAAAAGAAATTTACATGTGATTATAACTCATCTGCATAAAATGAAGTTGTTTCACTGCTATTTTCGGCAAGCTTAAGCTTCAACAAGTCCTTTTCTTCACACTTTCAAAGTTACTTATTTGCATTTCTCATTTTCTCATCTTTGTTTGCCCGCAGCCCTTAATGTCAGAGGATCAAAGGATTATCTAGGTTACCGACTGCGGGGGTGCCTGAAGCCTGCACTGGGACCTTGCTTCCCTGAGCCCCCAAGAGATGTTGTGTTTGGAGCTGGAACCCCACTGCATTATCTGAATAACCGGGGCTTCCCCGCATTCAGAAAACCTATTCTTACGGTAGCTATGAGCACTTAATCCACTCAGTTTTGCTCCCTGAAGATTCAACCAAAGTTTATCCAGTGCTGGCTTGTCTGAAGGCATTCAGAAATTGCCACAAAACCTCCTTTGGAGCGGCAGCTAAAGCAGCCGGGTGATTACAATGGATGAGCTCATGCTTTTCCCTGTAACAAGCACGGCTTTGTTCACGGCTCTGGGGATGGGAGCCATGAATGGCAGGGAATACACTAAATATCAGGGTCAGATGACGCAGGAGTAAGGAATTAAATTGTTTTCTGTGGTGAGTAGGTCAGAAAAGTTAAAAAATATGTTTTACAAATATGCTGGGCAGAAGGGGAGAATATTGTGCAAAAACCATTCAGCCCTGCTGTCTTCTGCGTGTGAGTAGTATTTGCCATCTGCTGCAGAGCCTGATCTCTCTCCCATTGATGCCAGTTACAAAATCCTGCCTTCAAGCAGCAGAAGGGTGATTTTATAGTCTGCAGTGCTGTTCTGCAGTGCTAACCACGGGTCCTTTCATTTCACCCTTCAATTGCTGTCACTATGATTTTTTCTGTAGAAGCACTAATGTAGAACCAGCATACTAATAATAAACTACTGCTGGTATTTCAAAGTCGAAAATGCTCTACTGCTAAAAAAATTATCAAGGAACAAACCAGGAAGGCATTTGAAATATTATGTTTTTATCTAGATGTGTAATTCTAGGAAAAAAAAAAAAGAAAAAAAAAGCTCTAAGTAAAGGTCTTCCCAAGTGAAACCTCAAGCAGAACAATAGCAGAGACTGCAAATACCATTAAATGGCTGAAAAGGTTAAGAAAGGATTTATGTAAAAA